>NIVC01001343.1:295000-309955 GCA_002269645.1 Macrostomum lignano | reverse complement strand
GAGTATAGCTACTCAGAGAGTCACTGGGGTTAGAGTATGGCTACTCAGAGAGTCACTGGGGTTAGAGTATGGCTACTCAGAGAGTCACTGGGGTTAGAGTATGGCTACACAGAGTCACAACAGTCTCAACTTCTATTTTAGAGTATAAAAGTTATGCTGATTTCACTTCTTTTTCAGCAGCAGTGGCCACAATGTCATCAGCACCAGCTGACTCAACAAACCCTCACAATCTTGCCTGTCAATACTGCGGCAGTTTGATTTTGCAGGCGGGCGTAGCAACAATCTGTCCATCAGAAGAGACTCACCAGCTGCCGGCAATGCACGCCAAACAGGCTAGCAAGCCGTCAGATTTTCCTTTAGAATCTTGTCCAGGTCAATGGTGGTGCGTACTCGACATGATGCAGTTTGAAAATATTGGCTTCACTAACACTGTTGACGGGTTGCGATATTTGATCTGCGCCGACTGTGAGAAAGGTCCAGTTGGTTTGGTTCAACAGTCTGGCAGTGCTTCTGATGCTGCTGCTGCTGCTGCCCCAACAGTTCGACATCTTATTAGCGAGCACCGGGTTCGAGTCTTGACAGCATCAAGCCAGGCAGACTAAAACCGAGAGTGACCTTATGTCAACAATGATTTTTTTACTTGAAAGAACAAAACAATAATAGTTTAATCCAGTTCGCTCCTCTCATCTTCTGGACTTGCCAGGAATCCTAAATGAAGTTTTTTTAGAAAATTTTCGACGAAGAAATGAAGGTCAACTCACAACTAACAAAGAATTATTTATGGAAGTGAAAATCAATTCTAGTTTTAAAAATCGTAAGTTACTACTCGTAGCATTGTGACAAGAGGCAGAGAGGCAGGCCGTTACAGACACAGTTCAATTATTTCTCAGAATGATGTCACTTTGCTCAGCTTTCTGCCATAGACAAAAAGGTTTTACCTATCCCATAAGTCAAATTCTGAGCGTCTGTGTTTGACGAATTTCACTCACTGCGACAGATTCAAAGTTGAAAAGGTATTAAAGGGGTTTGGAAAGCATTAATACGGAGTCCGGTAGTATTTCTTGGAAAGACAATAGCTTTCAATAAACTTGAACGAGCAAAAATTTGCTTGCTTGCTTTCGAATTCGAAAGTGCTTCAGTGAAACTGCATTTGAATGCCAACTTCAAATTGATGTGTCAATTATCATATACGAGTAATTATCGATCAAATTTATAACAAAATGAGTAATAAGAAGACTTAACTATAGAATATTGGTCTGTCTCGCTTATCTGTCCTATGATTTGTTCAAGTTTTTGTCCTAGTTATCAACTGCGCATTATTTGCTAATCAGTTAAACTGCCAGCTCAATTAGGTGATTGTTTTGTTAATTGCCCGAGTTTTTTTTACATTCCCCCAAAGGTTTTTTGCAATGCAAGCTCTTTTAAAATCGCATTAACAATAATTATTTTTATTTGTGTACTGTCGTTAAGAACATTTGGGGGGGTATGAAGCGTTGGGGATTTTTATGGATGGGGATCGTGACGCATTGGAATTGTGGTTATGAGGACCGTGACGGATGGGGATTGTGACAGATGGGAAGTCTTTAGGATATGAAGGTATTTTGCGAGGTTCTTGGGATCTTAAATTATTGATATAATATACATTTATAAATTTAATATAAATAAAATGCGCTGCTAGCTTACTATCATCAAGTTATTCCTGTTTGCTTTGCTTGTGTTTTTCTGTATATTGCTTATGATTATAATTAATAAAAAGTTTCATTTGAAAAACTTAAAGATCGGTTCAATATTGATTACGAGCGTAATTATCACTATATACACGAGTATACATTGCAATTTTATGCGTGAATTAGAAATATGCGTCTTATTTCTTTGTTTTTATTACTGTTCCATCGAAGAGATGTAAAAGTATTTAGATATATGCAGTTTCATTACATTTAGCCACCCTTGTAGAAAAGGTTTACTCGTGGACAAGGTGTTTGCTGTGGTGTGGAGTGGTGGGTGCTATTTGCAAGTGCTTTGGCGGTGGGTGCTGCTGGGTGGCGGGTGCCGTGGGGTGGCGGGTGCCGTGAGGTGGCGAGTGCAGGGTGGTGGGTGTTGTGGGGTCGGGTGCTGTAGGGTAGCGAGTGCTGTGGGGTGGCGAGTGCTGTGGGTGGTGGGTGCTTTGGGGTGGTGGTTGTTGTGGGGTGGCGTGTGCTGTGGGGTGGCGAGTGCTGTGGGGTGGTGGGTGCTTTGGGGTGGTGGTTGTTGTGGGGTGGCGTGTGCTGTGGGGTGGCGAGTGCTGTGGTGGTGGGTGCTATGGTGTAGTGGTTTTTATGGAATAGCGAGTGCTGTGGGGTGGCGATTGCTGTGGGGTGGTTGGTGCTATGGGGTGGTGGTTGTTATGGGGTGGCGAGTGCTGTGGGTTGGCAAGTACTGTGGGGTGGCGAGTGCTGTGGGGTGGTGTGGCGAGTGCTGTGGGGTGGTGGGTGCTTTTGGCGGGTGGTGCTGTGGGGTGGTGGGTGCTTTTGGCGGGTGCTCTGTGGCCACAAGTGCTTTAGGTGGTACTATTGGGTGGTTCGTGCTTTCGGCTGGTGCTCTGTGGCCACGAGTGCTTGAGGTGGTACTATGGGGTGGTGGGTGCTTCCAATCAATCTCTTGATCATCTTCAATTTTGCCACCAAAATACACCTAAGTGTTTGATGGCATGTCTACGACAAAACTCGATCATTGTTGTGTTCTGCATACTTGGATTAAAAAGTACACACTGCTCCTGCAAATTCTATTATTCATGGCCCACTTTGACGAACGCAGCGGCGAGGTCTGTGTCAATTTTCCTGGCGGCAGATGGTGGCAGACATTAGACGAGGTGTACATCGAACTGCAAGTGCCAGAAGGCACCCGAGGCACTCAGGTTGTGTGCAAAATAGGCGTGAATAATCTGCGAGTTTCCCTGGCTGGTAGGTGAATGTTGACTAAGTTGCTGTGAAACTATAGTAGATGGAAAAGATAGACAGGTATAGGCCTAAAAAACTGACAGTTCAAAGAAAAGTAGACAAGTTGGTAGAAAAAATGAAGGTTTCCGGAGAGGTAGTTAGTAGAGTTTAATAGATAAAGTACATAGATTCGTAGTCAAAGTAGACAACCTGATAGGCAAACAAGACAACTTGGTAGACAAAGTAGACAGTTTAGTAGACAAAGTAAACAGTTTGGTAGACAAAGTAGACAGTTTGGTAGACAAAGTAGACAACTTGGTAGACAAAGTAGACAACTTGGTAGACAAAGTAGACAGTTTGGTAGACAAAGTAGACAACTTGGTAGACAAAGTAGACAGTTTGGTAGACAAAGTAGACAACTTGGTAGACAAAGTAGACAACTTGGTAGACAAAGTAGACAGTTTGGTAGACAAAGTAGACAGTTTGGTAGACAAAGTAGACGGCTTGGTAGACAAAGTAGACAACTTGGTAGACAAAGTAGACAGTTTGGTAGACAAATTAGACAGCTTGCTAAACTACATAGACAGGTCGGTTTGAGAAGGTAATCTAAGCAGAGAGCTAAAAATGACAACCTGAAATCTTGTAGTTCCCAATCCCATTGCTCAAATCGCAATTCACACAGGTGGTCAGTCACTTCTGTCAGGCGATCTACCTAAGTCAGTCAGACCAGACGAGAGCTCTTGGACTCTCGCTGACCGTCGTCTGCTTCAAATTGTGCTCGCCAAAGCATCGCCCGATCCTGTGCAGAGCTGCTGGCCCTGCCTACTAGTAGGTCAGCCTGAGTTCGAGCCCGATCCACTCCAGCGCGACCAGATGGAGAAGAAGCTGACTCTCCAACGATTCCAATACGAGAATCCCGGCATGGACTTTTCTGGCGCAGAGATCACCGGCAATTATGCCGGCGGCGGGCCGCAGTGGAGCTCCTCTTGACTCTACCCATATGTTTAGAAAGTAGTCATAATTTGAGATAACTACTATAAGTAGCAAATTCGCGTTTAAATCGATGCCTTAAAGTAATGCATATGAATTGATAAATATAAATTAATTACGCGAGTTGGCTTGCCGCATTTTCTTCCCTTTTTTAAAGACTAATTAATCTGAAAAAAATAATTTAACAGCTGTTTTGTTTATAGTTTTATTTTACGTGATTATTTTCCGGCTTTAATATTAGCAGCGCGATTTTTAAAATACAAGTTAATTATATAAAGTATACTTCGATCTTGAAAATTCTATATGTAAGGCACAGAAAGTGTACATGTCTGGCGATTAGAAAGTCAGAGCGGCTGTGCACCCTGTGTGAGCGTGCAGAAGTCAGCGGAATAGGCAGAATATTGACGTCAGCGCCGGTTGTGGGACCGATGTCACAAATCGAAGTGTTGGGCAAAATCAGTATTGTTTTATTTGTACGACTAGTATTATTTTTAGGAACTACGGAAACTCCGGAAATTCAGGATAGATAAATAAATTGAATTCATCAAAATTATTTCTTGCAGTAGGAGTTGCCAATCTCGCCTCGGTGAGAGCGCTCTATAGCCTTGGTCCACCCTGCTGTCTCCTCTGGATGTTCCCTGCTTTTGTGTCTCGCGGCTCTCATCTCTGACATTGGATTGGAGTCCTGGGTAATGAGTTCGTCCCGAATCGGGGAACACCGGCTGAGTCCGGGTTCCTCTTGCTCCAATTTGTGCCCCTGTCCAACCCCTTGGACTGGCCTTTTTATAGAGCTGGATAGCGAAAAAGCCTTGAGGCTCGCCAGACTAAGCTGCTCGGCCAGACTCTCCAATATAAAGCACTATTTCCGTAGACTTTGGGGTCTCCCCACTTTCGGACCGCTTTTTCAAAATTTTTCGCGTGCACACTCGGGTCTTATCGTTAGGGGTGGCTTGGGTGGACTCGGTCCAGCACTGTCCCTGATTCCACTGTGGGTTGGCGGTGTCTTAGTCCATAGGCTTGAGCTATGGACTAAGACACCGCCTTGAGCTATGGACTAAGACACCGCCTTGAGCTATGGACTAAGACACCGCCTTGAGCTATGGACTAAAACACCGCCTTGAGCTATGGACTAAGACGCTATGGACTAAGTAGCCCCAATTCTTGGCCCGTTCTTCAAATCAAGAAGGAATACAAATCCAACGGTTGTCTAGGGCAAAAAGCCTTTCTGCCCTAGAAAGCCTGAAGGATTTATATAGTTTCCAGGCCTTGAGACCTGGACCCAAGCGTGGCCTCTCGGGCTATATGCCCCTGGTAGTATGGCCCACAGACAGATCCAGCGGCAAAGCCCTACTTAGGCTGAACCGCGGGGGCCCTGGCTTCCCATCCTCGTTTAATAATATAATATATAGGACATGCTGAATGTATCGAGTCCTTTCGACTAGAAAGGTTTTTTAATAGAGAGGACATGTTATATGGCACTTCGGTAACAATTTTAGTTATGCGTGTCATGTGGCCCGCAGAGCCAAGTAACTTATTTATTATCAAATAGTTCACTGCCTTGTGAGAAAAAATGTGGCCTGCTTATCTCTATGAGCAATATTAAGTATAGCTCAAGTTTAAGCCGAATTTTTCTTGCGCGGCTAAGTGCTGTTTTACAGGCATTCTTGTGATTGCAGAAACATGTCGCGCTTGTTTTATTAAAAGTACACGATTGAAAAAAGAATTTATAACAAAAATAGATATTAATCCTGGAATTAATAATGCGATTGAGAAACATAAAAAAACATTTGTGCATGTAATAACAGTTATTTACGCGATCAGATCAATATATTAAAAACGCTGGAATGCTGAAGATCGAGATCGGTAATACAAGAAATCAAATCACAATTCTGGCCGACATGTATCGAAAAAAAATTATCAATTAAAAATTTTTGCAATGGACTTTTATTGCTACGATCTTGGCCGATATGTATCGAAAGTATTATAATATTCGCTCAAAAATATTTGCAGCTGACATGTATAATCTTTTAATATTTGGCCGATATGTATCGAAAGTATTAATAAGAATCGTAGCTATTATAGCCTTTGCTGCAATTTTTGTCGATATGTATCGAAAGTAATAATAATGAATTGAAAAATTTCATTGCTTTTTTACTGTCTTTGCTATGATTTTGGCCGATATGTATCGAAAGTGATAATAATCAAGTGAAATTTTTCCTTCACGTAGCTAGACTTTGCTCTGCGTAGATCGCTGCACAAATCGCAGCTTCTCGGCAAAGAACTCCGGATTTCTCCGGTGCACAATGATGCCCGCCACGATTAGTGAGATCAGAAGCGCCGCCACCAGCAGGCCGACAATCAGACCCACGAATCCGAACGGCGCGTTGGCGAAGCCGCGAGCCGCGTAGACTCCCGGACGGTCGACTCGAAATTCTACGCGAGTGGCTTCGGCCGACTTCAGCGGGCCGTGATGGCTGACTGCGCTTGAGAATTCAGTCTCCATGCGGTAGACCTTTGAGCATGAGGTGTAATTATATGTTTAACAAAGCCTTTATATATTTTCTAAAGTAGGCTCGTATAAACTTTTTATTTTATACGAGGCATTTTTTGATGATGTCGGGATTCGAACTCGTGTCTTTCTAAGAAAGAGAACGAAGGTATCTAATATATCACGCAATTTTGGTCATACCCAGGAATCGAACCCGGGACTTCTAGCGTTAAAGAACGACGCCTTGTAACCACTAAGCCACGAGCCCCAGTGTAAAGTTGGCTCCAAAACCACATATAATTTCATAAAATCGGTTATCCACAGCTTCTCACCTGCACATCGTGCCCCTCGGTCGGATCGGCTCCATCGTTGGTTACCATGGAAACTAGAAGAGGTGTCGCGAAAGCTTCGCCCGCCTGTCCGTCGACGTCAATGCGCAGCAGGTCGGTGAACCAGGTGTCGCCGTACACGCTGTCGGAGTCCGTCTTCGCCGCCTTGGCGCTGTGTGGCGTCACACGAAGCTGCAGGTAGCGTAGGGAGCTGAAGGCTCCAGCCGGAACCGTCACCTCGGCCAAGGTCTTCGTGCCGTCTGTCACCTGATCGAATGTGGGGTGGGGGGGTTGATTAAGCTGTCATATGCTGAACAGGTATGGATATGTGACTCTTTGTGCTTGGGACTCTAGCTATCCGACAGTCTTGTTCGGATGTTAATGTTGCGTCAGATGTTACACAATCTTGTCTGACATGACACAAATCTTGTCCAACATCTGACACAAATCTGTCTAATATCTGACACAAATTTGTCTAACATCATACACAAATGTGTCCAACATCTGACACAAATCTGTCTAGCATCTGACACAAATATGTCTAACATCTGACACAAATATGTCTAACATCTGACACAAATCTGTCTAACATCTGACACAAATATGTCTAACATCTGACACAAATCTGTCTAACATCTGACACAAATATGTCTAACATCTGACACAAATCTGTCTAACATCTGACACAAATCTGTTACAGCATCTGACACAAATCTGTCTAACATCTGACACAAATTTGTGTAACATCTGACATAAATCTGTCTAACATCTCTCTAACATCCCAAATCCCCTAAACAGCAAACGCAAACCTTGAACGTGTAAGCCTGTCCATCAACCACGTGCGTATCCGACCGATCACTGGAGCACACCAATCGACCTTTGTGACTGCGGTTGCTGAAATTATTATTCCTAGTGCAGACAAACGACCAGCTGCCGGCATTGGTCACGCGACGGGCTCCCAGATCGAAGTAGGTCCCGGCATCGTTTAGAAGTTGCATAGAACCGCCCAGCTGAGGCTGAGGACTAAGCAGAGCCAGGTTAGTCAAATCGCTCAATGGCCAATCTCCAATTCCATTGTTCAGAGTCCAATTGCGACCTTGAGAATAGTTTGTGTCCGGAATATTGGCGGCTAGATCATGCAGCGGCAGCATGTTGGATCTGTCTGTACCCGCGAGACCTTGGCCATCGTTATTCGCTGGGTTGGTGTTGGATCCGGTCCACTGAGGATGCACATAGCTGCCAGGCTTGGCGTGGGTCAGGTGGGGGACAAAGTCGTACTCGACGGCTGGATAGACTTGCACAATATTGCCGCGTTTGCCGCGCACGTTCAGGTTGAGAATCTCGGCGCTTGACGGGATCGAGGAGGGCCGGGCTCGCACGTGGAAGACGTGGGATCGGTCCTGCGGGATGGCGGCGGCGTGTGGTGTTTAAAAACGGCTGGGTTAGAGAGGTCTGATGGGGTGGGAGAAAGAGCGAGAAAGGGACAGAGAAAAAGAGAGAGATGGAGATGGAGATTTCGCGATAGGGTTTAGAGGGATACAAAGAGTAAGTGAGAGGGAGACAATGGGATAAAGGGGTGAGAGTGAGAATGAAAGAGTAGTTGAGAGGGAGATAATAAGAGAGGAGGGTGAGAGGGAGATAATGAGAGAGGGGTGAGAGGGAGATAGTGAGAGAGGGGTGAGAGGGAGATAGTGAGAGAGGGGTGAGAGGGAGACAATGAGAGAAAGGGGTGAGAGTGAGAATGAGAGAGTAGTTGAGAGGGAGATAATGAGAGAGGGGTGAGAGGGAGACAATGAGAGAAAGGGGTGAGAGAGAGGGAGAGAGACAGTGAGAGAGGGGATGAGAGGGAGATAACGATCTCTGAGGGGTGAAAGGGAGATAATGAGAGAGAGAGAGGGGGGTTGAGATGGAGATAACGATCTCTGAGGGTGAGATAAACAAGAATCGCCTGATAGTATCAGGCGATTCTTTGTATGTAATCCACGGCATGTGCGACCCGAATATAACGCCTTATCTCCGCCGGAGATAATGAGTTATCTCCACTAGCCATGTCTATCCATCTCGTTGGTTTGTCTATGGTAGCAGAGTTACGCTACTGATTATCACCGCTCATTTAACACTGGGGGAATAGACGAGGCGCACAGGCAAAGTGGATTACATGGAGATAACGAGAGAGAGGGGTGAGAGGTAGATAAGGAGAGTTGTAGGGAGTGTCTAGCAGAATCTACCAAATGCCAAGGTAATTGACTCCTTACTCACCTGAAACACCCTGCCAAACTGTGCTGTATTAATATTCAACTGCAATTTGAACTTGCTGGAGTCGCCAAACAGCTGCACCTGGGGATTATTAACCAGCTTGAATCCTCTGGCATCGGCAGCAGCCTTGCTAGCGAAGCCGAACTTTTTATAAAACTCGACAGGACCCCCGTTGTTGTGCTCAGCGAATGTTGACCAACGATCGTAGTCTCCGGTAGAAATATTGTACCGAACTCGAAGCACGCATTTCTCACCAGCCAGATGGTCTGGCACTGTCCAGTTGAACATCACAGCCTTGCCCTGGGCCGTGTTGCCAAGGTGATTGTCTCTGGTGGTTTCCGCTGTTCGACAAACTGGCGAGTCGATGCCCCAAGCCGGTTGTCGGGTCCACTTGGCGCCGGGAAGTTTCATGCATTCGGACTCGTTGCTAGGCAGTGTTAGTCCTCGGTTCGATTCCAGCTGTTCTACTGGCAAGCGACATTCGAATCGATCCTTGACGTTGGCGCTCTCGGTTTTGTAGAAACTGCATCTGGTGGGATCGTTGGTCAGGATGGCGATGTCCCGCCAGGGGCTGTGGTGCCAGTAGGGATAATAGTCCCGCTCCTCGGGGCACTCGTAGCCGTACTGAGTCCCGCCGGGGTTCTGACGGGTGAACCTGGCGGTGTCGCCGCGAAGCCTCTGGTCCGCGGTGTACAAGCCGCCGTTTCGCTGCCTCCGTGTGCACATCAAGTAGTGCTCGTACGACTCTTGAAGGCCGTAGGTTGGATCGGTCTGGCAGTTGTTGTCGAGGCACCGGCTTCTGTCAGCCGGAATTCGATTCGTTGTGGTGCCGTCTCGAATATCGTCGCCGCAGGCGTATTGCAGCACAATTTCGCAGTGGCTGTTGATGTCGCCGCATGAGTGCTGATTGGTCCACTCGATGGGAAGGATGGAGCCTGCATGACAATAAGGTATTGAGACATCGTTAAGCAAACGCTTAACGTTTTGAGAAAAGTGAGGACTAAGAAAATGAAATCACGTCCCATGAAAGTTCTGGCTGTCCTTAAAATTTTTGGAGCACGAAGTTGCACAAAAAGAAGTTAATACCAAAGTTTTTTGTTAAACCTCTCTACTTCTCTCTCTCCCTCTGCAATAAATTCATTAATTCAGCACCTGTATAGTAGTAAAGGCTGCCAACATTGTAACCGCCTCGGTTGTTGTTCTGCGAGTCAAACAACCTCGTTGCCGTATTGCGCGCACGGCCGGCCTCATCCAAACGATTGTTGCTGCCCCTGAATGTGGATGTTTAGGTGATTAAACTAATACTTTTCAATAAAAAGTATGAAATATTGAACTTTTAATTTGTATGCATACTATGTAAATGTATTTAACTTAAATAATGATATTTTCTGGTTTAATTTACTGTATTTTAAAAAAATCTTAGAATTTAAGATATTTATTAAACAAGTAAACTTGATGCTTTCATTAGAATTTGTCTTGTGCCTTACCTTGGATTATGCAGGTAAATATCGGCACTGGCAAAATGAACAATTAGTACGATGTTCAAAACAAGCACTATATTAAAGCATGACTTTATCATTCTGCTTGTTGTGAGCTTTGTTTTGGCTGCAACCTATAACATCTTTTGAGATTTTTTCAGTGAACTTTCAAAGGTAAAATTCGAAGACTTAAAGCAGATTTCTTGGATATTTCTTAAATTTAATTATTTGTGTCGATGACACTTATCGTAGTTTAACAAAATAATTAAAATATTTTAGACATGTCTGTAAAAGAGTAGATTTTAATTATATTTCTAAATGTTTTTTGATTCAATATACAAGTCGTGCAGTTTCAGAACTTTTAAATTTGCTACTTTGAACCCTACTAGTGTTTGAGCTGGTTTCGCGCAAATTTAACAATCGCTGCTCAATTCTTTTCGGCATTCCATTTAAAACTTAAGTATACTTTACTTTAATTTCTTATAAAAAAAGAACCTGTCTAAAAGCCTACACAGGGGTTCAAGCCTGTTTCCTAAAAAATTCAAGGCTTAGTGTTAACCAGAATTTAGTGGTTTTGCCGGTATTACGTATATTTATATTTGATGTGATTCGTTTTGTTGGCAATCTGCCATTTTTATGTTTTATAGAATAAAATATTGCACTGTATTCATCCAAGCAAAGCAGCAACTTGTTTTTATCGTTTTCATTTCAAAATTTAAATACGAGTATCATAAGTATTTATATAATCCTTCGAAACAATCAAATATCAGGTTTACAACTTGATTTATGCTGGCGAAATTGTATAAGATTTAAAACTAATCTATTTTGTAAAATATATCTTACCAAATTTTTCAAGTTAGTCATAAATAAAACAGAAATTTCCATTGGCGCATTTTATCACAATAATTAAGTATCTACTACACTCATAATATTATCATATTAGCAAAGTGAATTGCAAAAGCGGACTCCAATTTAACAAAAAATATTATGGGCAGCACTGTTTTTAGTTAACCTAATTAAAATTATTCCTTCAAACTTTATTAACTTACGTATATCAAGTATAACAGGTCCTGTCGTTCTTTTATTTTACATTTATAATTATCGCTGTATTTTAATCAACAAAACATTATTAAAGGCTTAATGGTTTGTATTCGAAACTTTCAGAGAGCAATGAACCATGACAACTAGTCAATTTTATAACCAAGCTTAAATTAATAGATTTAGCCGCAAATCAGAGGGCCCGAGATAGCAGCAAAATGGGAAACCGCTGCTGCCTGCCCTGCCGACGAAACGCAAAGCAGGGTCCGTCAACCCGCCTGATTGAGGCCAACTTCCGGTTTGAGAGCGCACCGGATGTACCGGCCGAGCCGAACCCGAATCACCAGTTTGCTAACAACTACGTCAGGACCACCAAATACAGTCTGCTAACCTTCTTGCCGCTGAACCTGTGGGAGCAGTTCCACCGCTTCGCGAACGTGTACTTCGTCTTCATAGTCGTGCTGAACTTCATGCCGGAGGTGTCCGCATTCGCCAAAGAGTTGGCACCAATTCCTGTTTTATTTGTCCTCTCAGTCACGGCTATCAAAGACGGCTTCGAGAACTACAGGCGATACAAATCCGACAAGAAAATCAATCATCAAAGTTGTCGAGTTTATCGACAATCGAAAAATTGTTTCGTGGACGAGGAATGGCAGAACCTGTGGCCGGGTGACATTGTGCGCCTACACGCGAATGAAGTCATACCGGCGGATATTCTGCTGCTGCACAGCAGTGACACCGCCGGGATCTGCTACATCGAGACGTCCAATATTGATGGTGAAACCAACCTGAAACAGAGGGAGGTCATGCGAGGTCTCGACCTGCGGGTGAGTAGTGACTGCTCGCTAATGGCAACGCTTTTTTATGACTACATAAAAAGTTACAAGGACCAATGATGGTTACAAAGATCATATGGGCCTAATTATTAAAATTTTATTCCAAGGCCTATTTTTTATTCGAAAATCATAAGAAAAGGAGAATCTAGCACTGACTACTGAAAACTTCTCAACTTCTCAATTACCAAGATCCATTTAAACTGAGTCCGAGAGAATCGCCAGCTACAGAGAAGGGATGCCAGCTAGAGAGAGGTGGGATGCCTGCTACAGAGAGGTGGGATGCCAGCTACAGAGAGGTGGGATGCCAGCTACAGAGAGGTGGGATGCCAGCTACAGAGAAGGGATGCCAGCTACAGAGAGGTGGGATGCCAGCTAGAGAGAGGTGGGATGCCTGCTACAGAGAGGTGGGATGCCAGCTACAGAGAGGTGGGATGCCAGCTACAGAGAGGTGGGATGCCAGCTACAGAGGTGGGATGCCTGCTACAGAGAGGTGGGATGCCAGCTACAGAGAGGTGGGATGCCAGCTACAGAGAGATGCCAGCTACAGAGAGGTGGGATGCCAGCTACAGAGAGGTGGGATGCCAGCTACAGAGAGGTGGGATGCCAGCTACAGAGAGGTGGGATGCCAGCTACAGAGAGGTGGGATGCCAGCTACAGAGAGGGGGCGCCATCTATACAGAAGGGGGATGCTAGCTACAGAGAGGGGGCGCCATCTATACAGAAGGGGGATGCTAGCTACAGAGAGGGGGCGCCATCTATACGGAAGGGGGATGCTAGCTACAGAGAGGGGGCGCCATCTATACGGAAGGGGGATATGCCAGCTACAGAGAGGGTATGGAAAGTTTTAATTTTGGATTTCAAAAGCTTTTACATAACTTTCTTCTTTATCGACTTCTCATTCAAGCATGATGACCAGCTAAAACTTGTATAGCCCGCACATTCTTGTAGCGCTTGCAAAATAGAATTAGTAATAAATAACTAACGGAATTGCATGCTCAAAACGATAGCTTTGTTATAAACGGAAGTTTAGAAACTATAACAACAACCAAATCCCAATATTGAATAATCTTAACTGTAATTTCAGTTCGGTCCCGATGGGGTAAGACTGAGACTAACTATAGTCTGTGTTCTTTTTTTACTTATTCCTTCTTGTTTGTTTAATCACCTGTGCTTTTATTTTAGATACCTCTTGTTGGCATTTTAGAAGGCTATAAAATTGGTTGTCATGGAAACTAAAGCTCAAATAGCATCAAAGAGTTGTGCTAGTCAAATGATTTAAAACATTTCCAGCTTGTAGTTGCATTTAAGTATGAATCTTGAAAATTGAAGCACATGACCTGTTTCCATGACAACGCTTCGTTGCTGTAATCTGGTCACGTTTGACTTTTTATTAGAAATGTTTTTTGCCTTATTTTTGTTTTAATTTGTAAATGACATCAATTTGTGTAGAATAAATTCTACAGATCTTCTCGAGAAATGTAAAACTGAAGACGTAAAATCGATTTTGAAAAACTTCGAAATCCCATTTTGTTATAATGCGATTTCTAAATTAACACAAGAAACTTAATATACATGTACGACAATAATAAGTAGATGCACTGCAGCAATTCAGCATTATAGCAGTGCCTCAGCAAGGCACTTAACTCTGCATTGCTTCAGTTCACCCAGCTGTAAAATGGGTGCCAGCATTAGCTGGGGTAATTGAGGCTGTGTGTGGCGACCCCCCAGTCCTTGGACTGAACACCCGTACGCAGCCTTCAGATGCGCCGCGCAATAGCTGCGGCTGAGCTGTCGGTTGCACATCTGCCCATTAGGGCAGGTGTAATCAATATTATTATTATTTGTACCTCAGAATTAGTAGTTTTACACTGTAGCTCAAACTTACGCTACCCAGTAATTTGTTTTGCTTCACTGAGCATCAATTCAAAACTGGAACTATAAAAACAAAAAACTTGGCGCTAGTTTGAAATTTTAGGACGCATACGTTTTGCTTTTACTTGTGACACAAAAGCTGTGATAGTATCGAATTCTAAATGTAATTCTTTGTTTGCTTTTGTCCAATATACATCTCAATCAAAGACAAAAAGAAACACACGCAACACGAAAACTTCTTTGTTCAGCAAGAAAAAACACGAAGATTTACTGCCTGCGTCTGTTCCCCATCCATACATCTACCCGCGTTTCTTCTCTTTCTACATACTCGTACAACTGTCACGTTTTAATCCTCTGTAGTTACAAAACAGACAGCCAGATGGATAGGAAGACAAAGAATCCGCCCACGCAGCAGATTCCCACATAACTTAATTGGTCTGCTCACTCTGTATTGTTCAGTGGTGCCTTCGAAGCTTTTATTTAATTAACTTTTTTCTTCATCTATTTTTCGTTTTAATTTGTCAAGCAATTCAACCCGGAGACATTCACTCACACGGTGGAAGTGGAAATGCCCAACACAGATATCTATCGATTCGATGGCAGCGTGTGAGTGATTATCATTTCTTGTTAGAAATCATGCCTTTCTCGTCTATACAAATTGATAAAATCGATGAATGATTCAATTTTTTTTGTAGGCGACTCAATGGCAAAGACAATATTGTAGCCATTCACAAGGAGAATTTGATATTGCGT
>NIVC01001343.1:262500-290000 GCA_002269645.1 Macrostomum lignano | reverse complement strand
TATATAGTCTCTCTCTATATATAGTATATTATGTAGTTTCCGTATGCCCCAGCTTTGAGTCCCTTACAGCTCTCCTGGTCCTGCTTGACGACTAAACTCATGTATTATTAATAACTTGGAGTGCTTGAGTGGCAGTTGGGATGGTTGGGAAAAGAGTAGAGAGGTAGGCAGTGAGGGCAGAGCTAGGAAAATGAGTTGGTGGACTAGCAGGTAACTCTCAGGCAGCTTCAAGGCAGTCTTGATCTATATATCTATAACAGATTTATTAAAAAATTTAGCATATACGATGCGTATACAGTAACACAGCGGATACAGAGGGTTACTGCCTATATTGTGGCATTGAGGCGCCCCTTGGTGCTGGCGCCCCTTGGTGCTGGCGCCCCTTGGTGCTAAAGCCCCTTGGTGCTGGCGCCACTTGGTGCCGGCGCCACTTGGTGCTGGCGCCACTTGGTGCTGGCGCCACTTGGTGCTGGCGCCACTTGGTGCTAAAGCCTCTTGGTGCTAAAGCCTCTTGGTGCTAAAGCCTCTTGGTGCTAAAGCCCCTTGGTGCTGGCGTCCCGCTGCGTCCCGAAGACACGATAGCAATATCTAGGCTGCATCACTGCTATCTAGATATTTACATATTTTAAACTTATGATAGAGCCAGCCGAAGCGTAGTATATTTGCAGTAAATTTTCACAATCATGTCAATTTGTTGTCTCAGTTTACAGTTTCTATGCAAGTTAATATACATTTTTGTTTGGTTGCTTGAAACAAAAGTTTGATAAATTCTGCTTTTAGCGTGTTGTTTAAATATTGTTAATTATGTATGGATCTTGCAGTTTTGATTTGGGAAATGGAAATTTCTTAATTTGCAATCCTCCCCACCGCAATGTCAGGTGACAGCAGAACCAGCATCAATAGCCAGAAGCCCATTCTGGATTCGACCACAAAAAAGAAGGAACAGATGTTTAACAACTCGGTTATTGATTCGGTGAGCACCCGTTTTGGCGCTGGGTGAAGTGAAGTGAATTAGTGAATTGGTGAATGACTGACTGGTGTGAATGAGCTGTTGGAGTGAATGAGAGACTTGAGTGAAAGGGTGACTAGATTGAATGAGTGACTTGAGTGAACGAGTGACTGGAGTGAATGAGTGACTAGATTGAATGAGTGAATTGAGTGAACGAGTGACTGGAGTGAATGAGCGACTGGAGTGAATGAGTGACTCGAGTGAATGAGTGACTGGAGTGAATGAGCGACTGGAGTGAATGAGTGACTCGAGTGAATGAGCGACTGGAGTGAATGAGCGACTGGAGTGAATGAGCGACTGGAGTGAATGAGTGACTGGAGTGAATGAGTGACTGGAGTGACTGGAGTGAATGAGCGACTGGAGTGAATGAGCGACTGGAGTGAATGAGCGAGTGGAGTGAATGAGCGACTGGAGTGAATGAGTGACTGGAGTGAATGAGTGACTGGAGTGACTGGAGTGAATGAGTGACTAGATTGAATGAGTGAATTGAGTGAACGAGTGACTGGAGTGAATGAGTGACTCGAGAGAATGAGGGACTGGAGTGAATGAGCGACTGGAGTGAATGAGTGACTGGAGTGAATGAGTGACTGGAGTGACTGGAGTGAATGAGTGACTAGATTGAATGAGTGAATTGAGTGAACGAGTGACTGGAGTGAATGAGTGACTGGAGTGAATGAGCGACTGGAGTGAATGAGCGACTGGAGTGAATGAGTGACTGGAGTGAATGAGTGACTGGAGTGAATGAGTGACTAGATTGAATGAGTGAATTGAGTGAACGAGTGACTGGAGTGAATGAGTGACTGGAGTGACTGGAGTGAATGAGTGACTAGATTGAATGAGTGAATTGAGTGAACGAGTGACTGGAGTGAATGAGTGACTAGATTGAATGAGTGAATTGAGTGAACGAGTGACTGGAGTGAATGAGCGACTAGATTGAATGAGTGAATTGAGTGAACGAGTGACTGGAGTGAATGAGTGACTGGAGTGAATGAGTGACTGGAGTGAATGAGTGACTGGAGTGACTGGAGTGAATGAGTGACTAGATTGAATGAGTGAATTGAGTGAACGAGTGACTGGAGTGAATGAGTGACTCGAGTGAATGAGCGACTGGAGTGAATGGGCGACTGGAGTGAATGAGCGACTGGAGTGAATGAGTAAATGGAGTGTCTGAATGACTGAGTGACTGAGTGAATGAATGTGTGAGTAAAGAATCACCCAAGCAACCCCGCCCCCGCCGTTTACAACAGCCCGCAGACGACAGCGGTGCCCCCCTGACAACGTTGCACGCCTCCCCGATGAGCGGGATCCGCGGTGAACTCGCCTCGATGTCATTTCAACCCAGCAGCGGGGACAGACAGACTCTGTTCGACTTCTTCCTAGTCATGTCAGTCTGCAACTCCGTTGTGGTATCCATGAACAAAAACCAGTCCGACCCGGAGACGACACAGTCGCAGCCCAGACTCGCTGCAGTCTCAAACAAAAAGAAAAAGTCTAAAAAATCCAAGAAGAAAAGGCGACGGGGAAACAGTCGAGACGGAGACAACGGCGAATCGGATAGGGAGCAACCACGGCGACGGAATGGCAACGATTCTGAGACCGACACGGAGGCGACGAGATTGCGTCAGAGACATCGGCGGGACGATCAAACGTCAGCAGCTGTCCCTGAAGATGCACCCGACGACGTCGCAGATCCGTCGACAACGCGTAAAAAGCGACGAAGAAGTTTGTCGAGACAGCGCGGCGGCCTCGCCGAACTGCCGCCGCTTGGCGATGGACGAGCAACAACGACAACAGCTAATGCCGGATTTTCGGCGCCTAACGACGAGGTTGGAACGCCGGTACGAGGTCGGGCGGGCCGAGCGAGACGAGGTCGAGACGGCGGTGACAGCGGAGTTGAAGAGTGCAGGTATGAAGTGAAGATGTGTTATTAAGCGGGAATTCTTAGCAGAGTGATATCGAATCGGTCGCTTGTTTCAAAGGACCCGAGTTCGATTCCCGGTGGCGGGTCTGCAAGAAGTGATATCAACTGTAACTTTAACAAAGTTAATTGCCGATATTTATCGTAAAAGGCTTTTTAGAAATTTACATGTACAATATCGATCAAATAGAGTACATAGACGCGTACTTGTAAATGATATTTCTCAGTGTCGTTTAAGCAGAAAAGGTTTTGTTGCCGATATGTAGTGTATATAACTTTATGCACTGTTGTAAGGAAGTTGTTAAAATGGGTTTAGAAGGCGCATTCTGATGTTACACAGTCATTAAGCTAAGAATTATAAAATAGGATATCATAAAGCCAATGAGTCAAGCTGTACGTGCCATTTTTATGAGTTTAGACACAGTACATGTATAACTGTATGTAAGGATATAAAATTTACATCTTTAAGTTTAAAAATGATTTCGGCCTGCCTCCTATAAAAACCAATAGCTAGCAATTTTTGTGCTAAAAAAATGAAATCCTCCTATCTCCGTAATGTGTTTTTTTTCCGGTAAAACCCGCCTCCTAACATTTTCCAAGAAACGTATAGTGCCCCGTCCTACTTAAGTAGTTCTTGATGCGTACCTGTATTACCAGTATTTATCAAAGTACATTGGATGTACTTTTAAATGATATTTCGTAGCGTAGATAAATTTATACACACTGTTGAAAGGAACCGGTTGGAAATGAGTTTAAGATGTTCATTCTGAAATTCTGAGACTCACGTGGCCACCCCAAATCTATACCAAAGGTACTCGGACTCAACCCTGCTCGAATCGTACGTGGCCGAAAGTCCGGACGAGGCGGCTCTGGTGAAAACCGCCTGCGAGTATGGCATGAAGCTGGTGCAGCGAGGCCCAGATTTCTGTTCCGTGTGGCTGCCGGCTCAGGGTCACGTGACCATCGAGGTGCTCCACGTGCTGCCCTTCGACTCGGACAGGAAGCGAATGTCGGTGATTGTGAGGCACCCGGTGACCGGCCAGGTCATTTTGCTCACCAAAGGTGCGGATAGCGCAATATTTAGCCGGCTCAAAGAAGAGGACTCAAATGGTGAGTACTGCACACCGTTTTCTAGGTAAAAATTGATATTTTTTAAAGTACATCTTTCTTAGGGAATAGCAATTAGCTATAAATCGTACTTTTATAGGAAGCAAACGGTTCTTATTTAATGAATTCCGATTTCAAAGTTATCGCTTCCAAATAATAACAGTTAGATTAAAATTACAAAACTAAAACTAAACTAAAAGTACAATAAGCGTTAGTATCAACCATACATTCAGCGTATGAATTTATTTTAATTTTATAATCATATCATTTTATTAATTTATTTATTTAAAAACTTCATTAATAGTCACAATGATAGTAAATTAACTCTTTGTCGATAATAAAATCAAATAGGTTAATAAAATTAACATTCAATTATCGATTTTACATGTCTAAATAGATTTAATATAATTATTAATTTTTTTTTAATACAGATTTAGTATAATGAAACAGCCAATATAATTAGCTAGTTATTCTACATTCAATCCTATTATTAATAGATTATATTACGTATATTAAATTTATTAATCTCATCTTAGTAAAACAAAAGTACACGTTCTGAACACGTAATTAAAGTACATTAGGACGCTTTTATAGCTACAGGTTACAATTCTGAGACAAAATTCTGAAAAATATTCACGGCCAAAAGGACACACACATGCACGAACTATTTTAAAGAGTTAAAGATTCAAAAGTTCCACAGGAATGATTTGGTGGTGATAAGTTGGGTTTGAGAATCGCCTCAAACTGGGCAATATCCTGCTGTGCAAAGCTTCAAGTAAGCGCTGTCCAACGCCCAATGCAGTACCTAACTGAGCTCACCTGCTAAAAATGAGTGAAGAGTTGTAGTTGCCAAGTCCTCAGCTGTGTTACCATGGCATCTGCTGGTAGGTGGAGCAAGAGATTTTGCTACTGTATAGCCGCCAAGATTAACCACATGTACGAAATTTTAGTCTGCAAAATTAGCTGTGCAGTTCTATTGTAGTTTTCCAACTCCAACCTCCCCGTGTCCTGCATATAGAGTCAGTGCAGCCCAGCTATAGAAAATGTCGGCATGTATAGAAGCTGGAAAATTATCGATTGCTACTAAGAATTTTTTTAGCTTAACTGATTTTAGAAGTACAATGGTTGGTTGCGGGTTGTGTTAGTTAATTGGCTGGCTGCATTGACAGACAGAATTTAAGACACACTAGATTATAAGACATCAAGACCGAACCCGAATTTACTTGATTGATGAGTTGATTTATTCGGTTGATATTTTAATTTGTCAGGTCTTGTGGTGGATAGCTTGATTTGATGATTTAATTTGTTGATTGACTGACTGATTTTTTGTTTAAGTGCTTCTTGGATAGATAATTGATTGATTGATTAATTGACTGATGAATTGATTGACTAATAGATTGATTGATCGATTGATTGATTGATTGATCGGTTGATTGATTGATTGATTGATGATTGGTTGAATATATGATCGGTTGATTGATTGACTGATTGATGATTGGTAGATTATATGATCGATTAATTGACTGACTGATTGATTGATTGATTGATTGATTGATTGATGGACTGATTGATTGATTGATTGATTGATTGATTGATTGATTGATTGATTGATTGATTGATTGATTGATTGATTGATGGACTGATTGATTGATTGATTGATTGATTGATGGACTGATTGATTGATTGATTGATTGATTGATGGACTGATTGATTGATTGATTGATTGATTGATTGATTGATTGATTGATTGATGGACTGATTGATTGATTGATTGATGGACTGATTGATTTATTGAGGGACTGATTGACTTATTGATTGATTGATTGATTGATGGACTGATTGATTGATTGATTGATGGACTGATTGATTGATTGATTGATTGATTGATTGATGGACTGATTGATTGATTGATTGATTGATGGACTGATTGATTGATTGATGGACTGATTGATTGATTGATTGATTGATGGACTGATTGATTGATTGATTGATGGACTGATAGATTGACAAGGCGCTCGCACCCGACCCGCAGACCCGTCCTCAGACGCCGACCGCATCCTGCTGCACACGAAGCTCCACCTCGACCAGTACGCCCTCATGGGCCTGAGAACCCTCTGCTTGGCCATCCGTTACCTTGGCAACGAGGAGTACGCTGATTGGCTGGCAGAATTTCGAAGAGCCGAACGATCAATTGTTGGCCGAGAGGAGGCGGTCAGCCGAACTATCGATCAAATCGAGCAGCAGCTGCAGCTGCTGGGGGTGACTGGAATCGAGGACCGCCTGCAGGACGGAGTGCCCGACACCATCGCCTCTTTTAGAGCTGCTGGGATCAACGTCTGGGTGCTGACTGGGGACAAACAGGTGAGGGATTGATGACGGATGCTTTAGTTGTTTTCGGATTGCTTTTTTAGATAGGAGACTGACCTGTGAGACAGGATAGTGTCACCTGTGAGACAGGATAGTGTCACCTGTGAGACAGGATAGTGTCACCTGTTAGACAGGAGACTCACCTGTGAGACAGGATAGTGTCACCTGTGAGACAGGATAGTGTCACCTGTTAGACAGGATAGTGTCACCTGTTAGACAGGATAGTGTCACCTGTTAGACAGGATAGTGTCACCTGTTAGACAGGATAGTGTCACCTGTGAGACAGGATAGTGTCACCTGTTAGACAGGATAGTGTCACCTGTGAGACAGGATAGTGTCACCTGTTAGACAGGATAGTGTCACCTGTTAGACAGGATAGTGTCACCTCTTAGACACTATACAATATAGAACCACCTGCTATACGTAACCATGGCAACCAATGTTTCTAACGCACCTTAGGAGACGGCAATTCAGATCAGCTACTCAGCCCGCCTGGTGACTGAGGCCCAGCGACTGCTGGTGCTGAACGCGGACACCCTGGCCCAGACTGAGGACAAGGTGCGCCGCTACCTTCAGGAGATTGACTGCACCTACAACCCGGAGTATCAGATTCGACAGCGGAGGGAGCGGCCTGCGATCAGGTGGGTTGCTAAGCTGGCTTGTGAGGCGCTCTGGCTGCAAATGAGGGGGATTCGGTTATTTCTATTGGCAACCAAGCAGTGGTTGCCAGTGGCGCCAAACAGTTTGAGTTGTCAGTGGCGCCAAACGGTTGGAGTTGTGAATGGCGCCAAGCAGTTGAAGTTGTCAGTGGCGCCAAGCAGTTGAAGTTGTCAGTGGCGCCAAGCAGTTGAAGTTGTCAGTGGCGCCAAGCAGTTGAAGTTGTCAGTGGCGCCAAACGGTTGGAGTTGTGAATGGCGCCAAGCAGTTGAAGTTGTCAGTGGCGCTAAGCAGTTGAAGTTGTCAGTGGCGCCAAACGGTTGGAGTTGTGAATGGCGCCAAGCAGTTGAAGTTGTCAGTGGCGCCAAACGGTTGAAGTTGTCAGTGGCGCCAAACAGTTGAAGTTGTCAGTGGCGCCAAACAGTTAGTTGTCAGTGGCGCCAAACAGTTTGTTGTCAGTGGCGCCAAGCAGTTGAAGTTGTCAGTGGCGCCAAACAGTTAAAGTTGTCAATGGCGCCAAATAGTTAGTTGCCAGTGGCGCCAAACAGTTAGTTGTCAGTGGCGCCAAACAGTTAAAGTTGTCAGTGGCGGCAAACAGTTGAAGTTGTCAGTGGCGCCAAACAGTTAGTTGTCAGTGGCGCCAAACAGTTGAAATTGTCAGTGGCGCCAAACAGTTGAAGTTGTCAGTGGCGCCAAACAGTTAAAGTTGTCAGTGGAGCCAAACAGTTGAAGTTGTCAGTGGCGCCAAACAGTTGAAGTTGTCAGTGGCGCCAAACAGTTGAAGTTGTCACTGGCGCCAAACAGTTAGTTGTCAGTGGCTAATCCGTGCGACACCTCACGCATTCCAGAGACGACCTCGCCCTCGTACTAGACGGCGGCACCCTCCGTCACTGCCTGGAGGACTCGCTGAAGTTCGACTTCCTATTCCTCGCCGAGCAATGCGGCAGTGTCATCTGCTGCCGGGCCACCCCCAGTCAAAAGGCTGCCATCGTCAGCTTGGTGAAGGAGAACCTCCAGATGCAGACTTTGGCAATCGGCGACGGCGCCAACGATGTCAACATGATTCAGACTGCGGACATCGGGATCGGCCTGTCTGGCCAGGAGGGCATGCAAGCCGTGATGGCGGCCGACTTTGCTCTGGCTCGGTTCCGCTTCTTGAAGAAGCTGGTGCTGGTGCACGGGCACTGGTGCTACGACAGGCTGGCCAGGATGTCGCTGTACCTGTTCTACAAGAACTGCGTGTACATCATGATGCTGTTCTGGTTCCAGTTGTTCAACGGGTTCAGCGGGCAGGTGCACATCGGCCAACTGTACCAGGTGTGCTTCAACCTCACCATGACAGCGCTTGCCCCACTGATCATGGGCATCCTTGACCGGCATCTGAGAGCGGACATCCTACTAGCGAACCCCATTCTGTACTCGGATGCGCAGAACTGCCGCAGCTATTTGCCCTGGCACTTTTGGTTCAACATCCTTGATGCCGTGTGGCAGTCGATGGTGATCTACTTTGTGCCCCATCTGGTTATTGTGAACAGCGACTGTGACATCTGGAGCTTCGGTGACATCGTTGTGAGCGCTGGTGTGATCACGGCTGTGGCTCACAATGCCCTGGAGCTGAGAGGATGGACCGGGATTCACTGGTTTGCCATTATTGGTGAGCAGCCTTCTGTGTGAACAGTTTACAGCTACTATAAATCTGTGTGAACAGTTTAAAGCTACTGATCTGTGTGAACAGTTTACAGCTACTATAAATCTGTGTGAACAGTTTACAGCTGATCTGTGTGAACAGTTTACAGCTACTAATCTGTGTGAACAGTTTACAGCTAATCTGTGTGAACAGTTTACAGCTAATCTGTGTGAACAGTTTACAGCTAATCTGTGTGAACAGTTTACAGCTAATCTGTGTGAGTAGTTTACAGCTAATCTGTGTGAACAGTTTACAGCTAATCTGTGTGAGCAGTTTACAGCTAATCTGTGTGAACAGTTTACAGCTAATCTGTGTGAGTAGTTTACAGCTAATCTGTGTGAACAGTTTACAGCTAATCTGTGTGAACAGTTTACAGCTAATCTGTGTGAACAGTTTACAGCTAATCTGTGTGAACAGTTTACAGCTAATCTGTGTGAACAGTTTACAGCTAATCTGTGTGAACAGTTTACAGCTAATCTGTGTGAACAGTTTACAGCTAATCTGTGTGAGCAGTTTACAGCTAATCTGTGTGAGCAGTTCATGGATCACAGTAAACCACTGAAGGATCACGGTGACCCACTGAAGGATCACGGTGACCCACTGAAGGATCACTGTGACCCACAGAAGGATCACTGTGACCCACTGAAGGATCACTGTGACCCACTGAAGGATCACTGTGACCCACAGAAGGATCACTGTGGCCCACTGAAGGATCATCACTGTGACCCACTGAAGGATCACTGTGACCCACTGAAGGATCACGGTGACCCACAGAATGATCACTGTGACCCACTGAAGGATCACTGTGACCCACTGAAGGATCACTGTGACCCACTGAAGGATCACTGTGACCCCTTAAGAATCACGGTAATCCTCTGCATCAGCTACTCTCCCGCACCTCCAGGCAGTCCAATCGTTGCCTGGTTCGGCTTCGCTCTCGTCCTGAACGTGATCTGCACCAACTGCATGCACCCGGACAACCCCTATTACGTCATCATCCGCGGCGTCACCACCTCCCAGTTCTGGCTGCCGCAGTTGCTTATCCCGTTCCTGGCGCTGCTGCCCCGGCTGAGCGTGAGAGCATTCCGCAACACCCTGAGGCCCAACCTGACCGCTCAGGCGATGCGTCTTCAGTCGCTGCCCCGTCACCGGGCGAATCCGCACCTGCCGCTGCAGACTCCGCCGAAGTCGTTTCCGGGACCGCCGCCGTCGATGTCGCGCGTCGGCTCGATGCGGTTTCCCAGCGCGCCGGCGCTTCGTCGACTGTCGGTGGCCTGGCTGGGTAGCGGAGGCGGCGGCGGCAGCTTGTCAAAGCGGAATTCCATGGCGCATCCGGCATCTCAAGGAGGAGGAGCTCCAGACCGCAGTGAGAGCGCATCGGCTGTCGACATCAGAGCTGGCAGCGGTGAGGCCTTTGGGATGCACTTTGTGGGTTTAGAGCGGGTCAAATGTTTAACTAGCATGTGAATCCACCCGTAAATTAAACAGTAAAAAACCGGTAAAAAAACCGGTAAACGACCGGTAAACAACCGATAAACCAACCGGAAAATCAACAGGTAAACCAACAGATAAACCAACCGGAAAACCAACAGGTAAACCAACAGATAAACCAACCGGAAAACCAACAGGTAAACCAACAGATAAACCAACCTGAAAACCAACCGGAAAACCAACCGGTAAACCAACAGATAAACCAACCTGAAAACCAACCGGAAAACCAACAGGTAAACCAACAGATAAACCAACGGGTAAAGCAACCAGTAATCCAACTAGTAAACCAACGGGTAAACTACGGTTAAACCAACTCGTAAGCCAACTAGTAAAAATGTAAGTCAACCAGTCAAGCAACCGGTAAATCACCTGTAGAACCCGCACTTTCGCATCTGTCGCAGGCCGCAGCCGACGAGAGTTCGACAGCGGCAGTCGCCATCACAAGCGCAGCCGAAGTCTTGGAGCTTCTCAGCGAATTCGCCGACCATCTGTGAGTTTCGTCAATGCCGGCGGCGAGGGCGTTACCATGGCAACCACCGTTTGTTGACAATGACTTAGTATGTGTTCTGTCAAACCAGTTCATACATCTTTTATCTTTATTTCTATTTCTACTGTAATTTATGGAAATTTTTTGTTTTAACGAATGATTTTCTATCTGACATTTTTCTGCTTCTCAGCTCTTGTCTGCAATGAAAGAGATTTTCACTTTCTACTAAAAGCAGCTGCTATTAAAAAAACCAGACCACTTATCGATTTGTAGTCAATTACTTGAGAAATTTATTTTTTAATTTCACACGCGGCGAGGGACTCACTGAAGAGTTTTCCCTTAATACCAATTCATAAAATCCTAGTGAAATAATCCTACTTACTTATATACTACTAACTTTATCCGAGCTTGCAGTAGTAGCTTCAGTTGTTCTCTGTATTTCTATTTCTGACTGTCTGTTAGCTATTCTAGCAGATTTTAGTCTTATGCAAATCCTATGGTTATCTCCAACAGAAAAGCTAAAGTCCATGTGTTGTCGATTATAGCCATACTTACTCGTAATTAATAATTTACGCTCGTAAAATTTTCTATTAAATATAACACTAATAATCCATAGACCCGTTTACAAACTTCAGTCCATTCCCAAAAGTACTTAGAATATCTGTAATATTTCATGTGCAATGAATACTAGCTGCCTTTATATAAATAAATGTTTATATTTGCACTGAAAAAAAGCTTTCAAGTTTAAAGAATTTACATTACTACCCTTGATTTTTAATTTGTGCCATAGATTTAATTGTACTTTTCACCAGTCCAGTTCTGATTGGCCAGCCTGAGAATGTACTTTTATTTTGTTTCTATAAATAGCAACAGAAAATGTTCACAGTGCAAACAACCCACTCCACTCAGTCAAACGATAGACTCCGTGTGCCTTTTAAAAATTGATTTGATTTTACATATTTTAAACTTTGGTAAGAGTCCAATGGATGGCCTTAGTCTTTGTAATTCGAATTTTAAAATTGTAATCTAGATTTTCTATGGCAGTGAAGAGGTTCTAAAATGCTTAAAAATTTCAATTTGAAAACCTGTGCAATTAATTTCATTTTTAGTACTCTCGATGCAACGTTATCATGTTTTAAATATGTTTTCTTGTTTTACTTATGATTCTAGTAAAAGCAATTGGTAAACTCGAAAAACCTTTCTATTTTAACAAGACTATCTTTCAAGTAATCTGCAAATAAAAAATCTAATATTTGTCCTGCATCACAGAAGAATAGCAAAAATGTTTTGGTTAACAGCTGAGGGAAGTTCAATGCAATTTCTTTGTGTTTTGCATATTTTAGCTACCTGCATAATTTTGCTCTCCTTGTGAGTGTACCATGCAATTATTTGGAAATTATGTGACTGCAATTTCCATGGTTGAGGGCGTTTGGGTTGTAAGGTGGTAGTGGTGAACTTTCACATCGACTCACATTCGACAATCAGCTGCAGCAACATTGAACCGCTGACAGCGTGGACGAGAAGTTTTGGTGTACATGTAGCTACGAGTACCAAGAAGGTGCACTGTTTTCAAGCCAAGGGTACATGTGGACTTAACAGTAGAAATACCGCGCTATTTTTTCCCATGGGAAAGACCACGGGGGGTGTATTACAAATGCACACGACCCATTTCTCAATAGCTCGCAAACCGAGTTACTGATTTTCATAAAAGTCCACCATATGGGATAAAAATTTTCCGCCATTTCTATGCAACGAAATAACTTTCAAAGTTATCCGACGTCAGCATCGTCTAGATATTCAGCGATTCTTGTCGAAGACACTGGTGGCAAGGACAACCAACACTACACTGTATAAACCTTTATGATGAATCCATATTGGCTCAATAATCTGGGTCCATCTGTCGTAGAGGCCTTTGTTCTCAGCATCCCAGGCACCAGGGTCTCCTTCATCACCGTCTGGAGCATCGGCGGCGACCGTCGGGACCTTCAACAAAAGCACCCGATCGGCGTCTCAGAGACGCGGCTGCGTTCCCAAAACTGAAATGGAAGAATCCCCTTCTGCATGCAGCATTCAGTCATTAGACATAAATCGGTGAATGAAATAGACGATGGCGACCCTCTAGGTTGACCTGTAGTCTGTAGACATACAGGCGACCTTCGGGACCTTCAACGAAGTGCCACCACGCCACGCGTCACCACCGACCGACCCCCAAGACTGCACAAAAGTTCAACTCTTTTTGTCGTGTAGCTAGGCCTATCCACAAAGAAGACAGCATTCGAGCTGGTAAGTGTGGGTACCTGCAAATTAAACCAGGTCCTGGGTGTCCACATTTTGAAGAATGTTGTTGTCGTAGTCTTACGGACTGTCTACCTACCTAGCTACTTCTGATGTCTACGTATTAACTAAGTCTCTGTAAGACGTAAGCTACAGCTACTACCCATTAAGATTCCGGCTTGTCAAGGGCCGACATTGCACGTTTTCTTGGACATTCTTCATGTGCATTGGAGCGTTACATCGGGTATTCGGCTAAGGTTTCGCGATGGGCCTCCGATGCTCTGCAGAATTTTTCTGTTTCGTCAGGTGAACCGATTGTGTTGAAGCTGGCCCGATCTTCGATGAAGCCTCACTCGGGATCGTCGGTAGGAAGAAGAATGGGATTGACTACGACCAAGTGTAAGAAGGCGTAAAATCAATTTTTGTCCAGGATGGAAAGGTAGAATTAGAAATTATTTTATTTAAATGATGTCATCTAATTAAGTATGCATGAGTAAAAATTATCTGCCAGAAGAGCATGCTCGTACATGTAAATAATCAGTTGCTGAATTGTACCGTTCAAAATAGTAGTTTTCTGTCAAAAAAAAGCTCTAGAAATGTTTGCTCAAGGAGTTCTATCAGATTAACCACTTGCTTCACAATACAAGACTATTAAAAAGTCCTTGCCTAAGCCAAAACTGTTGCTGCACGTTTAAGGCGAAATATGGTCAATTTTAGTGTTTAAAAATAGTAACCTAATTCCCACCTCGATCATGCATTTCACAATCAGCGGTCGTCCGGTGTCCTACTACAGTTGCTCATGATTAACAACCCATGGCTATACGAGCCAGCTGTAAGTTTGTGCTAGCATTAAAGCCTATTTAAGTAGCATTGCAGTCTGCAATACATACCCAATATTCTCCTCTCTTCTCTCATACCTACTGCATTCTACTGTATTTGTCAAAAGATGACCATACCATATTTAAAAAACAGTTTGCACCTGCCATGCCGTGAGCACGCAGCCACAGTCAGCTCTCATTGTTTAACTCAGCAGAGCTCGCAGCATCTCACTGCTCCTGCATCTCTCACCCGCTGGGCAGAGCAGCTGCCGACCCCCTGGCACCCAATCAAGCCTCAAACACAGCCGCTGGGTCAGAGGAAAGAATCGGCCTCAGTCCATTTAAACAAATTTCTCTGCACAGGGAGAGCTCAGAGGTTTCAGTCCGTGACAGCGGGACTTTTGCTGCTGCTGCTGAGCTGGCAGGCAAATTCGCTTGAAGAAGAGCAAAGCACTCAGCTTGAAGCCGTGTGGAACAGCTGCGGCAGACAGCAGATCGGCAGAGAAGCGCTGCTAGGAGAAGCAGTGTAGCCATGGCAACAGAGATGGAGCGGAAGCTGAGAGCGGCGCTGGAGGCTGGAGACAGCGAGGAGCTGCAGCGACTGTGCGGTGAGGTCGGCAGCAACATCGAGCTGGAGGTGGCAGGGTTTGACACGCAAGAATATCCCTTTAAAGAGCTTCTTAAAATGCCGCTGGTCCATCACGTGGCCTGCAAGCCGGTGAGATTGTCGTGCCTGGAGCTGCTGATTGACAGATTCGGACCCGGCTGTCTGACACATGGAAATGGTAGGGGTGAGACTCCAGTGCACCTAGCAGCCCTGCATCAGGACGAAACTTGGATGGAGCTGGTTAAAGAGAAGGGAGCCAGAGACTGCTTGGGATTTGCCGATGGATCGGCACACACAGTCGCTCACTTCGCTGCTATGAACAGAAAAAGCAACTCTTGTCTAAAGTGGCTGGTGAAGGAAGTCGGCAGCGACTGTCTCACAGTTCCCAACGAATACGGTGACACGGCCGTCCATTTGGCCGCTCAGCATCAGGGCATCGAGTCGCTGGAGTTGATCAAGAGACATATCGGAACTGACTCCTTTCGACTGAATGGTTGGTGTGATGAAACAGCATTTCACTTTGCTGCTCAGAAGTCTGACAATTCAAATCTGGAGTGGCTGGTGAAGAAGCTCGGTAGCGACTGTCTCACAGTTCCGAACGAAGACGGTGACACGGCCGTCCATTTTACCGCTATACATCAGGGCGTCGAGTCGCTAGAGTGGATCAAGAGACTGATCGGAACTGACTGCTTTCGGCTGAAGACAAAGTGTGATAGAACAGCATCTCACTTTGCTGCTCAGAATTCTGACAATTCAAATCTGAAGTGGCTGGTGAAGGAGCTCGGCAGCGACTGTCTCACAGTTCCTGACAAAGACGGTAACACGGCCGTCCATTTGGCCGCTGAGCGTCAGCCAGTCGACTCTCTTCAGTTCATTTTTGAACAAATCGGAGTCGAAATGTTCAGCCTGAAGAACAATAGGGGCGAAACACCGGTTGATGTTGTTGAGAGCGATCGGTGCCGCACAGACCAGTCAGCAAAGCGGGCCTGGATTTCCACGCAGCGACGGCTCGAAGCCTCTCGGCCTCCCGCTGGCAGCTCAGCGCCGACTGCCGCCTCAGCTGGGTGAGTCCTGACTGAGAGCTGCTGCCTGATATTAAAAATACTGAAAATGTTATTTGACGAAAGTTCATTGCGTTTTGATGATCGGCGCCCTGAAATTTTCAACAGCGCCGCAGTCAAGCGAGGGCGTCACGAATTAGTCAGGGCAGCTGCTCATGGCGCCCCAACCTCCTCATGGGGCCTCCAATCTCCCCAAAGCGCCCCCAATCTTTTCATGGGGCCCCCAACCCCCCCCCCACCCACAGCTCAATCTGCAGTTTTTTAACACAAAGCATCAGTGAGTTCAAGTGCCATCAAACTCTCCAAAGTTTCAAACTCTCCGATTTTACTCGTAGCAGGAATTTTACTTCGTTTGATGTTAAAAATATCGGCACTTAAATAATTTGAGAGCCTCCAATGTCTTCATGGCGCCGCAATCTCCCAATCGCGCCCCAATGTCCCCATAGCGCCACCCAAAGCTCAATCTGCAAAGGCTTCTTTCACATGAAGCATTAGCAGAGTTTAAGTGCCGTCTTGGCGACCCAGACATGTTTAACGAGCTCACTCGTAAAACTCTTCCTACAGCGCTGCAGCTCTGCGTCCCCGCCCACAAGCTCGGGAGAGCGTCCAGCCGCCTGGGCCGACTGCGGTCGGACTGCCTGAGGAGACTCGGTGAGAGATTATGAGGCGGCAGTTTGTGAACTCTTCAACACCTGCAGCCTGAGCGCAGGCAACCAGCCAGAAGGCACCTGGCACTTCATGGCGCCCGAGATGCTCATGGGGAAGGGCAACTCGATTCCGTACTCAGCAAAGACCGAGTGTTGAAGCAGAAGGGTGGTGACGCAAAGGCTGAGTGACTCCAAAGTACTCAGAAAGCCCCAAGCAAAACAAAATTTATCGAAGTCCTTCACCTCGTGTTTTCAGCACAAAGAATCAGCTGGACCCAAGCTTCACCGACTGGAACTTCATCCTGCAGGACAACCAGAAGCAGCTCATCGGTCGTGGTGGATTCAGTGAGGTGTACAAGGCCCTCACAGACCGCAACCAGACGGTGGCTGTCAAGGTGCTGCCCCTGAGCGGCACCGGCCAATCGGGGAAGCTGCAGAAAGCCGTCGAGATGGAGAAGCGGGGAGTTGAGATCCTCAAGCGACTCTCGCATCCCAACATTCTGCAGTTCCTCAAGTGCGAGCAGAAGTCGGATGGGCTGTACATCTTCACCGAGCTGGTCTCGGGTCACAGCCTCTTTGAGCTGATGCAGCGTCAGAACAAGCCGTTCAAGGAGTCCGGGGTCAGGGACTTCTCCAGACAGGTGCGTCTCTGGGTTCTGTGGCATTGCCTGGCATGGGTGGGATCAGTGTGAGATCAGTGTGAGATTAGTGTGGGATCAGTGTGGGATCAGTGTGGGATCAGTGTGGGATCAGTGTGGTATCAGTGTCGGATCAGTGTGGGATCAGTGTGGGATCAGTGTGGGATCAATGTCAGACGAGTGTGGGATCAGCGTGGGATCAGTGCGGGATGAGTGTGGGATTAGTGTGGGATGAGTGTGGGATCAATCATCAGGTCAGTGTGGGAGGGATCCAGAATGAATAAATGCAATTTTATGACTGCTTAAAACTGCTCCCCTGCAGATCTGCTCAGGCCTGAACTTCCTGCACTGCCAGCCGCAGGGCGCCATCTTGCACCGTGACATCAAGAGCTCAAATATGATGCTCAACAACGAGGGCGTCATCAAGCTAATCGACTTCGGCCTCGCTAAGGAGATCGTCGACACCTGCGGCCTGAGCACAGGCGTCGATCCCAAAGGCACTCCCTACTTCATGGCGCCCGAGCTGTTCATGGGCGAGGAAAACTTGATTCCGTACTCAGCCAAGACCGACGTGTGGGCCTTCGGCTGCACCGTGTATGAGCTGACGGCTATGGAGCCTCCTGACGCGAACGTTCAGCAGTTCCGGATCGGCATCGTGAGGTGCGGAGGGCGGGCGATGCCTCGGATTGCGGACGGGTTCTCAGCCGGCCTGAAGGACTTCTACCTCAGGTGCGTAGACTATGACCCTGAAAAGCGAGCGGACACCGCGGAGCTGCTGCGGCACAGCTTCCTGAGTGCCTCATCATGACTGCGAGAGCGACGGGCTGTGAGGGAGCGGAGCGGCTCTTGAAGTGGTCGGTGTTGCTTGCCGACGTTGTCTGTTTTTGTTTATCCGATTGCCGTTTTTGTTCATCCGATTGCCGTTTTTGTTCATCCGATTGCCGTTTTTGTTCATCCGATTGCCGTTTTTGTTCATCCGATTGCCGTTTTTGTTCATCCGATTGCCCTTTTTTTATCCGACTGCTTTGTTTGTTCGAACTGCTTAGATTAGAATTTTTATCGTTTTGTCTATCGATCATCCTGCTGCTACTCGTTGCCCAGATTAATTATCCAATCATAATTTTGTTTATTCGGCTGCGATTCGGAATTAAAATTTTATTTATTTGACTGCGGGTTTGGTTAACCGGTCGCTCCCTTCAATTAATAAGACATTTTTGTGCTGACTCGAGTGCCATTTCAGTTTTAAGCTGATCAATGTTGATTTTGAAACTCTGGCACAAAGCCAATCACAATTTCCCCAATTTGCTCAGACTGCTCAATGCCTACTCCAGATTTTCTGTTTCCGAGAACTTTTCACATTTTCAGCCACCGGTTTGGCGCTTTTTCCGGCTCTGATTTTTGTATATCTCTTGTATATCAGAGAATCAAATATCTCTGATATTTGATTTTTGGGCTGACTTTTTATTAGCAACTGTTGGAGCAGGAAGTCCTGTGCTTACTCAAGAGTTCTCAGTTAAATATAAAGACACCGTTTGGCTTGCCGTGACCCGCTGTGTCCTGACTTGCCGTGACCCGCTGTGTCCTGACTTGCCGTGACCCGCTGTGTCCTGACTTGCCGTGACCCGTTGTGTCCTGACTTGCCGTGACCCGTTGTGTCCTGACTTGCCGTGACCCGCTGTGTCCTGACTTGCCGTGACCCGCTGTGTCCTGACTTGCCGTGACCCGCTGTGTCCTGACTTGCCGTGACCCGCTGTGTCCTGACTTGCCGTGACCCGCTGTGTCCTGACTTGCCGTGACCCGCTGTGTCCTGACTTGCCGTGACCCGCAGTGTCCCATTTCATATTTCAATATTTCGCAGCATCATTTCTTTTCTCTTTTGTACATCTCTTTTGAACAGCTGATGCTGCATCAATAATGCTGGCAGACACTTGAGTCTGTGCTCACTCAGTGCACTGTGCAATGTACATAAATAAGTGTTTGCAGTGGCTTCGCATTTCATTGAACTGAGACAATGGCGGGGCATGAGGGCTGCTCAGCCACCTCAGCGGGGCGCCGCTGTTTTGAGCAGGAAAATGAGAATAAAACCGCATTTCTGCTTTTGTTTGGACCGGATTTGGTGGAAAAACACTTTTGAGACTACTCTGGGTAGCAGAGTACGGTTTTAAACTGAATGCACACTCGCGCTGTTAGATATTGTGGTGTCCTGTTAGACATGGGAGTCTCCTGTTAGACATGGGAGTCTCCTGTTAGACATGTTAGCTAAATTTTGTTTAAGTTCTGGCATACAATATGGTACAAAACGAACTGCAAGATGTTGGTAAGTACTGTATTCAGGATTATTTTACGTGAGGAGCAAATAAAACGTGCCATTGTGCACTCAATCTTCCAGTCAGCACTCGCACAGCACTAGGACTGCAAATCCAGCCAGTCCATAACGGCTGGCAAGCAGTCTGTCATCCACCGGACATTGTTCCTCACCGACTCCAATGCGTTGCCGAATGCGCGGACAGCGCTGGCCAGGCTGTTCGAGTTGGCGGCCAGGAACTCCCGGATCTCGCGAAGCCTCTCTGGCGAGTTGAAGCCGCCCAAGCTGGAGGCGTACCTGGCCAAGGAGAAAATGCCAACCTGCCGTGCCTGGATGCTTGACCAGCTGTCTCTGAGAAATTCCCACATGATCTGCAAGCCCATAGGGTTCGAGGCCACGCTCGATACGACCAGAGCGGCGTCTTGTCTGCAGATTTTCCCGTCATCGAGCGTGTAGAGCAGGTAGCGATTGAGCAGCCAGGGCTCTCTGATGCAGGCCAGGGCTCTCTGGTGCAGGCCAGGGCTTTGAGAATGTCGTTCTGAACTCCCGGACTCAACTCTATCTGTGTGCTCATCCCCTCGGGAGAAACTGACATCTGAGAACAAACTCGTGCCCCGCTAATTCGGCGTATCCAAGCACTGAGTCTGCAGCGTAGACCAGAAGACCAAACAAATTCTAAAGAAATGGCCGCTCACGTCTGTGAAGAAATGGGCAGCCACTGTTCACGGACTCACTCTGGATTTTGGCGGCTACTCTGACAGAGCAATCACGGCTATAAGATTTCCGAAGCCGATTCCATCACTAAACTCATTAGCGCTTATGTCGATCTGATTGTTCAAAAGCAAAAGTACAAAGACATTGATGTTGATGGAGAAGAGCAACAGGCCATCATTGAGCAGTGCGTTGAGCAGAAATGCGTTGATGTGCCGGATGTCAGCTTCGGCAACAAGGAAGGTCGGTTGTTATGCCAGGTGTGTTTCAGTTGCTGCTTTGTTTCTCTGCTGTTGCTGCTTTGTTTCTCTGCTGTTGCTGCTTTGTTTCTCTGCTGTTGCTGCTTTGTTTCTCTGCTGTTGCTGCTTTGTTTCTCTGCTGTTGCTGCTTTGCTTCTCCGCTGTTGCTGCTTTGTTTCTCTGCTGTTGCTGCTTTGCTTCTCCGCTGTTGCTGCTTTGCTTCTCCGCTGTTGCTGCTTTGTTTCTCTGCTGTTGCTGCTTTGCTTCTCCGCTGTTGCTGCTTTGTTTCTCTGCTGTTGCTGCTTTGCTTCTCCGCTGTTGCTGCTTTGCTTCTCCGCTGTTGCTGCTTTGCTTCTCCGCTGTTGCTGCTTTGCTTCTCCGCTGTTGCTGCTTTGCTTCTCCGCTGTTGCTGCTTTGCTTCTCCGCTGTTGCTGCTTTGCTTCTCCGCTGTTGCTGCTTTGCTTCTCCGCTGTTGCTGCTTTGCTTCTCCGCTGTTGCTGCTTTGCTTCTCCGCTGTTGCTGCTTTGCTTCTCCGCTGTTGCTGCTTTGCTTCTCCGCTGTTGCTGCTTTGTTTTTTGCTGTTGCTTCTTCCGCTGTTTGTTCTTCTCCCGTATCCTCTTCTCCTCTTCCCTTTTCCCTCTTTCCCTCCTCCCATCTTTCTCTCTTCCATGCTTAAGGAATGAAATTCTATTTTTTAGCTGCTTCATTAGTGATTTTTTGCCCATAAATTTTTTTCTAGACAAATGTTATTGGCAGTTTAGCCATACATTTGCTGCAAATGAAATATGCATGAAATATGCCTTACTGCCTAAATACACCATCACAGACAGGATTGTCACCATCACAGACAGGATTGTCACCATCACAGACAGGATTGTCACCATCACAGACAGGATTGTCACCATCACAGACAGGATCGTCACCATCACAGACAGGATCGTCACCATCACAGACAGGATTGTCACCAACACAGACAGGATTGTCACCAATTACCAGAAAGTTTCAAAGATTCTCAAGAAATTTCAAAAACGCTTTGTGACAACATAAAGGTCAAGGGTCATGCGGGAATTGCTGAGAGATCAAAGGTCATGCGGGAATTGCTGAGAGGTCAAAGGTCATGCGGGAATTGCTGAGAGATCAAAGGTCATGCGGGAATTGCTGAGAGATCAAAGGTCAGGGGGGAATTTCTGAGAGATCAAAGGTCATTAGGGAATTGCTGAGAGATCAAAGGTCATGCGGGAATTGCTGAGAGATCAAAGGTCATGCGGGAATTGCTGAGAGATCAAAAGTCATGGGGGAATTTCTGAGAGATCAAAAGTCATGGGGGAATTTCTGAGAGATCAAAGGTCATGGGGGAATTGCTGAGAGTTCAAAGGTCATGCGGGAATTGCTGAGAGATCAAAAGTCATGGGGGAATTGCTGAGAGATCAAAGGTCAGGGGGGAATTGCTAAGAGATCAAAAGTCATGGGGGAATTTCTGAGAGATCAAAGGTCATGGGGGAATTGCTGAGAGTTCAAAGGTCATGCGGGAATTGCTGAGAGATCAAAAGTCATGGGGGAATTGCTGAGAGATCAAAGGTCAATGGGGGAATTGCTGAGAGTTTTAGGGTCATGCGGGAATTGCTGAGAGATCAAAGGTCATGCGGGAATTGCTGAGAGTTTAAGGGTCATGCGGGAATTGCTGAGAGTTTTAGGGTCATGCGGGAATTGCTGAGAGGTCAAAGATCATGGGGGAATTGCTGAGAGATCAAAGGTCATGGGGGAATTGCTGAGAGATCAAAGGTCATGCAGGAATTGCTGAGAGGTCAAAGGTCATGGGGGAATTGCTGAGAGATCAAAGGTCATGGGGGAATTGCTGAGAGGTCAAAGGTCATGGGGGAATTGCTGAGAGATCAAAGGTCATGGGGGAATTGCTGAGAGATCAAAGGTCATGCGGGAATTGCTGAGAGATCAAAGGTCATGCGGGAATTGCTGAGAGATCAAATGTCATGCGGGAATTGCTGAGAGATCAAAGGTCATGCGGGAATTGCTGAGAGGTTAAGGGTCAATTACTTCAATGCAAGGCTCTAAAGTCGAACCCCAAATTTGCTCAGTTTGTCTTTTGTCATTCTCAGAAATCTGTTCGAGGATGCCGTCTCAGTCTCAAAGTCTGACTTCATGACGTGTCTGTTAAACTTCTGTCACAGATGTGACCTGTTAGATACTGATGTCACCTGTTAGATACTGATGTCACCTGTTAGATACTGATGTCACCTGTTAGATACTGATGTCACCTGTTAGATACTGATGTCACCTGTTAGATACTGATGTCACCTGTTAGATACTGATGTCACCTGTTAGATACTGATGTCACCTGTTAGATACTGATGTCACCTGTTAGATACTGATGTCACCTGTTAGATACTGATGTCACCTGTTAGATACTGATGTCACCTGTTAGATACTGATGTCACCTATTAGATACTGATGTCACCTGTTAGATACTGATGTCACCTGTTAGATACTGATGTCACCTGTTAGATACTGATGTCATGGCTGTGTATTGCTGTAATTGCTGTACTATTATAGGATGAGCTGTGCTTCTAAGATTAGAATCTTAACTCTGAGCTTCATTCATGGGCTTAAGATTACAATTTGATTATTGAATCTCTGTTGAATCTCTGTTGGCCTATTTATGGCCATTAAAATACAATTATTTAATTTTTTTGGCATATAAACCTTTTGCTCAGAGTGATTCGGTACAGAACTGTCTACTCAATGATTCAATCATGTAATCATGTCTTCTACTAAACAGCATAGCTCGTGTTTCCACGAATTTTTCATTTAATTCAGAAATATTTCACATCCTGGTTTCACAGCAGCTGCAATGCTCAGCTGCCTCGGCTTTGAGCACTCTGGGAGGCAGATTTCTAAGAAGTCGAAAGCACGAGTCATAGTTTTTATTGCATTCTTAAGTTCGTATGCTGTCAGCTCAAATAGCACCCGTATTTTTAACTTGCAATGAATGACAATGAATTGAAATCAAATGTGATTAGGCGCACAGTGCAATTTCAGTGCAATAATTTTGTGTGTAATTCCCATTTGAACTAAGAATATTAAGGATTCTGTAGCTCAGTTTGTCAGTGGAGGTGCTGGTAGGTTATGACCGTGGGCGCAATGATCCTACTACTGACATAATTAGCTACAGACCAATTAGTTTAGCCTCTTGCCTGTGTAAACTCTATGAAAAGGTAATTGCAAGAAATCTGCTAATCATAATTGAAAACAAAGGAATAATCAATGCAGACCAGTTGTACATTCGACAACATGTTGCGACTCTCAGATGATGTGCTGGATATACTCCAGGCTTAAAAACTATACCATTTACGTCATTATGTGTCTTTGATGGCGTCTGGCATGCAGCTAATAGCTATCTTAGGCAAAGGATTCTCGAATGTGACATTCCTCACAACATTGGTCAGAATATAGTTTCCAGTTACCTTGACGACAGGGAATTCGAATTCAGGTAGGTGGAGCTGTCAGCGAAGCCTTCAAGTCGGCTGCTGGCGTTCCTCTCAAGGTGGGGTGTTGTCTCGACTCCTCTTCATTGTGCTTGTCAGCTCGATAGAGACTCAATGGCTGCTTCATCACATAGAAAAAATGGCTGGGTGACGTTTGCATCACTATCAATCCAGCGAAAAGCAAGCCTGTCTCTTTAAGTTTAAAGGAAATCACGCACATCACAGGTCTTGATAAGCCGTCCATCAAACCTGGTCAGGAAGACATCCAATACTTTGATTCTGCTGTCTTCCTAGATGTACTCAACTTTATCCAGAACGGCTGGCATCACAATGCCCAGGCTCAACTCAATAAGAAGGATCGCTCGGAGTACCAGGATCGCCCAACTTAACTTGCGCTCAGACTGATTCACGGGTCTTACATTGAGAGCGGCATTACATACTTCATAATTAACTTCAGGTCCTCCAAAACCGGACGCTCAGGATTTCCCTTGATGCGCCTAAGTACACTAAAATCAGCTACTTACTGCATGATTCCAGCAAGATGCCCAGGTTTAAAGAGGGAATATGGATCCTGGTTAAAATATGGCATAAAAAAGTCACAAAAGGGTTCCATAGCTTTGACCTCAAAGATTGGAGCAGGCCGCCGACCATAGAGTCCCTGCTACCACCAAACTCAGAAGAGCCATGAATAACTTGAAATATTGATCTCAGGACCTCGCTGGGGATATAGGCCTCCTCCCAGCTTCCCAAACATTGCCTCTTTCAAGACTCATACTGACTACAATGAAAAATACCCCACTTATATTATTTGTTTGGCTAATCACCCCATATTCCTCTTTGCACTGTAGCGCGTAAACAGTTTTTTACACCTCTAAAATTTGTATTAGTAATCATTTTTCATTTGTATTGTTGAATTGTTTTAATTTTTTTAATTGCTTAAAATTGATTTACTTTTACACCTGCCTCCAGCTCTTTTTGCGAGTGCTTTTTACTCCTGTCCTCCTTTCCTCTAATATTTATTACTTGAATTGCCATTACTCCTGCAATATTTATTTCGCTTTGTCTAACTCGGGAATTGGAAATTTTACAATCAAATTCAAACGAAAATTACAGAAAATATTAGCAGAAGAGCCCGGAAACCTGTTAGATACTGATGTCACATGTTAGATACTGATGTAAAGTGTCAGTGGCAAACCCAAGCGGAATTTTCCATTCATTTGAATTCAGCAACAGAAAAATCCTGAGTCAAGCATTTTCAGCAAAATATTTGCCATGCATCTCATCTGCAAACTAAATTAAAAATAATCACAGAACTCTGCTTGAATCAAGGCCTCAGCCCTGCCCTACCTCCCCTCTCCATCTCTCCCCTCGTGTCTCAGCTGCCGCCCCTTCACCCCTGCCCACTGACAATGCACTTGCTATGCCGAGCACGCAGCCACAGTCAGCTCTCATTGTTTAACTCAGCAGAGCTCGCAGCATCTCACTGCTCCTGCATCTCTCACCCCGCTGAGCAGAGCAGCTGCCGGACCCCCTGGCACCCAATCAGGCCTCAAACACAGCCGCTGGGTCAGAGAAGAGAATCGGCCTCAGTCCATTTAAACAAATTTCTCTGCACAGGGAGAGCTCAGAGATTTCAGTCCGTGACAACGGGACTTTTGCTGCTGCTGCTGAGCTGGCAGGCAAATTCGCTTGAAGAAGAGCAAAGCACTCAGTTTGAAGCCGTGTGGAACAGCTGCGGCAGACAGCAGATCGGCAGAGAAGCGCTGCTAGGAGAAGCCAGCATGGGGAACGCTTGGAGTGTATCCATGGAGATGGAGCGGAAGCTGAGAGCGACACTGGAGGCTGGAGACAGCGAGGAGCTGCAGCTCCTGTGCGGTGAGGTCGGCAGCAACATCGAGCTGGAGGTGGGCGGGTTCGACAAGCAAGACTTTCCTTTTGAAGAGCTTCGCAAAATGCCGCTGGTCCATCACGTGGCCTGCAAGCCGGTGAGATTGTCGTGCCTGGAGCTACTGATTGACAGATTCGGACCCGGATGTCTGAAATTAAGAAATGGTAGGGGTGAGACTCCAGTGCACTTGGCAGCCCAGCATCAGGACGAAACTTGGATGAAGCTGGTTAAAGAGAAGGGAGGCAGAGGTTGCTTGAGAATTGTCGATAGATGTGGAAAGAGAGTCGCTCACTTTGCCGCTGGGAACAGAAAAAGCAACTCTTGTCTGAAATGGCTGGTGAAGGAGCTCGGCAGCGACTGTCTCACAGTTCCTGACAAAGCCGGTAACATGGCGGTCCATTTGGCCGCTCAGCATCAGGGCATCGAGTCACTGGAGTAGATCAAGAGACAGATTGGAACTGACTGCTTTCGGCTAAAGACAAAGAGTGATAGAACAGCATTTCACATTGCTGCTCAGAAGTCTGACAATTCAAATCTGAAGTGGCTGGTGAAGGAGCTCGGCAGCGCCTGTCTCACAGTTCCTGACAGAGACGGTGACACGGCCGTTCATTTTGCCACGAAGCATCAGGGCATCGAGTCACTGGAGTGGATCAAGAGACAGATCGGAACAGACTGCTTTCGGCTAAAGTCAAACAGTGGTACAGCATCATTTCATTTTGCTGCTCAGAAGTCTGAAGGTTCAAATTTGGAGTGGCTGGTGAAGGAGCTCGACAGCGACTGTCTCACAGTTCCTGACAGATACGGTAGCACGGCCGTCCATTTGACCGCTATACATCAGGGCGTCGAGTCGCTGGAGTGGATCAAGAGACAGATCGGAACTGAGTGCTTTCGGCTGAAGGTAGAAGGGGGTTTTACAACATTTCATTTTGCTGCTATGAATTCTGACAATTCAAATCTGAAGTGGCTGGTGAAGGAGCTCGGCAGCGACTGTCTCACAGTTCCTGACTATTGGTGCTGTGACACGGTCGTCCATTGGGCCGCTCAGCATCAGCCAGTAGACTCTCTTCAGTTCATTTTTGACCAAATCGGAGCCGAAATGTTCAGCTTGAAGAACATGTGGGGCAGAACACCGGCTGATGCTGTTGAGAGTCGGCGGTGCTACACAGACCGGTCAGCAAAGCAGGCCTGGATTTCCTCCACGCAGCGGCGGCTCGAAGCCTCTTGGCCTCCCGCTGGCAGCTCAGCGCCGACTGCCGCCTCAGCTGGGTGAGTCCTGACTGAGAACTTCTACAAAGCATTTAATTTGTCAGCAGCCTGAGTTTTGAGTAGCTTAAAGATCGTTATACTTTCATTCTACTCTTTAAGTCATTTAAGTCATCGTACTCAGGTACGCCCCTCATTCGCCCCCACAGAGCTGCAGCTCCGCGTCCCCGCCCGCGAGCTCGGGACCGCGTCGAGCCGCCGCCTGGACCGACTTCGGCATCCGAGGTGGAACCGCCTGAGGAGACTCGGTGAGTCCGCGCTTAAAATATGGTGGCACAGAATGGTGGGGACGCAGAAGGGTGGTGATGCAGAAGGCTGAGTGACTCCAAAGTACTCAGAAAGCCCCAAGCCACACAAAATTTAACGAATTCCTTCACCTCATATTTTCAGCGTCAGGAAGCAGCTGGACCCCAACTTCACCGACTGGGACTTCATCCGGCAGGACAACAAGAAGCAGCTCATCGGCCGTGGTGGATTCGGCAAGGTGTACAAGGCTCTCACAGACCGCAACCAGACGGTGGCTGTCAAAAAATTACCACTGAGCCATGCGAGGCAAGCTGCAGGGAAACTGAAGATAATTCTGATGGAGAAGCGGGGAGTTGAGATCCTCAAGCGAATTTCACATCCCAACATTGTGCAGTTCCTCAAGTGCGAGCAGAAGTCGGATGGGCTGTACATCTTCACCGAGCTGGTCTCGGGTCACAGCCTCTTTGAGCTGATGCAGCGTCAGAACAAGCCGTTCAAGGAGTCCGGGGTCAGGGACTTCTCCAGACAGGTGCGTCTCTGGGTTCTGTGGCATTGCCTGGCATGGGTGGGATCAGTGTGA
>NIVC01001343.1:240000-257500 GCA_002269645.1 Macrostomum lignano | reverse complement strand
ATGGGAGTGGGAATAGAGAATGTATGGAGGCGAGAATAGAAAATGAATGGAGGTGAGAATAGAGAATGTATGGAGGTGAGAATAGAGAAAGAATAGAGGTAAGAATAGAGAATGAATGGGGAAGTAGATGGCACGCCGCAGATCTCCCCAGCTCACCCTCATGCTTGAGCAGTTCCGGACTCATAAAGTACGGCGTGCCAAGAAAAGTTGACGCCATATCGGAGTTGCTCATCAGCACCCTCGAGATGCCAAAGTCGCCAATTTTCACTGTGCCACTTTTCAAAAATATGTTTTTAGTTTTCAAATCTCTGTGCAAAATTCGTCGACCGTGCAAATAGTCAACGCCTAGTAGGATTTGGATGAACCATCGGATGGTGGTTTGCACCGGTAGGTTGTGTCCTGCCTGTTTCAGACGGCTGATGCACTGGTCCAGGTCGCCTTCGTCGCAGTACTCGGTCACGATGCAAAACGACGGCGGCTCTGCGTTGTTTTTGTCGAAAAAAGAATCAATAAAAATCGGAGGCCACAAGTGGACAGTCAAATTCTACTTTCAAGGTCACTTAAGGCGGAATCATTTTCAACGTAATTAAGCGGAAATTTCTTTCAAGGTCACACAAGTGAAAACCATCCTACTTTCAAGGTCGCTTAATAGGAAATCCTATATTCTTTCAAGGTCGGTTACCGGAAAATTCTACTTTTAAGGTCAACTTTACTGGAAAGCCTTTACTTTCAAGGTCGCTCAACGGGGAATCCTACTTTTAAGGTCGCGCAACGGAATTCCTGACTCCAAGGTCGCTCGACGGAAAATCGTACTTTCAAGGTCACTTAGCGGGAAATCCTAGCTCGTACTTTCAGGGACACAGCGAAAATCCATCCTTAGCTACTTTTAATTTCACTCAAAAGAGAATCCTCACTTTCAAGGTCACTTAATGGAAAAGTCCACCCATGATGTCATCAAATGAAAAAATCTCACTTTCCATGCTACTGAATGGCGAGGAAATCCTACTTATAAGATTGCCCAACGGGAATCCCGATTTCAAGGTCACCGGTTTGTAAAATTTACTGCCACGAGGAATCCCAATCTTTTTTCAGGGAAAAGTTGTTTTTAAAGGAAAACAAATACTTAATGAGCCAACCTACCCATAAAACAATTGTAAAACTTCAGAATAGCTGAGTGATCAAGCTTTCCAAGCAGCTTGGCCTCGTGCACAACTTCCAGAGTTTCATCCGGGTCAACTTCACCAATTTGAACTTCTTTCAGCACTTTGAATTTCTCTTCCGAGCTGCGCAAATCTTCAACAAGGTGCACCGTGCCGAAAGCGCCTTTGCCAATTTGGCGAACCACGCGGTAGCGGTTGCTAAGGACGCGAGTCTTCGGCGTCTGGGTTGTGTCGGTTGTTGCAGTGGACATGAGTGTTGGATATTTTCTACTGAAAAAAATGGATGATTTAATTTTTATTTCAGAAAAAATCTATAGATCCTCTCTAGTTTAAATGCTAATAGTTAGTTTTTTCTATAATTGTATAAAAGTTACAATCTAGCCAATTAGGATTTCAAATAATATATACAAATTATAGACACAAATTATTAAGTAATTCATTTGTGTAAGAGAAAATTGTGGCTTTCTATATATGACAGCTTCACAAGGTCCAGTAAACTTAATTAAATCCAAATCGTAGTAGTTGTCATGCAATAAAGTATCTAAAAGTTTTGAAAGTAAAAATTGCAACAATTAAAAGATATGTTTCTTTTCACACAGGTGATATTTTAAAAATACTTAGATATTGATGATAAACTAAAAATTCATAGATAACTTGCGTTTCTTCAACTTAAGAAAATATATGTGCATGTGATTTTTTAGCCTTAGCTAAAGACATGATAATATAAACCAACGAAAGTAGCATTTAAATAAATTGCCTCAAGAAAACAATACTTTTACTTGAACACAATACTTACAAGTTACAAGTTACAATCAGAAAGATAATTATTTCATTTATATACAATTCTCGCCTTATTGCATGAAATACAAGTAAGCGGTTATCTTACCCCCAAAAAACTGTTTTAAGTAACAATTTTAGAAAATTTCTGTTTATGACTGAACTTCATTGAAGCTGTTCGGTATGGAATGGATATGATTAGATCAAAATTAGCTAAATCGAGGCTATGATTTTGATGAAAATAGCGCATATTGAGAGCTTTTACAATTTCTAAAGCAAAATAACTAGGCGAAAAATACATTTCTTACTTCCTATAGAATATCCAGCACGCCGGTGCCGAATAAATAAGCTCTCATTCAGTTGGTAGACTTTCTAAAAATGGGTCCAAAAGACCGCGTTTAAAATTGCTACTGACTCAATATTAAAACTGACGCAGAGAAACAAAATTTTGTTGACGATGTTTTCCAGTAAAATTAGTTTTTTTATATAATTTATTTTAAAACTTTAAGAAATTTTAACTGTTTCATTGTACAATTACAGCAAACTTTAACACAAATACTAAAAAGGTTGATGCACGAATTTAGTCTCGTTCAATAGTTCTGTTTTTTCTACGTTTCAGAATATTTTATAACTATATGGTCATATGATTTAACACAGGTTTATCATTATAGTGCTCAGTAAAATAACTTTTATGAGCTCGGGTCAAATATAGTTTTGTTGGTAGAAGCAATAAATACACTTTGTGGTAAGTTTAAAAGCTTTTTGTCTTTACATACAAATGTACTAATTATCTGACATTGTACGAAACGTTCGTTTCGTAGACTAATCTCTAAGTCTCGACTCTCGACAACATAACGTAGAGTGTTACTTCTTTTCTAATAAGATTATAACTCTACATATAACGACATCAGTCAGTCGTTACATGACTTTTTTCTAAGACAAGCATTAGTTAATCGCTGATCACCATCAAATTAATGCTTCAAGAACATCGCTTATTACTTTTTCAGCCAAAAAATCTGTCAGTAAAATTACGATGGCTGAAGAGTCGTAAGTACATTTGATTTGTTTCTCGTTAAAGAAAATGCCGAAACTTTACATTTTACCCTAACCGATTTTATAACAACAAACAAATTTCAGGGTAAAAGTCGCTGTTCGGGTCAGACCATTCAATCAGAGAGAGAAGGATCGTCAGGCAAAACTGATCATTAAAATGCAGGACAAAACTACTGCGATTACAAATCCAGAAAGTGAGTTTATCTGAAAAATTATTTTTAAGTTAGCATCGAATCTTATATGGTAGTATTAAGATTTCTTAATTTTTACACCAACTAATATTTAAATTTCAGACTCAAGCGATGTGAAAAACTTCTCATTCGACTTCTCATATTGGTATGTGCGGCTGCTAATTTTCTTTAGCTTATCTTAATCCATATAGGTAATAAAATAGTGGTCTGTAAAAGTGCAGATATCATAATATAAGTACGCACCCAGAAGTACACCTACAAAAGTACAAATCCAAAAGTACACGTAACCAACACGACACCGCAGGTCTCATGACGGCTTTGAAGAGCAGGCAGATGGCGTCCTGGTTGCCAAGGGAAATTCCAATTACGCCAGTCAGAAACGAGTGTTTAGCGATCTTGGTAAGGGCGTCCTTGACAACGCGTTTCTAGGCTACAACTGTTCTTTGTTTGCCTACGGACAGACGGGCTCGGGCAAGAGCTACTCGATGGTTGGCTACGGAAACAACAGGTAAAATTATTCTGCTGTCTTATAATTAAAGGATTATGGTTTTCTTCAACCCAACTTTAGTCAGAACTAAAAGTACATTAAATAATGTACTATAAGTATTGAGCAACGCTATAATTGATAATGGAGTCAATTACTATTCCAGAGGCATTGTGCCAATTACTTGCGACGAATTGTTTAAGACGATAGCGTCTAGTAGTGCCGATAGCTCAAAGGTACCGCCAAGAACAGGCAACACATTTTTTCTTTTGCTCTGTCGTCTGTCTTCCATCGTCATTTCTATTCTATACAGCTATTTGTACCAGTCTTGAGTGCTTCTTTCTGTGACTTATGTTTTCTGTTTGTAGAATAATTTCTTCTTTGTTCTCTTTGTTGATTTTTGGGACAGACAGACAAACAGCAAACAGACACTAAGACAGACAGACAGACAGACGGACAGACAGACACTAAGACAGACAGACAGACAGACGGACAGACAGACACTAAGACAGACAGACAGACAGACAGACAGACAGACAGACAGACAGACACACACACACACAGACAGACAGACAGACAGACAGACAGACAGACAGACAGACAGACAGACAGACAGACAGACAGACAGACAGACAGACAGACACACAGACAGACACACAGACAGACAGACAGACAGACAGACAGACAGACAGACAGACAGACACACAGACAGACAGACAGACAGACAGACAGACAGACAGACAGACAGACAGACAGACAGACAGACAGACAGACAGACAGACAGACAGACAGACAGACAGACAGACAGACAGACAAGACAGACAAGACAGACAGGCAGACAGGCAGACATATAGATCGATAGAATAGTAGACCTTTTACACTCTTTAAATTCTACTCAAAGGCTTCCCAAAAAGAAATTTTCAATTCTTTTTTCGTTGCCATGGCAGCAAAGGTCCCCCAAAGCTGAGCTTGTTCTTGAGCTTAGAGAGGAAATCCTAGCCAGTGTATTATTAGTCTGTTTGCACAATGGCCCATAGTACACTCCTCAGGTGTGTATATGCCATCCCCCATATGGAATTTAAAGTTCCGCTCAGACTCAGCGCGGTCTCAATCAATATTTCACGCTGTGGACAAATCGTGAGCATGCAGCACATTCAAGGGCAAATACATAAATTCGTTCGATTACTTTCTCGAAGTATTAAGTTTGAGTGGCAAAACTTCCAGAAGCATTTAAATTTTCCATGTGACTAGCAGAAAATTATTCAGTTTAGTCAGTTGAATTTATTATGCTTCTTGGCTTATGAATCATATTGTCTCTTTTGTGTGGCCCATTGCCTATTGAAATATTCTATCAATTTAAACATAATATATTATTTTTAGCAATACTATCATAGCCAAAGTGCAATGGAATACAAAGCAAAAAATCAGTAACTTCCTTAGCGGATAAAAAGTTCAACAACGATGCTGGTACAGAAATATCCACAAAGGACGTCTGAAATTGAAGCGCGTGGGTGGAATGGAGATTGATTTTTTAAATCTGACATGCGTAGAACAGATCATGGCAATAGGCAGTTTCTCTAAAATTGTTACATTAAGGACAGGGCCATTGCTAATTAAACTAGTTCTGCACATCTGGCCAGAGTTTTTGTATATTTTGCTTGATTGCTTGATTGATTGACTGATCGATTGATTGATTGATTTATTAGTTAATTGATTGACTGATTGATTGATTGGTTGATTGATTGATTAATTGAGTAATTGAGTGGTTGATTGATTGATTGATTGACTGATCGATTGATTGATTGATTTATTAGTTAATTGATTGACTGATTGATTGATTGGTTGATTGATTGATTAATTGAGTAATTGAGTGGTTGATTGATTGATTGATTGATCGATTGATTGATCGATCGATTGCTTGCTTGCTTGATTGACTGATCAATCGATTGATTGATTGATTGGTTAATTGATTGACTGATTGATTGATTGGTTGATTGATTGATTGATTGATTAAGTGATTGAGTGATTGATTGATTGATTGATCGATCGATTGATTGATTGATTGGTTAATTGATTGACTGATTGATTGATTGGTTGATTGATTGATTGATTGATTAAGTGATTGATTAGGTGCTAAAGCCCCTTGGTGCTAAAGCCCCTTGGTGCTAAAGCCCCTTGGTGCTAAAGCCCCTTGGTGCTAAAGCCCCTTGGTGCTAAAGCCCCTTGGTGCTAAAGCCCCTTGGTGCTAAAGCCCCTTGGTGCTAAAGCCCCTTGGTGCTAAAGCCCCTTGGTGCTAAAGCCCCTTGGTGCTAAAGCCCCTTGGTGCTAAAGCCCCTTGGTGCTAAAGCCCCTTGGTGCTAAAGCCCCTTGGTGCTAAAGCCCCTTGGTGCTAAAGCCCCTTGGTGCTAAAGCCCCTTGGTGCTAAAGCCCCTTGGTGCTAAAGCCCCTTGGTGCTAAAGCCCCTTGGTGCTAAAGCCCCTTGGTGCTAAAGCCCCTTGGTGCTAAAGCCCCTTGGTGCTAAAGCCCCTTGGTGCTAAAGCCCCTTGGTGCTAAAGCCCCTTGGTGCTAAAGCCCCTTGGTGCTAAAGCCCCTTGGTGCTAAAGCCTCCAATAAAAATACTGGCTAGGTCTACGTATCGTACGTATAAAATCAGTTGCTATGGCAACAATTTTTTTGCTACATTTGTTTTATTTTCCTTATTTGTATCTTTGACAGTAACACTACTATAAGTTTATATTTAAACACTGTCGTAAAACCAAAATAATTGAATACATCATTTATGATGCACAACTCATGCATATCAACTCCACCAAAACGCAACTCCAGCGCTTCGAAGTGACCTTCTCAATGCTGGAGATCTACAATGAGAACGTGCGGGATCTACTTGGTGACGCCACGGCGAAGACTGGCTTGCCTATCCGTCAGCATCCTAACCAGGGATTCTATGTGCACGGCTTAAAGAAGATGCCAGTCGGCAGTTACAAAGAAATTGAGCAGCGAATGGAGCAGGGCACATCCAACAGAACAGTGGCTGCTACTAACATGAACGCCACCAGCTCCCGTGCGCACACTGTGGTGACCATTGTGTTTGACCAGATTATCAAATCCGCGACTGGAGGCGAGACTAAGAAGAGTTCCACAATGAACTTGGTGGACTTGGCTGGTGAGCTTGACATTGAGTTTCAGGGAGTTCGGTAATGGCTAACCTGTGTGATTACTGATCTCTCTGTGTGTGATCACTAATCTCTCTGTGTGTGATCACTGATCTCTCTAAATGTGTGATCACTGATCCCTCTATGTGTGTGATCACTGATCTCTGTATGTGTGTGATCACTGATCTCTCTATGTGTGTGATCACTGATCTCTCTATATGTGTGATTACTGATCCCTCTGTGTGTGTGATCACTAATCTCTCTATGTGTGTGATCACTGATCTCTCTATGTGTGTGATCACTGATCTCTCTATATGTGTGATTACTGATTCCTCTGTGTGTGTGATCACTAATCTCTCTATGTGTGTGATCACTGATCTCTCTATTTGTGTGATTACTGATCCCTCTGTGTGTGTGATCACTAATCTGTGTGTGATCACTGATCTGTGTGTGATCACTGATCTGTGTGTGATCACTGATCTCTCTATGTGTGTGATCACTGATCTCTCTATATGTGTGATTACTGATCCCTCTGTGTGTGTGATCACTGATCTCTCTATGTGTGTGATCACTGATCTCTCTATGTGTGTGATCACTGATCTCTCTATATGTGTGATTACTGATCCCTCTGTGTGTGTGATCACTAATCTCTCTATGTGTGTGATCACTGATCTCTCTATGTGTGTGATCACTGATCTCTCTATATGTGTGATTACTGATTCCTCTGTGTGTGTGATCACTAATCTCTCTATGTGTGTGATCACTGATCTCTCTATTTGTGTGATTACTGATCCCTCTGTGTGTGTGATCACTAATCTGTGTGTGATCACTGATCTGTGTGTGATCACTGATCTGTGTGTGATCACTGATCTGTGTGTGATCACTGATCTGTGTGTGATCACTGATCTGTGTGTGATCACTGATCTGTGTGTGATCACTGATCTGTGTGTGATCACTGATCTGTGTGTGATCACTGATCTCTGTGTGATCACTGATCTGTGTGTGATCACAATCTGTGTGTGATCACTGATCTGTGTGTGATCACTGATCTGTGTGTGATCACAATCTGTGTGTGATCACTAATCTCACTGTGTGTGTGGTCACTAATCTCACTGTGTGTGAGCACTAATCTCTGTCATATGAACAAGATATATAATTTTAAGCACCGATGACTCACAGTCGCTCTGGATGATCCCCAAAATTTACGCCTTAATCTTCTCAGGCTCCGAACGAGCCGACAGCACCGGTGCCACAGGCGATCGACTAAAAGAAGGCGCCAACATCAACAAGTCCCTGTCAGCTCTTGGCAACGTCATCTCAGCTCTAGCGGACATCTCTGGTGGAAAAAAGAAAGTCATGGTGCCCTACCGAGATTCGGTTCTGACTAAACTGCTTCAAAATGCACTGGGTGGCAACAGTAAAACTGTCATGATTGCCGCACTGTCGCCGGCCGATATTAACTACGACGAGACTTTGAGCACTCTGAGATATGCTGATCGGGCTAAGAAGATCAAGAATCAGGCTGTGGTCAATGAGAACCCCATGGACAAGCTGCTGAGAGAGCTGCAGGTAAGGTTTGGGTGTTGTCATTTGGAGTGTTGTCGTTTTGGAATGCTGTCGTTTTGGAGTGCTGTCGTTTTGGAGTGTTGTCGTTTTGGAGTGCTGTCGTTTTGGAGTGCTGTCGTTTTGGAGTGTTGTCGTTTTGGAATGCTGCCGTTTTGGTGTGTTGTCGTTTTGGAATGCTGCCGTTTTGGTGTGTTGTCGTTTTGGAATGTTGTCGTTTTGGAGTGTTGTCGTTTTGGAATGCTGTCGTTTTGGTGTGTTGTCGTTTTGGAGTTTGTCGTTTTGGAGCCAAGGACTACTTAAGTAGACTTAGCTACTTAATTACTACTTACTTAACTACTTAAGTTTAACGAAGTGACTTCCTTGTCTAGAGCATTGTCGTTTTGATATTGTTGCTATAGTATCGTCGCTTTGGAGCATTTTCGTTAGAGCAAGCAAAATCTGCTGCAAGCATTACCTATCTAATAAAATCATGAACTCTACTTTGCCATGTACTTTGTCTTTGTTTTGTACAGGAGGAAAACGAACGCTTGAAGAAGGCTCTGGACTCTGGAGATTTGGCTAGCGCCGGCTTTGCTAACGAGATACAGGCGCAGTCGTCTGGAATGTCTAAGAAGGGTGAGCGGGACGAGAGGGCAGAGGAAATGGGGTGGTGGGGCATGATTATATTGAACTGATTAATGTACGCTCTGGGAATGTACAGCCAAGGGGGTAGAGAAATTTTATAGCGAAAGAGACTAGCATAGAAGACCCCCCGATGGGGAAAGAACCTTATTTAAATGTACATTATCGAATGTACATTTGAAGGACAGGAAAATTCCCTGCTCTAAGAAATCTGTTGCCTCACTGCTTTGTTTTACTTTGAACTTTCAACTTTCAGACGTGGAGTCGCTTCGCAAAGAGATCGAAGAGCAGATTCGTGCGCAGCTGTCTTCGAACAAAGAGATGATGCAGCACAGCGATGCTGGAGCCTGGGAGGCCAAGGTAAGTAAATTGAATTCTAACTTTATTGAGCAACTAAGCAACTCGATGACATAAACTGGCGTAGCCAGGGGGCAATTGGGATGCCACACGACTTTGGCACCTCTGGTGCTGGCGCTCCAATCAAACGAAATGGCCCCCCAATCAAATGAAATGGCGCCCCAATCAAATGAAATGCCCCCCCAATCAAATGAAATGGCCCCCAATCAAATGAAATGGCCCCCAATCAAATGAAATGGCCCCCAATCAAATGAAATGCCCCCCCAATCAAATGAAATAGCCCCCCAATCAAACGAAATGGCGTCCCCAATCAAATGAAATGCCCCCCCCCAATCAAATGAAATAGCCCCCCAATCAAACGAAATGGCGTCCCCAATCAAATGAAATGCCCCCCCCAATCAAATGAAATGCCCCCCCAATCAAATGAAATGCCCCCAATCAAATGAAATGCCCCCCAATCAAATGAAATGGCGCCCCAATCAAATGAAATGCCCCCCAATCAAATGAAATGCCCCCCTAATCAAATGAAATGGCCCCCAATCAAACGAAATGGCGTCCCCAATCAAACGAAATGGCGTCCCCAATCAAATGAAATGCCCCCAATCAAATGAAATGCCCCCCCAATCAAATGAAATGCCCCCCTAATCAAATGAAATGGCCCCCCAATCAAACGAAATGGCGTCCCCAATCAAACGAAATGGCGTCCCCAATCAAATGAAATGCCCCCCCCAATCAAATGAAATGCCCCCCAATCAAATGAAATGCCCCCCAATCAAATGAAATGGCGCCCCAATCAAATGAAATGGCGCCCCAATCAAATGAAATGGCGCCCCAATCAAATGAAATGGCGTCCCCAATCAAATGAAATGCCCCCCAATCAAATGAAATGCCCCCAATCAAATGAAATGCCCCCCAATCAAATGAAATGCCCCCAATCAAATGAAATGCCCCCCAATCAAATGAAATGCCCCCAATCAAATGAAATGCCCCCCCAATCAAATGAAATGCCCCCCAATCAAATGAAATGCCCCCCAATCAAATGAAATGGCGCCCAAATTTCTAATTAATTTCTAATTTAATTAACAGCTCAAAGCGGCTCGAGCAGACCTGAGCACACATCACACAGCCTCGGATCGCAAGTCGCGAATTCCTCACCTGTTGAATCTGAACGAAGACCCAATGCTATCCGGCGTGATCGTTCACTACCTGGAGAAAGACGAGGTGCTGATTGGTCGAGCCGATCACGAACTTAACCCGGAAATTAATCTGGTTGGCCTGTCGATTTCGAAGCGCCATGCTGTGATCTCGAGAAAGTCGGAACGTGAGTTCTCCATTCGGCCTGGCATTCAAGGCGCCCGGACTAAAGTGAACGGCCTACCGCTCACAGGGCCACTGGAGCTCACTCACAAAGACCGAATTGTGTTTGGTGAGCTTTGTGAATTAGAATTCTCGATGAGATTATAATTCAGTTTGAATTTTGTGAATTAAACTTTGATGAGTGAGTGAGCAAAACACCCGTCACAATGATGAGTGAGCAAAACACCCGTCACAATGATGAGGGAGCAAAACACCTGTCACAGTGATGAGTGAACAAAACACCCGTCACAATGATGAGTGAACAAAACACCTGTCACTATAATGAGTGAGCAAAACGCCTGTCACTATAATGAGTGAGCAAAACACCTGTCACAATGATGAGTGAACACACCTTTCACTATGATGAGTGAGCAAAACACCTGTCACAGTGATGAGTGAACAAAACACCTGTCACTATGATGAGTGAGCAAAACACCTGTCACTATGATGAGTGAGCAAAACACCTGTCACAATGATGAGTGAGCAAAACACCTGTCACAATGATTAGTGAGCAAAACACCTGTCACAGTGATGAGTGAACAAAACACCTGTCACTATTATGAGTGAGCAAAACACCTGTCACTATGATGAGTGAGCAAAACACCTGTCACAATGATGAGTGAGCAAAACACCTGTCACAATGATTAGTGAGCAAAACACCTGTCACAGTGATGAGTGAACAAAACACCTGTCACTATTATGAGTGAGCAAAACACCTGTCACTATGATGAGTGAGCAAAACACCTGTCACAATGATGAGTGAATACACCTTTCACTATGATGAGTGAGCACACCTTTCACTATGATGAGTGAACACACCTGTCACTATAATGAGTAAACAAAACACCTGTCACAATTATTCACAATAATATAGACGCAAATGTCTCACCATGACCCGATCCCAAACTCCCGCAGGCTCCAATCACATCTACGTATTTATGAACCCCAAAAACACGGAGTGCGACCAGAATTTACCCAAGAAAATTGACTGGGACTTTGTCCAGAAAGAGATTGCCAATGCTAAGGGCTTCTCCACATCCAACTCAGAAGGCCTGTCTAAAGGTAAGACGCCAGTCAAGTCTTTTGTTTCTTTAACTTTGCCTGTCACTCTGTACACACTCTCTTTTTTTACGCCCCACAGAGCAAGCCAATGCGCAGGAGCAGATCTTGGAGCTCATCCCCATGGTGACCGAGGTTAACGCCATCTCTGAGGAGCTGAACAAGCACAGGTCATTTGAGGTCATCCTGCTGCCTTGCACTAATCCCGATGGGAGCAAGGGCTCAAAGTAAGTTTCATATTTTTCTAGTTAGATAGGTTGAATGGATATTAGTTAGTTACATGTAGTTTATTTGGTTAGTTAGTTAGTTAGTTAGTGAGTTAGGTGGTTAGGTAGTTAGTTAGTTAGTTGGTTAGTTAGTTAGTTAGTTAGTTAGTTAGTTAGTTAGTTAGTTAGTTAGTTAGTTAGTTAGTTAGTTAGTTAGTTAGTTAGTTAGTTAGTTAGTTAGTTAGTTAGTTAGTTAGTTAGTTAGTTAGTTAGTTAGTTAGTTAGTTAGTTAGTTAGTCAGTAGTTAGTTAGTTAGTTAGTTAGTCAGTAGTTAGTTAGTTAGTTAGTTAGTTAGTCAGTTAGTTAGTTAGTTAGCTAGTTATTTAGTTAGTTAGTTAGTTAGTTAGTTAGCTAGTTAGTTAGTTATTTAGTTAGTTAGTTAGTTAGTTAGTTAGCTAGTTATTTAGTTAGTTAGTCAGTTAGTTAGTTAGTTAGTCAGTCAGTCAGTCAGTTAGTTAGTTAGTTAGTTAGTTAGTTAGTTAGTCAGTTAGTTAGTTAGTTAGTTACATGTAGTTAGTTAGTTAGTTAGTTACGCCATCGCCATCATCTATCCCCATTCACCATATTTGATTATTGATTAGAAAAAAACATAATTAATCGCTGCAAATTGATACAGGCAATAAATTTCGCCAAGTGTTGGTTTAGGAGCTAGCAGGAATGGGCGCAGAGGCAAGATTTTTTTGGGATCTATCTCTATCGATGAATAATGTACTTTCCTATTTTTCTGCAGCTGCCCCCTGTCCCCCCTCTTTCTCTTCTTCTCTGACTGGAAGGCTAGGTTGCCATGGCAATGCGCGTGAGAGACGCCTATCCTAGCTATAGCCTTGTCAATTATCCAGACTTTTTGTACATTGGTTCCCCCAAAAACCCGCTGTGGACCTGAACTGATGGGCTGGTAAGAGATGAGGAGAGAAGTCTCAACGCTGTAAAAACACACACGCATGGAGTGAGCTGCATGAGTTTTCTGAGTTTTTTGCTTTGAACATCTCGTATTTCCTGGTCTGAAGGCTGAACCACAACCTGAGTAGAAGTTCAGATAGAATGCTTTTAGATGAAAATATATAGTGGATTTTATTGACATTTGGGTAAAATTTTGCTATTGGTGTTGCTGGTAGATCAATGGGAATGCTGGAATGAATATGTGTAACAGGTAGATAGATTACCTGTCTGTGTAGATAGATTACCAGTATGTAACAGGTAGATGGATTACCTGTCTGTAACAGGTAAATAGATTACCTGTCCGTAACAGGTAGATAGATTACCTGTCTGTAACAGGTAGATAGATTACTAGTCTGTAACAGGTAGATAGCTTACCAGTCTGTAACAGATAGATGGATTACCTGTCCGTAACAGGTAAATAGATTACCTGTCCGTAACAGGTAGATAGATTACCTGTCTGTATCAAGTAACCTGTCCGTAACAGGTAGATAGATTCCTGAAGCATTAAAAGGATGTACTCTTGCAGGTAGTTTATTAGCTTAATAGGCGAAAACTGCAATCAATGGTTGACAATAGGGCTTTTGAAAATACTCCACTAATAATTCCCCTTCACAATTATTCTCTCTTGATACTTTGGATTCCAGTTGAGTATTCCTTCTTGATAATTTTTTCCTGATAATTCCCCATGACGATCCCTCTGAGTAATACCCCATGAAAATTCCCTCGTGTGAACTCCCCATGACAATTCCCTTCCGATAAATTCCCCATGACAATTCCTTCCGAATAATTCCCCTCAGGTGCATGGTTTCCATGCGAAATCTGATGAACGACGTTGTCTGGATGTGGGAACGCGGCAAATTCATGAACCGGCGGTACCTGATGCAGGACCTGTACCAGCGCTACCTCAGCGGAGACCAGTCAGTGCTGAGCATCCCCCGCGACAGCGACCCGTTCTGGGAGCCGCCAGAGGAGCTCCTGATCGGCAGTGCCAACGTGTTCCTGCAGTCGCTGGCCTACTGCTTGGACTTTGAAGACCGCCTGCCGATTGTGAACTACAGAGGGGTGGAGGAAGGCTCCGTGACGGTTGAAGTGACGCCGTGCACGGCTCAGGGAAGGCCGCTTGATGAAGACAGTTTTGTTGATGAGCCAACCGAACTGTTGGAGAAGCCATTTCACTTCACTGTCAAGATTGTCAAGGCAGAGCTTCAGCGAGCGAGGTACAGCAAAGGCTGCCGGGTGACGTTTCAACTGCTCGGACAGCAGGTGAATCAATTTTCACACATCTGCAGCCTTTTAAAGTACATTTTTTAGGAATTTTTATTATCCTTTTTTGTCTAGAATTCGTCTGATTTTTGTTTGAATTGGTTTAACGATTTTTGCTTTCCCAGATTTATTCAAATTCATTCAACCGCGAAGGGAGATGATTTCTATGAGATGAAAGGATTTTAAAAGGGATAAATAGTTTCCTATTTGGTTGCATTCGTGATGCACTACTTAGTTTAACGGGATCAGTAGTGCAAATGAACAATTGGCTGAAAAATACTCGTAATTCAAATTTTATCGGGCAACTGCGGCTTTTTAAAGCTTAAAACCAGAATTAAAGCTTGTGGCGTCTGATTAGGTACTAATTAGGTTCAAGCCGTCAATCAATCAATTAATCAATAAATCAATCAGTCAATCAATCAATCAGTCAGTCAATCAATCAATCAATCAATCAATCAATCAATCAATCAATCAATCAATCAATCAAACAATCAATCAATTATTCAATCAATCAATCGATCAATCAATTATTCAATCAATCAATCAATCAATTATTCAATAAATCAATCAATTAATCAATCAGTCAATCAATCAATCAATCAATCAATCAATCAATCAATCGATCAATCATATAAAATCAAATCAATATAAAATCAAACCATATAAAAACACCATTCATTTCAGGCCACAACCCCCGTCATCAAGGACACCCTGGAGCCACAGTTCAAATTCGAAAAACTGTTCAGCATCCGTCGAGTCCAACAATCCAATTTAGACTTCTTCATCAACGGTCACGTCAGCATGGACGTCTTCTGCCTGCAGGACGAGACCTCCCTAGACCCGAAGCTCGCCAAGATGACCACCAGAGATCTGCGAGAGATGGACCGCCTGGCAACTGGGCGAGCGTCCAGCCGAGGTGGCGGAAACCCTAGCAACGGCCGCGCTCAGACAGCCAGACAGACAGCCGACTCAGACCTGAGTCGGATCCGGTCTGAGCTGGTTGCTCTGCAGAGGAAAGCCGAGCGTCTGGAAGCCAAGGAGCGACGGCTGCAGGCGCTGTGCAGGGAGTGGGCAGACAAGCCGGCGGCTGAGCAGGACTTTGGAGCCTTGCTGCGGTCTGTCACCGCTCTGGCGCACAGCTCCGGGTCCAAGTTCAGGACTAACGCTGAGATCATCGCCAAGGTGACCGTTTGGGGTGTTGTGGTCGGGCCTCAAATTGCACTGCACTTCTACAGTCTGCAGCTCTTTTTGTCTGCTCTCTCCCTCTCCTCTCCTCTCCCTCTCCTCTCCCTCTCCTCTCCCTCTCCTCTCCCTCTCCTCTCCCTCTCCTCTCCCTCTCCTCTCCCTCTCCTCTCCCTCTCCTCTCCCTCTCCTCTCCCTCTCCTCTCCCTCTCCTCTCCCTCTCCTCTCCCTCTCCTCTCCCTCTCCTCTCCCTCTCCTCTCCCTCTCCTCTCCCTCTCCTCTCCCTCTCCTCTCCCTCTCCTCTCCCTCTCCTCTCCCTCTCCTCTCCCTCTCCTCTCCTCTCTCTCTCCTCTCCTCTCTCTCCTCTCCTCTCCCTCTCCTCTCTCTCTCCTCTCCCTCTCCTCTCCCTCTCCTCTCCCTCTCCTCTCCCTCTCCTCTCCCTCTCCTCTCCCTCTCCTCTCTCTCTCTCTCTCTCCTCCTCTCCTCTCCTCTCCCTCTCCTCTCCCTCTCCTCTCCCTCTCCTCTCCCTCTCCTCTCCCTCTCCTCTCCCTCTCCTCTCCCTCTCCTCTCTCTCCTCTCTCTCCTCTCCCTCTCCTCTCCCTCTCCTCTCCCTCTCCCCCTCTCCTCTCTCTCTCTCCTCTCTCTTCTCTCCTCTCCCTCTCCTCTCCCTCTCCCCTCTCTCCTCTCTCTCTCTCCTCTCTCTTCTCTCCTCTCCCTCTCCTCTCCTCTCTCTCTCCTCTCTCTTCTCTCCTCTCCCTCTCCTCTCCTCTCCCTCTCCTCTCAGGTTGTGGGATGATATCGCTGAAGGGTCCACCTGTCTATTTCTCACCTTCTCTCCTTTGTTCGCAGATGATGCGGCTGAAGCGACAGATGCAGGACGATAAAACTGCCGACGAAAACGGCCGGCCGAATTCGGCTAGCAGCAAGGCCTGCAGCGTGATGTAGCAGGCAGTTTGTCGTCATCTCGTTCCTCCGTTTTTATTGACAACGAATTAACAAATATAAATACATGTACAAGCTGCATTCCTCTATTGGTTAAACAGTAAGCCTTTAGATACTCTAGAATCGCCTCCCCCAATCGATGACGTCACTCTAGAATCGCCCCTAATCGATGACGCCACTCTAGAATCGCCCCCAATCGATGATGTCACTCTAGAATCGCCCCCAATCAATGACGTCACTCTAGAATCGCCCCCAATCAATGACGTCACTCTAGAATCGCCCCCTCTTACCGATGGCGCCACTCTAGAATCGCTCCCTGTGGATGGCGCCACTCTAGAATCGCACCCTGTGGATGGCGCCACTCTAGAATCGCTCCCTGTGGATGGCGCCACTCTAGAATCGCGCCCTGTGGATGGCGCCACTCTAGAATCGCTCCCTGTGGATGGCGCCACTCTAGAATCGCTCCCTGTGGATGGCGCCACTCTAGAATCGCGCCCTGTGGATGGCGCCACTCTAGAATCGCACCCTGTGGATGGCGCCACTCTAGAATCGCTCCCTGTGGATGGCGCCACTCTAGAATCGCACCCTGTGGATGGCGCCACTCTAGAATCGCGCCCTGTGGATGGCGCCACTCTAGAATCGCTCCCTGTGGATGGCGCCACTCTAGAATCGCTCCCTGTGGATGGCGCCACTCTAGAATCGCGCCCTGTGGATGGCGCCACTCTAGAATCGCTCCCTGTGGATGGCGCCACTCTAGAATCGCTCCCTGTGGATGGCGCCACTCTAGAATCTATATTTTCTGCAAGCGCGAATGTTCCTAACTCTTTCTTTTACTTTGAAATTTCTGCAAAAATTCGCTATCAGTTTGGCAAGTGCAAAAGCTCTCCCACAGATTTCAGAGTCGCGGATATTATCTGTGTTCAATACAGTTTTTTTAATCACTAGAATTGATGTAAACTTTACGGTGTTTTACGAGCTAAACGATAGATTGTTTCCTAAATTGCTGAATATTTTTTCCACTTGTGCCTTCTTGGATTGTATTGCTTTTCTGTCTCGAGAATTTTTTCGAGATTTGTACCGAATTTCGGTTAAAATATTACCATTGATATAAATATAAATATAATAAGATACG
>NIVC01001343.1:92500-235000 GCA_002269645.1 Macrostomum lignano | reverse complement strand
TCCCCCATCTCTTTCTCGCTCAGTCCCGCATTCATTTTTGCCCTCGGACTATCCAGCGTATTTACTCTTGAGTTAGAGCTATAACCGCGTCTGCCGGCTCTGGCTTAACTGTATAATGTCCAGTTTATCGCTCGCAAAAGTACGTTTAATGCAGACTAATCAAGCTGAGCTGATTCATTATATTAAGTGTCAGTTATAATTTGAATGACTAAGGTGGGAAAATTTGTCCATATCAATGGCAAGGCTAAAATTAATAGATAAATATGACTTCTCAGCTTAGTCTAGTGCAATTAGTACAATTGATTAGGTAGGTGTGACGCATAATTGGAAAATTATTCTGGGAAATTTATTGCCCTTTAAGAGACCCTAATTATGTATGAAAACTGCCACTATTTCGTGGCTTTGTTATTTTCTGTCCTTATGTACATTTCAGAGTGTACGTAGTTATTGATAAATCATTGGTGGATCACCAACAGCCACCTCACTCCTGGGCGGATATTTTTTGAACTGATTATCTTTAAAACATGTACATTATTCCTATTTATAGCTTGGATTTCTTCAAGGCTGAAGTTTACATTGTTTCTATTCATAGCTTGGATTACTCCTAGGCTTCCATTGGAGTGTACATTGTTTCTATTTATAGCTTGGATTCCTCCAAGGCTTCCACTGGAGTGTACATTGTTTCTATTTATAGCTTGGATTCCTCCAAGGCTTCCACTGGGGTGTACATTGTTTCTATTTATAGTTTGGATTCCTCCAAGGCTTCCACTGGGGTGTACATTGTTTCTATTTATAGCTTGGATTCCTCCAAGGCTTCCACTGGGGTGTACATTGTTTCTATTTATAGCACTTGGATTCCTCCAAGGCTTCCACTGGGGTGTACATTGTTTATATTTATAGCACTTGGATTCCCCATGGTTTCCTTTGTGTTTGGATGCACAATTTCAAGACTGTTACGTAAGTACTGTCAATTTAACACTAGATTAATTGATGTGGTAATCTTTAGAAACGAGATCACTCACCAACATGAGCACTTCGATGCTACTGATTGCAGTTTTGCTTGAGCTGGCCTCTGCTTCAACAACAGCAGTTTGCTGCTGCTTCTGCGGTGTTGTCTCCTGCCGTTCGGCAGCTTCCTCCATTGAAGCGGCAGGGTCCTGCTCACATGAGTCCGCTTCCTGTTCTGTCTTTTGCTGTTGCTGCTGCTGCTGCTGTTGTAGAGGCTGCTGACGTTTCCGCTGCACCAAGGAGGCCAAGCTGCTAAGATCGGCGTTGGCACCAAAGTTGACGAGGTTGTCGCTGCTGGCGGCGCGGCCCAGGCCAACCGGAAGCTGGATGCCGCCCGCTGTGAGGCCACGAAGAGCTCCGGAGCTGCCGCCGCTGCCGCTGCGATGAAGCCTCAACGGAGTTGGCGGAGTTGGCGATGTTGGAGACTGCCTGCTGGTGCCGGGCATTAGCTGAGGCGACGGCGGCCGAGAATTAGTGCGAGCCTGCTGCTGATGCTCCATCATGCTGCGAGTTCGTCTAACACAGGGCGGCGGTCTTTGCAGCGAAGCATTTCTATTGCTGCTCAAGTCTAGTTTCTCGTCAGGCTCCTCAACAGTTGGACCGAGGTGCCACTGAATTCGGTCGAAGCGTTGCTTCCGCTGCTGGAAGCTGCGATAATAAAACTGATGCCGAACAGGCAGCTGACTGCTCTGTCTCGGCCCTGCTGTGCAAATAATGAGAGAAATCTGTTTCTATTTAGTTTCTATTAGAATTATATCTTTACTGGGCATCAAAGTGTGCGCGTGCAGGGTTGATGTATCCGATTGAAATTAGATTTTTCCCCGGCTGCATGGCAGTATGAGGGAGAGAGGGGGGAGAGAGAGAGAGGCCCCGCCCAGACTCGTTTATGAATGCAGCTCAACTGGAGGGAGGGAGGCTGCAAGCTGCTTCGCTAGCCAGTAGAATCAAGATTGAGGCAGCTCCTCTCGATCCCCACCACCTCATCTCATCCATGCCTCAGGGGCGCAGCTCGACTGAGTTTGCCAATAATATATTCTCCACCCCAAAAAAACATGACTTCCAATCAACCCCTACTAAAAGTTGGTCCTTTTTATAGTTAACTAGCGACAATATCGATGGCCCTGTACGTGTGTCTCCCCCCCACAGGCCGAACGCGAAGTCAAGTCAAGTTCGTCAGCCAATATTTGTCGATTCCCCATCCTGCCTGACTGAGATCCTGGTGTAAAAAGTCCAAATCTCCTTTTTGTGTGGCTGTGGTTTCGAGCCATATAAGCTAGTAAATATGTACTATGATAAAAACTAAAAGCAGACAATATGGGCGGGGCTTTCAGACTCTTCTTTTTTGTGCGCTTCTGTTTCTGCCTTGATTAATCCCTTCCTTTCGGGTGGGGATGGATATGTTTGTCTTTAGCAAATCAGCATTGCGAACCCCCAGATTAATATCTTGGCAGACTGGGGCATTGAGGTCAGATACAACACAGATCTTTTGCATCCTAGACTTCCGAATTGACAGATGTTTGCAATTTTTAAACAAACTTACCAAAATCTACAGAGCCATGCTGACCAGTCTCGGAGATGACGTTCAAATCAGAATTTGCAACTTTCGACTGCCTACTTGGCATTGGGTTGAGCATTCTGTTTAAGCTCGACTCTAATTAACTGTAGAGCTACCGGCTGTGCAAGTTTTGGAGAAGAACGTTTCACCTGCATGGAAGTCGTTACTATGAGGCCAAAAATAGAGATTTTTTTCTGGCATTTTCTCGGCCAATGCAAAGTGTGTGTGCGTGTCTCCCTCCCTTGCTTAATTTCTTCTTTCAATTTCTGTTACATATGTAGTCACATATTGGTCCACTCAAGCAGCCTTATAGAATTGCTGACCACTGACTGATTCACTGACTTAAGTGGCGTTGTGGCTTCTTAGAAAGCAAAAAATTGTAAAGTCTAGCTGCGCTTAATGGGTCTTCAAGAGCTCGCTAAGCCCGCTTACTTGTAAAGCATAAATTCAATTCAGGTATACCGCCGAAACTGCGGCCATGCGTTGCTAGCAGTAACAAACAGACAAACAGTAGCAAAACAAAACAAACAGCTTGAATAATTTGGGGCGCCAGCACCAAGGGGCTTTAGCACCAAGGGGCTTTAGCACCAAGGGGCTTTAGCACCAAGGGGCTTTAGCACCAAGGGGCTTTAGCACCAAGGGGCTTTAGCACCAAGGGGCTTTAGCACCAAGGGGCTTTAGCACCAAGGGGCTTTAGCACCAAGGGGCTTTAGCACCAAGGGGCTTTAGCACCAAGGGGCTTTAGCACCAAGGGGCTTTAGCACCAAGGGGCTTTAGCACCAAGGGGCTTTAGCACCAAGGGGCTTTAGCACCAAGGGGCTTTAGCACCAAGGGGCTTTAGCACCAAGGGGCTTTAGCACCAAGGGGCTTTAGCACCAAGGGGCTTTAGCACCAAGGGGCTTTAGCACCAAGGGGCTTTAGCACCAAGGGGCGCTAGCACCAAGAGGCACCAGCATCAAGTGGCTTTTACGCTCGTAAACACGACACGGCCCTGTCACTGCCTGGTACCAATAAAATGCGGCGCATATTGCAAATTCATTCAATGCAAAACAGTCGCTCATACCTATAGAATTACTGTTTAAATTCGGAATTGCTAATTAATTTTAGAAATGTGACACCATTGAAAACCCACACACGATGGCGTACGCTGAGGGGGGGGGGCAGGGGGCGGTTCACCCCCTTAATTGCCGCCACAAAAATTGTACTCCAAAAACTACAGAAAGGGGGAACCAAAAGCGAAGAGCGACAGGGGCTCAAAGTTTTGCACCTCTAGGACGTGGCACCCACCAAGAGACAGGGGCGCTGCACACACACTGCGCTGTATGATTTGTATTTGTTAAAAATTCTTTCAATACACCTGTCAAACTTATATAAGCTCCCCTGAACCTCACTGTTCACTCAAGCATGCCTACGAAGGCACCTCAACCACAGCTCCAGAACAGCTCTCTCTCTCCCTCAATCAGTGCTAAGCCGGTTAAAAAATTGACTTACAAAAAAGAGGCAGGCGCGTTCATGCGAAACGACTTGCAAATTTTGTTTAGCTTTTTTTGTTGCAATTGATCCTATTTGTTGCAGGTTGTACTTCTACTATAGATAGATGCTCTCGCGATAAAGCAGCTACCTGCTAGGATATATGAAGATTATTGCTGAGTATTCTTTACATAAAATTTGACTGACTACATTCGGGTGATGAAAGGGATTAACAACTATGCTGTGTGTGCATCTCTCATATACTACAAAAGACAGGAGCGCCTACCAAGAGACGGGGGCGCCAACCAAGAGACGGGGACGCCCACCAAGAGACAGGGGCGCCCACCAAGAGACAGGGGCGCCCACCAAGAGACAGGAGCGCCCACCAAGAGACAGACGTGGCCACCAAGAGACAGGGGCGCCCACCAAGAGACAGGGGCGCCCACCAAGAGACAGGAGCGCCCACCAAGAGACAGGGGCGCCCATTAAGAGACAGGGGCGCCCACCAAGAGACGGGGGCGCCACCCAAGAGACAGGGGCGACCACCAAGAGACAGGGGCGCCACCCATGAGACAGGGTTTGTCCACCAAGAGACGGGGGCGCCCACCAAGAGACAGACGTGGCCACCAAGAGACAGGGGCGCCCACCAAGAGACAGACGTGGCCACCAAGGGACAGGGGCGCCACCAAGAGACAGACGTGGCCACCAAGAGACAGGAGATTTTTCAAAAGCTTATTTTTCAAACTTTTGATGACAAAAATTGTCATCTCTTTGCTGATGCATTTTGCAACGATTTTTGCAAATTGGGACTTCTGCTTTACTACTTGTAGTAGTTAAAAAATTCACACAGTAAAAACTGCTTTATCTTAAATAAAATATTTCTTTTTTTCGATCATGAGCAATCGTGAGCAATGCAAGATAAATTTATTAGAACACTTCGCCAAGGACTGCAGATCAACACGTGCCGGTTTCAACTCGCAAGCTTTTGTGCCAGAAGTGACACGTGTGAATGAAAAAAATACTTTTCTTGATAATAACAAATGCTAAAATCATATTAAGATACTGGAACAGAATCGCTTTAGTAAAATAGATAAACGCACAGAAAAATCTAATAAATGACAGCCTGAACTTAAAACAACAGACGCCTTGAAATCCGCGCATTATAATAAAAATGCACTTTCGGTTCGAAGATAACCCAGAGAACGGAAATATCAAGGCTGGCATGAAATATTATTCAGCATAAAAGATATTAGGATGCGCAGATATTAATCAGACACAAAGTATAACAAATTGATAAATAAAATGAAATAAATCGGGGTTTTCGTTAAAATAAACAAAGTGGATGATCAATAGTCCTTAATTTGTTAGTAGAAAACACAGATCGTAAAACACTTAGATGAAAATAAGATATTTACTTCGATTTTAGATCATTTGAAGATGACAAATGCCCAATTAAGTCATTTGTCTTTAATTTATACAATATTATTTAAAACAATTGTTTTAAAAATATTATAAAATGAACTTCGCTTTCAGAATCGCAACATTGCAGTTTTTGCAATCAAGTGAAATTTTTAAACAAATAAAGCTACAAGAATATCTAGGATAAAATTTTCAACTCTGTTTTGTTTTAACAAAAAACACATCACGCACAAAGCAGTTGCACAGCGTACGAATGTTTCAATCTACTCAGCCTGCTCAAAGCTGAGTCCGGACGGGCTGGAATCTGTGGCATTGTGCAGCAGAGTTGAGCATTGCAAAACCTGTGGTTGAGGCGTTTCACGCTCCTGAGTAGTCTGCTGCTGCTGCTGTTGAAAGCAATAGTTTGGATAGTAGAACTGAGCTGAGTGCTGCTGATAGGCCTGCTGATACTGCTGATAGTAGTAGTATGGGTACTGCTGCTCATGCTGCTGCTGCTGCTCAAGTTGCTGCTGATGACTTACGCTGGGCAGGTACCACGGATACGGATTGTACGCAAACTGCTGACTAAAATCCTCAGGCTGTTGACTGACTTCGTCGTGTTCAGTAGCGTCTGCACCCCATGACCGCGCCTGACTGTGCATCTGCGCCGGTAATTCTTGACCAGGTTGTGCCAACGAAGCGACTAAAGACTTTGCTGCATTGCTGGCTGTCGTAAGTGTTGATGATGAAGAGGTGATGCTGTAGGGTCGGTGACGATGTGATGCAGACGTAGCGACAGACTCCGCATTGGACCACCGCCCGTAAGACAAGTCAGTTTGGCTTGGATAAGAACCAAATTCTACTGCCTGAGCCGGAGACCTGGTTTAATCAGAGCGAGGGAATTCGCGTGCTGATTGTCTTGCATTCAAAGTGGCTTTTCTAGTCATGCGCGGGACTTAAGTTTAGTCACAGATTAGGCTGAAGACAGAAGGGAAAGGTCTGAGAATGAAGGGAGAGAAGGGAAGGGTCTGAGAATGAAGGGAGAGAAGGGAAGGGTCTGAGAATGAAGGGAGAGAAATAGGGAAGGGTCTGAGAATGAAGGGAGATAAATAGGGAAGGGTCTGAGAATGAAGGGAGAGAAGGGAAGGGTCTGAGAATGAAGGGAGAGAAGGGAAGGGTCTGAGAAGGAAGGGAGAAGGGAAGGGTCTGAGAATGAAGGGAGATAAGGGAAGGGTCTGAGAATGAAGGGAGAGAAATAGGGAAGGGTCTGAGAATGAAGGGAGAAAAGGGAAGGGTCTGAGAATGAAGGAAGAGAAGGGAAGGGTCTGAGAATGAAGGGAGAAGGGAAGGGTCTGAGAATGAAGGGAGAGAAGGGAAGGGTCTGAGAATGAAGGGAGATAAGGGAAGGGTCTGAGAAGGAAGGGAGAAGGGAAGGGTCTGAGAATGAAGGGAGATAAGGGAAGGGTCTGAGAATGAAGGGAGAGAAATAGGGAAGGGTCTGAGAATGAAGGGAGAAAAGGGAAGGGTCTGAGAATGAAGGAAGAGAAGGGAAGGGTCTGAGAATGAAGGGAGAAGGGAAGGGTCTGAGAATGAAGGAAGAGAAGGGAAGGGTCTGAGAATGAAGGGAGATAAATAGGGAAGGGTCTGAGAATGAAGGGAGAGAAGGGAAGGGTCTGAGAATGAAGGGAGAGAAGGGAAGGGTCTGAGAATGAAGGGAGATAAATAGGGAAGGGTCTGAGAATGAAGGGAGAGAAGGGAAGGGTCTGAGAATGAAGGGAGAGAAGGGAAGGGTCTGAGAATGAAGGGAGATAAATAGGGAAGGGTCTGAGAATGAAGGGAGAGAAGGGAAGGGTCTGAGAATGAAGGGAGATAAATAGGGAAGGGTCTGAGAATGAAGGGAGAGAAGGGAAGGGTCTGAGAATGAAGGGAGAGAAGGGAAGGGTCTGAGAATGAAGGGAGATAAATAGGGAAGGGTCTGAGAATGAAGGGAGAGAAGGGAAGGGTCTGAGAATGAAGGGAGATAAATAGGGAAGGGTCTGAGAATGAAGGGAGAGAAGGGAAGGGTCTGAGAATGAAGGGAGAGGATTAGGGAAGGGTCTGAGAATGAAGGGAGAGAAAGGAAGGGTCTGAGAAGGAAGGGAGCTGGGAAGGGTTCCTGTTCATTTCTCGCCAAACCACCAGAGTCAAGTAACTTACACTTCAGAAGGCTGTTGCTCAACTTGAAATTTGGGCGCATTCAAGCCCTCAGTTTTCACATGAAGCTGCTGTTGCTGCTGCTGTTGCTGCTGCTGCTGGTGCTGGTGCTGCAGAGCCTGCACGGTGGGCCGGAAACTGTCAATCAGCAGCGGCCCGGACCGGTCTCCCTGATTGCGGATGCCCTTAGCGTAGGGATTGAATTGGATCTTCAGATCGGTGAGCTCCGGGTTCTGGTAGGCGGTGACCGTGATGAACTCCGTGCCAGGGAAGGTCACGGCTGTGTAGAACGCGGTGGCTGCGAGCAAAGTGTTTTGTGCGGTTTGTTAGGGACAGAATGGATTGCGAAAGCATCTCATCCTACATCTCAATCTACACCTCACCCTACACCTCACCCTACATCTCATTCTACCTCTTTTTATCTCATCCTGCATCTCATCCTACATTTCATTCTACATCTCATCCTACATCTTATCCTACACCTCATCCTACATCTCTTCCTAGGTCTCATCCTACATCTCATCCTACATTTCATCCTACATCTCATTCTACCTCTTTTTATCTCACCCTGCATCTCATCCTACACCTCATCCTACATTTCATCCTACATTTCATCCTACACCTCATCCTACATCTCTTCCTAGGTCTCATCCTACATCTCATCCTACATCTCATCCTACATTTCATTCCGCATCTCATCCTACATCTCATCCTACATCTCATCGTACATCTCATTCTACATCTCATCCTACATCTCATTCTACATCTCATTCTACATCTCATCCTACATCTCATCCTACACATCATCCTACATCTCATCCTACATCTCATCCTACATTTCATTCTACATCTCATCCTACACCTCATCCTACACCTCATCCTACATCTCATCTTACATCTCATCTTACATCTCATCCAAAATCTCATTATCCAAAATCTCACTCTCAAAAATTTCATTTGAATCCCCCACCAGAGGGTGCATCTCTACAAATTTTAATCTCAGTGATACATTATTATCCCTCACCATCATTTTTGGCCAGCTCCCGGATGTGCACCACAGGCAGGTACTTGTGCATGCTGTACGCGAATATCATGGTGCCGTTGCGAGCCGGTTCGCTGGCGAAGCAGTCCAGCTTGTTGGTGAGCTTCAGCCGCATGAAGGCCACCTCCTGCCGGGTCCAGTGCTTGCCGGGGGCCGGCGAGTCCGGGTGCACATAGGCCAGGCCGACTGGTGGGGTGGCGGGGCTGACAGTGAGACTGGCTAACAGGAGACACTCCTGGCTAACAGGTGATACTCCTGTCTAATAAGTGACACTCCTGTCTAACAGGTGACACTCCTGTCTAACAGGTGACACTCCTGTCTAACAGGTGACACTCCTGTCTAACAGGTGACACTCCTGTCTAACAGGTGACACTCCTGGCTAACAGGTGACACTCATGTCTAACAGGTGACACTCCTGTCTAACAGGTGACACTCCTGTCTAACAGGTGACACTCCTGTCTAACAGGTGACACTCCTGTCTAACAGGTGACACTCCTGGTTAACAGGTGACACTCCTGGCTAACAGGTGACACTCCTGTCCAACAGGTGACACTCCTGTCTAACAGGTGATACTCCTGTCTAACAGGTGATACTACTGTCTAACAGGTGACACTCCTGTCTAACAGGTGATACTACTGGCTAACAGGTGACACTCATGTCTAACAGGTGACACTCCTGTCTAACAGGTGACACTCCTGTCTAACAGGTGACACTCCTGTCTAACAGGTAACACCATACTATCAAATCTATCAGGCAGACACGGCAACAAACTTGCAATAAAGCTTTAAGACAAGTCACTATTTATGAAAATCAATATTTGTGTTTACAAAACATTACCTGTGCAGCCAGGTGGCGGGTACACCTCTCCCTGACCATTGGGCAGCCACACGCCTCTCTGGTACTTCAGAGTATGCCGATCGGCCAGCATTAGCGTGACGTACACTTCGTACTTCTTAGCTGGATCGAGGCCTTGAATATCCAGACTCAAAGTTGGAAACATTCGCCTGCCGACTTTGGTGACAATCATCTCCGTGTTCTGACGGCTGAACTTGCGCCACGTGGACGAGTTGCTGAGACTGATCTCAACCTGAAAATTTTAACCAAGGCGCAACTTTGATTGTAATTAATTCCCTTATGGGTCTAATGATGAGGGATCATAACGGTGCAAATAAGAATCTACTGTTAGATATGCGCGTCACCTGTAAGACAGAAGACAGGGGCGCCCTTCAAGAGACAGGGGCGCTCACCAAGAGACAGGGGCGCCCTTCAAGAGACAGGGGCGCCCTTCAAGAGACAGGGGCGCTCATCAAAAGACAGGGGCGCTCACCAAGAGACAGGGGCGCCCTTCAAGAGACAGGGGCGCCCTTCAAGAGACAGGGGCGCTCATCAAAAGACAGGGGCGCTCACCAAGAGACAGGGGCGCTCGCCAAGAGACAGGGGCGCTCACCAAGAGACAGGGGCGCTCACCAAGAGACAGGGGCGCTCACCAAGAGACAGGGGCGCTCACCAAGAGACAGGGGCGCTCACCAAGAGACAGGGGCGCTCACCAAAAGACAGGGGCGCCCTTCAAGAGACAGGGGCGCTCACCAAGAGACAGGGGCGCCCTTCAAGAGACAGGGGCGCCCTTCAAGAGACAGGGGCGCTCATCAAAAGACAGGGGCGCTCACCAAGAGACAGGGGCGCTCGCCAAGAGACAGGGGCGCTCACCAAGAGACAGGGGCGCTCACCAAGAGACAGGGGCGCTCACCAAGAGACAGGGGCGCCCTTCAAGAGACAGGGGCGCTCGCCAAGAGACAGGGGCGCTAACTTAGAGACAGGGGCGCTCACTTAGAGACAGGGGCGCTCACCGAAAGACAGGGGCGCCCTTCAAGAGACAGGGGCGCTCGCCAAGAGACAGGGGCGCTCACCAAGAGACAGGGGCGCCCTTCAAGAGACAGGGGCACCCTTCAAGAGACAGGGGCGCCCTTCAAGAGACAGGGGCGCTCGCCAAGAGACAGGGGCGCTCACCAAGAGACAGGGGCGCCCTTCAAGAGACAGGGGCGCTCATCAAAAGACAGGGGCGCCCACCAACTAAAATTCCTGAGTGCGCAACTGGTAGGGAGTTAAATTAAAATAAACAGACATACCTGTTCACCAGACGGTGCCACATTAGCTAGGTAACGCGGCTGAAATCCCTGCTGCACCTGAGTCCTTGATGTCGACTTCACCAATGGTGTCACTTCAGCTGCCGTTGTCAGTTCCGCAGCAGCCGCTGGGTCGCTAGCGCAGCTGCCTTTAACAGTCGTGTTGGTCTTTTTCATGTTTTGCTGTGTCTTATGCAGCAGCACTGGTTTCCTTATCAAAGTGGTATTGCTAGTTCTGTCGGCACTTAATATTTATATACGACTTGATTCATCAATCGCTGACTGACAGTCTGCCCTCCCTATTACATACGCTTGTATTTTTTAACTCAAACCCCCAAACGAATCAATGAGTAGGGGGGGGGGGTTGGGGGAACTGCCGTCCAATGAATGTACATTTGAGAATCTAATAAAAAAGTTAATTATTACGTCATCGCTTTATGAGGTTTTGCTCTCGTCCAACTCTCGTATCTCAGCACTTTCAGTTTATCGTCATAATTTGATTTCTCCACGTACATCTCAAGTCCAAACTTGCTGCTTTTCATCGAACTGAATTTTCAACCAGTGGGTGGCTTCAAAGCACTGGGAGAGTTCATGGGCTAACGTCCCCTACTGCCGGCAATCCCGCGCGGTTGTCCCCTCCTCCTTCCTCTGCCTTTCGTAGGGCTCTGCTTGGACTCAACCCTAGGGACATCAGGGCGGTGATCATGGCCCTCTCGGGTCATGGCTGTTTTGCAAGGGCATGGCCCATTCTGCCACTCTGGATTTGAGAATTTCATCTGTGAATGCCCCCCCCCCCATTTACTTAGGAGAGGTCCTGATCTCCGACGCTGTCAGGCCCGTGAATCTCTACCAACTCTCTATCAGATAACATTGGTGTGAATTCTTAATAATGATTGCCCTACAGTTCAGGAGTAAAATATACATGTAAATTTGAAAGAAAACTTTGAGAACATTACTTTGATTTATAGTATTTGGAAACTGTTTTGCTAGAAATTCAATTTTGATAGCCAAATGTACAGAAAAAAGAGTGCTGCACACCGTACTGACTAATGGTTTGGATTCGAATGCACATGTACTTAAAGAAATCAAGGCAATGATACGAACTGAAAGTGCTGAAGAATCTACGAAGCTGTTTGCAGCTTTTCCAAGACTGATGAAGAGCTGACAACGTATAAAGCACAGTTGACCAGTTAATACTGTAGTAATGAATGCTCTGTTGAAATGAAAACACATCCCTCTCCCGCTCTCCTTCTCCCGCTCTCCCTCTCCCGCTCTCCATCTCCCGCTCTCCCTCTCTCGCTCTCCTTCTCCCGCTCTCCTTCTCCCGCTCTCCCTCTCCCGCTCTCCTTCTCCCGCTCTCCCTCTCCCGCTCTCCCTCTTCCGCTCTCCCTCTCCCGCTCTCCCTCTCCCGCTCTCCTTCTCCCGCTCTCCCTCTCCCATTCTCCCTCTCCTGCTCTCCCTCTCCCGCTCTCCTTCTCCCGCTCTCCTTCTCCCGCTCTCCCTCTCCCGCTCTCCCTCTCCCGCTCTCCTTCTCCCGCTCTCCCTCTCCCGCTCTCCCTCTCCCGCTCTCCTTCTCCCGCTCTCCCTCTCCCGCTCTCCTTCTCCCGCTCTCCTTCTCCCGCTCTCCCTCTCCCGCTCTCCTTCTCCCGCTCTCCCTCTCCCTGTCTCCCTCTCCCTGTCTCTCTCTCCTTCTCTCCCTATTCCTCTCTTCCTCTTCCTCTCTTTCTCTTCTTCTCTCCCTCTCCTCTGTATCTTCCTCTCTCCCTCTCCCGCTCTCCCTCTCCCGCTCTCCCTCCCCTCTACCTGCACTCTCCATCTTACTCTTCCTCTCCCCGCTCCCATTTCCTGTCTCCCTCCCCCGCTCTCCCTCTCAATGAAACAATTTTATTTCTTACAATAATTCCAACAAGAAAAAATAGACAGTCGACAAAATTCAACTTCTTTGAATAACTTTAGAAAACCCTGATATTTGAGTATCGCGGCATTTTTTGCTAACTTTCTTAGTTACCACAGGTGCCTCGTACAGGGACCACCTATGGCGAGGCAAGAGATGCGGGGCTGAGTCCTGACCCACTGACGTGACCATATTTCTTCATCAATTATAAATTGATAATAGCTAAACACAATTTGATCAAGCCTAGAAATGCCGAGTTTGAGTAATTATCACTTCTAAATGGCTGGTCATTTCATTTTTTGCGAAGTTCTCTGATCATCTGCCATACTTTATAAAAGGTGCTAATCGTGGCTAAATTTGAGTTCAACTTCGATTTACTTTAACAATACGTGCTGTCAGTAAATAGTGCACCTGCACTCCCATGGTGCTTTGTGTCATCCAGTCATTAATGTTGCTCTGCTTCCAAGACTTGGTTTCACCCTCTGGCGATTGTTTTGGTGCTAATCGGCTCAGTGGGGGTGGGGTGGGTTGAGACTGCTCAGGCATCCATCTCCAATGCTCTGTATTTGCTGCTCTTTTTGTCCGTCCTCCTTCAACCTTAGCTCGTATCACTCTCATTTGGGCCAGTGTTTCTGCCTGCCTGTTTGCCTGTCTGTCTGTCTGTCTGTCTGTCTGCCTGTCTGTCTGCCTGTCTGCCTGCCTGTCTGTCTGTCTGTCTGTCTGTCTGTCTGTCTGTCTGTCTGCCTGTCTGCCTGCCTGTCTGTCTGTCTGTCTGTCTGTCTGTCTGTCTGTCTGTCTGTCTGTCTGTCTGTCTGTCTGTCTGTCTGCCTGTCTGTCTGCCTGTCTGTCTGTCTGTCTGTCTGTCTGTCTGCCTGTCTGTCTGTCTGTCTGGTAGTCTGTCTGTCTGTCTGTCTGTCTGTCTGTCTGCCTGTCTGTCTGTCTGTCTGTCTGTCTGTCTGTCTGTCTGCCTGTCTGTCTGTCTGTCTGTCTGTCTGTCTGTCTGTCTGTCTGTCTGTCTGTCTATCTGTCTGTCTGTCTGTCTGCCTGTCTGTCTGTCTGTCTGTCTGTCTGTCTGTCTGTCTGTCTGTCTGTCTGTCTGTCTGTCTGTCTGCATCTGCCTGTCTAAATTCCGTCGTACCCTCCATTTAACTAAACGTGTATGACCCTTGCTTTTACATTTACAAGTGCATTTACATGTTTATGTACAGCTTTTAAATGGAATGTTTAATTCATTCACCCTGTTGTGGTACCATTAAGCTAGGACACGTTGTTTTGGATTAAGGTAACAATTCAAGAGTCACAGTTGTCCTACTAATTGTTGTGTGGTGTTCGCGCATTTACCAATAAATAACTCACCACCGATTAATTTTCCTTATTTAAACATAAATGTAAAACACAATTTATAATGTATTGTACGAGATGATGGGAATGCATTGCAGTACATGTTATTTAATTTCGGATGGGTGATTGACGGGATAATTCATGCGCTGGCTTATACATGCACATATTTCCCAGCGGAAAAACCAACGTTGATTCAACGTTGTTGCCCTCCGTTGGCCCTCCGTTGGGCGTGTCTGGAGGAAAATCCGTTGATACAACGGCGGTTTACCAACGGCAGTCCAACTGCGAATCAACGCTATTCCAACGGTCAAAATATTGTTAGAGGTGCTGATCCACGTGAAATAAAGTATGAAAAAAGCCAATTTTCGCAATCAAATGTGTCATGTCACTCATGTGTCCAAAAACGTTACATTTTAAAGTTGAGACATTTGGCAAAGATCTATATATTTGTCAAATGAAATTACAGCAAAGCAAAAAAATTTCTCGCATGCATACGCGTTTAAAGTCTCAGGGTTAGGTATAAGTGTAATCATTGGCAATTATTGCAAACTAAATTACTTGTTTATAGGATGATATGATGGCTTCAACAACGTTTTTTATAAATCATTTCTTTATTTTTGAATAATAACTAACTGACTGTGTCCAATGATTGTACTGCACATAAGCTAAGTAGCTAAATTGACACAACATACGATCAATATCCCATTCTAGCCTGCTGATTATCTCAAATTGTACTGCTCACAGGTTATGACTCCAAACCAGTCACTCATCACTGTCAGCGTCGTAAATGATAGGGTCAGGGACCTTCTGAACGGAACGTCGAACCTTGGCAGGCGGAGGGTCTTGCGATGTGCCAACTCTGGCTGCCGACGCCTGGCTGCCTGACTCCGTCGGACCTTGACGTCCACGACTTCGCCCGTCCTTGCCCAGCTTCAGCGCAGCAATGACTGCAAGCTCTACATCGCGGTCTTTTGGACGCTCAGCAGCATCGCGGTACATTGCCTTCATCGTCCCTAAAAGTATGTCACAAAAATACAATTATTAAACATAACTGATCTAAAACTAATAGGCCGTCTGATTTTAAAACCTATCAATACGTAAATCAAATGAATTAAGAATCAGTATACTCAGTAATTAATTTCGATCATTGAATTTAATGTGATATGCACACACACACACACACACACACACACACACACACGCGCATTGAACTTACATAGAATACTGGGCAAGAACACCGATCGAAAGGCAAGTTCGGTGTCCCCAAGCTCAGAGCCAGAGAGAGCACCAAGACCCTTTCCGTTATAATTGACAGCGGCCAGCATCTCTGGTGACAGAATTCGCCTCACCATTCGGCGAATGGTGCTGCCAAGGTCGTCAGCCTTGCAGGGCAGCAGCAGCCGTGTCATCTGCAAGGGTGCCAATAATTTTATCATACATGTAGATGGACAGTCACGAAGAAATATGGAATATTAATATGAAATAAAATGTGGAATATGTCAGAGACAATTATATTTTCCAACTATCGTGAAAGCATGCTGTCGGAGGCTTTTTGAAATAATAGACTTTGCAAAAACAAACACTAAACTATTGGATGTACATACCCATTCGAGAGCCGGTGGATTTTTGATGAAGTCAATGTAGTCAGGCCAGGTCGCAATCGGCTTCCATTCTGCATCTGCATCAACTGGACCAAATGTAGTAGCAGCAGCAGCAGCGGCACGCGACATGCACTGCTTCAATTCTGAGATTGTTGTCATGCAAGCTGATGTCCGACGAAGGGTATGGAGCCCCAGGTAGCACAGTCCGAGAGGCGATGTCAGAGAGACTCCAAGCTTAGCCTCCATTCTAGCCTTCAGCAAGTCAAGCCCCCCGGTACCGAAGTTCAATGACGCGACGTCAGCTGCAGCTGCATTGAAACGCAAGGCTCCTGGCTGATCCGAAGGGCTGAGCAACTCAGCCGCACTCTGCTGTGACCTGCACCTGTCGTTCTGTCCATGGTGGGGCAGTGATTTGGGCGTTTCCGGTGGAGCTGTTTCAACCGCTAGCTGAGCCGATGGGTTTCTTGTCTCCGGCAAAGGCAACAGCGGCAGCGAGCTTGGGCTTTGTTGAACTGCCCTGGCGGAATCCTCAGCTTGGGGTAGTCTAACCGACCGTGAGAAGCTTGAGGGCGATCGTTGGCAGTCAGACTCGGACTCGGTCTGCAGATTCTGAGAATGATTGCGCGCTACTTATAGTAACGTAGTTCGTGAGATCGATTGAATAATAATGACTAATGGTTACAAATGGTTAACATCTTTCGAAGTTTTAATACACACTTATAGCAACAAAAACGGTTTGTAGCTAACCTCCAAAGGAAGGAATCTTTGCCTCCTGCCATCGGGTACTCGTTTGACCAGTCCCAAAAGAGTTTGGATTTTGCAGTGCTTCTCGCGCCTGAACGCCCGAAGCCAATTTACCGTCCCAGTGGCGTCATAATCGTCGTCAGGGAGAACCTAGCGCAAATGCAAAATTACTTAGTGAAAATCAAAAATACCAAACGACCCCCATATACAAGTATGATTATGGGAACATTCAGGGAATAAAGCGTGCAGTTACCTGAAGAATTGTGCAGTCCCATACTTGCTCATTGTAGTATGCCCTTGCAATAGGCTCGCCAACAAAGTTTCGCCAGTTGTCCAGAGTGAATTTTTGGAAGTTTTCTAAGAGGACTTCAGTCTCGCTCAATTCGACTATTTCTTTGTCAACGTGAAAGATCACGATAAACTTCATGGCTGAAATGAGAAATAGAAATACTCTTAATAATGGGAATATGTTGGAAATATATACATGACATGTTTGTGACATCAAATAAAGAAATTCATATTGTCTGAAACCAAAATAAAAAAATTGTTATTCATATTATATGTATATTTGTGTTTATATTTATAAACAAGCTGAACACACAAGGAGACATTTAATGCTACAAATAATGAAAAATGTACACTTGCACACCCTAGGATGACAGTTGCATGAAAAAAGAAATTGCTATATTGACCAAGACTGACTTAGTACCAGAAGACAATAGTATAATCATAATCAAATAGCGCAACAATAGGGAATTACTATATATTCACCTCCAGATGATGGCAACAAGAAGCACTTTCTGCTTGCATTACCAGTAACAACATTACGTGTCACATGGTAAAATCCAATATTCAGAATTTCTGATGAATATGGACTTGTATACAAAGGATGCGAAAACTTTAACACATGACCAGTTAGGACATTTCCTACTACTGTACTAATGAGTATTGGAACTCCATTTACAACTGCACAATTATTTGGAGACTTCTTAGAAAAAAACACAATACTAGCTGGATCACTTGTAAGAGTAGCACGGACATTAAAAAACTGGTGCAAAATATGCTTAGAAGCAAAGCGGGTAACTGAAATTCGTCTTTTAACATGCCCCAAATAGTTTTCGAAGTCAAATGCAGAAAAATTGTCAAGTTTTCCATATAGACAAACAAATTCATAAAGATGGAGCAAAGTGTGAGGGTTATAAGAAATTGATGCTTCACCATACAATGACTCCATTTCCTTAACAAAAATCTCAATACAACGATGAGCATTTGGTAAGAGAGTCTGGTGGACATCAGAGCAAAAAACATAGATAGAAAAGTGCAAGTGAAGAAAGTGGTCATAGTATTTTTGTGGTAAAAACTTTCTGAAGAAAAAAGGCCCCAAATATAGCAAAAAGAGTCGAAACTCAGTTGCTTTAAAGTGAGCTAAATTTGTATCAATACGGGAGGCCTCCGCTGAAACTCAGCAGGAGTGAACTTGGCATAGCTATCAATAAAATCAGACAGCTCTTTTAACTTTAGTGCTGAAATCTTACAAGATGAACCAAACTTAGATGAAAAAAGAAAATTAAAAACTTTTCTACAAACACCTAAACATACAGCATGTTGATAGTCAGGTGGAAAATGAGAATAAAAACCAATATTTTTAATACTCAGCAAAGGTGTTGAATGCCCTACCTTCTGGTTATTTTCTTTAGAATCAGCATAGCACTGATCAGTATCAGTTCGCAAAGTACCAATAGAAGATGAAAAAACAATACGATTAGCAAAATGTCTACCTTCAGCTTGACAATAACTACATCCCATGCGAGAGTTATGGTTCATAATAGAGCAGATATGAGCATGAGCAGGGGCATCACAAACAAAAAGAGCACGGACTAACTTAAAATGGTGGCCAAGAACTGGAATACCATTACTAAAAAAAATGTTTAGCTCTTCACAGAAGCGTGATAACAAAATATTCAATGATGGTTTACTTTTACCAACAAAAATAGCAATGGGCAATGGACGCAAATAGCCTGATACTTTCATTAAAATTGGCCAAGCTGACATGGAAGAACTATTATACAAGGGCATTCCATCTATATTGAAAATGGAATTTACTTTTATGTGCCCAGTTTCAGAATCAGTAATGCATTTTGAAAAGTCAAAATAATTATTGCTAACACAAAATTCCAAATTTTTGGCCATTTATACATAGAAAAAGTCTCCTTCAGTAGCAATAATAGAATAATAAGAAGAATTAGCAGAATGCTTTTTCAAGCCATATACAGACTTTGGAACTGAAATACCCTTGCAATTTAAAAAGGCAAGGATCCAAGCCATAGCAGAGCGTGACACATTAAAAAGTATATAAAATAGAAGCAGTTCTTGCTCAATTGTTAGCTCTGGCGTAGCATCTTCAACTTCAGGTATATCTTGATCCTCTTCTACAAGGTCTTCATCTGATTCACTATTATCCATTGGATTGCCCTGATTGTTGCCAAGAAAGTCAGTGTCGTATTCTTCAGCTTGAATGAATTCTTCATCTTGTTGATGATTATTGCCTTGGGCTTGATCTTGGTTAATGGGTTCAAATGCTTTTTGAAGCTGCTCTACTTCAATTTCCTCTAAACAACCCTGAAGCACTTTTCTAGCAAAGTTACGTTTGGACATCTGAAAAATAATTCACAAGTAAAATCATTTATATCACAATATCTTATAGTAATTGGCAAATAATACTATACTATACTCATACTATATTTACCATGAATAATTATAAACAATTACATTCTTTTATTTCTATATATACCTGGCACTGCACAGGCACTAGCTAAAGCATATAAATATTTATAGCTAATATATATAGCTATGACATAGCTATAGTAATATGGCCTACAATACAAAATAGTTATACAAATATAGCAAATATATAACAAGGAAAACACAGCATCTACCTGGCATTTGAGGAATTGATCTACACACACATAGTAGCTAATAATTGATATGTTCCTAGGCTATAGCCCATAAAAGCCCTAAATAAAGTAAAGATATAGTGGGTTAAAGGTAAAGCTATATACTGTCATGCTTGCTGGGTTAAATTGCAAAGAACAATTAGGCATTGCACTTCCACTGTTGCCAAGCCATGTGTGTTGTGTACATTTATGCAACTAAAAAAAAGAAAAAACAATTTTGAAACATGCATAGCATGTGAGTTAATCATAATGACATAAAAAGATAGCTAGCCAGCTAATTCAAAAGTGAAGTTTGCAAAGGATCTGCAATACAAGCCATCCACAAAATAAAACACGTGAGCATGAAAATCGGAGGAAACTATATGCTAAACAGACCATCAAAATAACAAGTATGACAAAAATCCACATTCTCCTGCTCCAAACAGAAATTGCAAAACAATATTGGTACTATGTAAAATAGACGTGCGTCGTGATGCTTTGCAACAAATAAGTTTATCAAACCAATTTTGTCTACTAATTATTAACAAAAAAACTGCACAGTAGTTGCCAAAAAGAAAACACTTTACATAATACGTACTGTGTAGAGCAAATCCAACTTAGTTCTAGAGTTATTACACAATTCCCTGACCTCAGTTTTACTCACAGTCTTTTTGGGAAATTTGGTTTACCGTTGAGAAACAACGGCAATTCAACGAAGAGCAATCACAACGGTTTTACAACGGTTTCACAACGCACTTCAAAAAATGAAATATTGGCTCAGTAAGCAAAATAAAAGCTTTTTTAATTGCTTACGAGCCATTTTGGGTACAAAGACAAACTTTTTTGTTCCCAACGCTTTTGTGACATACCTCCGTTGAAACACCGTTGGATCAACGTTGTCTTTTCCACTGGGTTATTGTAACATGCATAATTTTCATGCTTCTCGAAGTATCGACCCTGATCGAGCAAACCTAAGCGGAAGTCCCTTTCGTAGTATATGTTATTGAGCAAGTGCTTATGTTAGGTCCACTAATCTCGTAGCTATTTCCTATTTGCAATGTACACTCACTTACATGTACTGCATGACACGTGCAACCGGGGTACATGCATGGGCAGCCTGTCTCACTGTATAAAAATGAATGAAAATATTCAAATATTAATGATAAGCTATTACAGTCTACGTGCTAGCTTATAATTAGGTTTAAATAGGTACTAAGTACTTACTTGCACAGCATTAGTTAAAATGTGTCAGTCGCAAGTAATACACGAAGTAGGGACAATTTTAAACTGAGCATGTTCTGTGAATTTTCTAGAAAATGTGTAAGGCCTGTCTGCAGATTAGTTGAAACAGTGGCATGCTTCAGCTTGCTTATCTATTACATTTGTTTAGTTATTGAAAACTTCTTCCTGTTTGGCCTTGTTCATAGATTTTTTGTCTCTGTACGGTGTAACGTATTATAGTTTGCTAAAATTCAAGAACGTTAGGCAGCTGCATCTCCATTTGGCCTAGTTCAAATATTGTAATAGACAGGCCTAGTGTTAAGTTGAATTAGTTTAGGCGAACTGTTTCTTTACCTGATTTTGACTGTAGTTTGTATTTTTTTAGCCTAAACATTGTCATATGGCTGGTGCAGCTATAAAGCGCCTGAAAGCTGAGTTTAAAAGTAAGATTTTAATTTTTTGATCTGTTTTGTTTTTTAAATTTGTATTTTAGCTAGAGTTTTTTTAGTAAGGGCTTTTCTGTAAGTGTAAGCTGTAATAAGTTATGCCTAAAATTTTGAAATTAAAACAAACTATATCTAAAGTTCTAGGTCTAGGCTTAGCTGCCTACTAGGCTCAGAGAGTTTTAAAAAACTGACTATTCTAACTTAAAACTTATAATAGAAATATAAATTAAGTTTTACAGTAATTGTCAATGGTTATATTATCATTACCAAGACAACAAGAGAATACTAAATTAAATATAATTTAAAAAAACTTGTTGAATGATTTATAAATATAATATATTAATAAAATTAAAAGTTTATCAAAAGCATAATAGAAAAAAACTTATTAAAATATTTTATAATAATATCAAAATTTATATTATATATAGTACTGGTTTACCTTAATACTTTGATTTTTTATATTGAATTCAACTTTGATTAGGCCTGAATAAAATAAATAGTTTGGTTTTTAGGCCTTTTAAATTCTTATAACATTTAAAAAGTTCAAACTAAATATATTTTATAAAAACAATATTATTTTCCATGTCAATAGTTCAACCTAAATATTAAACTATAGCTAAATTTAAATTTCTACTATAATTAACATGTATATAATTATAACTATATTGAACCTATAAGCAATTTGAGATTATATAATCAAGAAACCCAATTATTTCTATACTTTTGTTTAAACATTGGAGTATTAAATGTCTAGCTTATATGTATATATATATATATATATATTATTTGAGTATATTCATTATTTTTAAAAACATATTTATAGAATCTTTTCAGCATTACAATATTAAAAAATAAATTTTAGAGCTGACTGAGGACCCACCAGAGGGCATTGTTGCTGGGCCAAAATCCTGTGACAATTTCTTTGAATGGGAAGCATTGATAAAGTAAGTTGACTTCAAGCTTGATACACAATTTTGTAAATTATAATGTTAGCTTAATCAAGGTTTTCGGATATATACTGTATACATCATGGCGAAGGGTTAGACAAATGGGTGTAAAACCTGTTAAACAGAGTCTTAACACCTGTTAGACACAGGTTTTGGCACCTGTTAGACATGGGCTCAGCACATGTTAGACACAAAAGTTTGGTACCTGTTAGACACAGGGGTTTGGCACCTGTTAGACACAGGGGTTTGGCACCTGTTGGACACAGGGGTTCGGCACCTGCTAGACACAGGGGTTCGGCACCTGTTAGACACAGGGGTTCGGCACCTGTTAGACACAGGGGTTCGGCACCTGTTAGACACAGGGGTTCGGCACCTGTTAGACACAGGGGTTCGGCATCTGTTAGATACAGGGGTTCAGCACCTGTTAGATACAGGGGTTCGGCATCTGTTAGATACAGGGGTTCAGCACCTGTTAGATACAGGGGTTCGGCACCTGTTAGATACAGGGGTTCGGCACCTGTTAGATACAGGGGTTCGGCACCTGTTAGACACAGGGGTTCGGCATCTGTTAGATACAGGGGTTCGGCACCTGTTAGATACAGGGGTTCGGCACCTGTTAGATACAGGGGTTCGGCACCTGCTAGACACAGGGGTTCGGCACCTGTTAGACACAGGGGTTCGGCATCTGTTAGATACAGGGGTTCGGCACCTGTTAGATACAGGGGTTCGGCACCTGTTAGATACAGGGGTTCGGCACCTGCTAGACACAGGGGTTCGGCACCTGTTAGACACAGGGGTTCGGCATCTGTTAGATACAGGGGTTCAGCACCTGTTAGATACAGGGGTTCGGCATCTGTTAGATACAGGGGTTCAGCACCTGTTAGATACAGGGGTTCGGCACCTGTTAGATACAGGGGTTCGGCACCTGTTAGATACAGGGGTTCGGCACCTGTTAGACACAGGGGTTCGGCATCTGTTAGATACAGGGGTTCGGCACCTGTTAGATACAGGGGTTCGGCACCTGTTAGATACAGGGGTTCGGCACCTGCTAGACACAGGGGTTCGGCACCTGTTAGACACAGGGGTTCGGCATCTGTTAGATACAGGGGTTCGGCACCTGTTAGATACAGGGGTTCGGCACCTGTTAGATACAGGGGTTCGGCACCTGCTAGACACAGGGGTTCGGCACCTGTTAGACACAGGGGTTCGGCATCTGTTAGATACAGGGGTTCGGCACCTGTTAGATACAGGGGTTCGGCACCTGTTAGACACAGGGGCTCAGCACCTGTTAGACACAGGGGTTCGGCACCTGTTAGACACAGGGGTTCGGCATCTGTTTGTGAAATCCATAGATTATGAAACAATTAACTTATCATAGCTTCGTAACTAACCACTATTGAATCTGCTTAAATAAGCTAAATAAACAATGTTAATATGGCATATTTCAGAGGCCCAGAGCAGAGCCCATTCGAAGGCGGCCTATTCACCACAATCCTGACTTTCCCGTTGGACTATCCATTGAATCCGCCGAAACTGCGCTTTGTCAACGAGATTTTCCACCCCAACATCTACAAAGATGGCAACGTTTGCATCAGCATCCTGCATCCACCTGGAGAGGATCCCACTGGCTACGAAAGCTCCCAAGAGCGTTGGAGTCCAGTTCAGAGTGTTGAAAAGATTCTCCTGTCAGTGTTGAGCATCTTGGCCGAGCCCAATGCTGACAGTCCAGCCAATGTTGACGCGGGCAAGATGTACAGAGATAATTATGATTCGTTTGTACAGCGGGCCAGGGCTACCGTGCGGCAATCGCTTGGGGTTTAACGATTTCTTTAATTTATCAGTTTAGTAACTCTAGTGAGATTGATTTTTTGTGGACGAGTTCACAATTAGACACGATTTTTGAACCTGTTAGACACAGGGATTTGAAACCTGTTAGACACAGACGTTCGGCACCTGTTAGACACGGTTTTTTAAAACCTGTTAGGCAGAAGGGTTTGAAACCTGTTAGACACGGGTGTTTGAAACCTGTTAGACACAGGGATTTGAAACCTGTTAGACACAGAGATTCGGCACCTGTTAGATACGGTTTTTTAAAACCTGTTAGGCAGAAGCGTTTAAAACCTGTTAGACGCTGGGATTTGGAACCTGTTAGACACAGTGAATTGAAACCTGTTAGACACAGAAATTTGAAACCTGTTAGACACAAGGGGTTTAGCACCTGTTAGACACCATGTCAGACAATCTGTTTGATAACAGCTAAAAGCTTGTTATATTATTATTTTTAGTGTTTCTCGTGTGCATTTTAAGAAAAAAATGTACTGTAGTAGAACTATCTGTAACATCTGTCATTTAAAGCTCTTTCGTTAAAATGCAAACACCATAAATGGGTAAATGAAATTTATTTCAATGAATTTTTTGACTTGTGGATTTGACTGTGTAACATAGGAGCCAATTTTTTGTTGATTTAAAAATCGCAGTAGTATGGTACGCGCGTATTGATAAATATTTTAATTAGTTTAATTTTTCCTAGGTATCCAACTTATTGTTGTTTTTCTGTTTGTGTAAAAAGTATGAAATGAACTGTTACTTGTACTACTAAAGTAAGTAGGCTTACAGTATGCCGAAGTTTATGATGAATGTTCGCCTAATTTTTTGTCTTCTAACTGTCTGTTTTGTTCGGCTCGAATACAGAATATATATTGGATAGTGTATTTTAAATGATAGACAGTTATGTCTGTTGGTTTGTAAAATTGTTTGCTTTATTACTCATGCTTGTTTTTATCACCGCGTGCTGTAGGAAGCATTTGTATCTTGTTTCCGTAGTGGAGTATGCACTGGAGGGGTAGGGGGAACAGGCAATGGAGGGGTAGAGGGAACAGACACTGGAGGGGTAGAGGGAACAGACACTGGAAGGTAGAGGGAACAGACACTGGAGGGGTAGAGGGAGCAGACACTGGAGGGGTAGAGGGAACAGACACTGGAAGGTAGAGGGAACAGACACTGGAGGGTAGAAGGAACAGACACTGGAGGGTAGAGGGAACAGACACTGGAAGGTAGAGGGAACAGACACTGGAGGGTAGAAGGAACAGACACTGGAGGGTAGAGGGAACAGACACTGGAAGGTAGAGGGAACAGACACTGGAGGGTAGAAGGAACAGACACTGGAGGGTAGAGGGAACAGACACTGGAGGGTAGAAGGAACAGACACTGGAGGGTAGAGGGAACAGACACTGGAGGGTAGATGGAACAGGCACTGGAGGGTAGAGGGAACAGACACTGGAGGGGTAGGGGGAACAGACACTGGAAAAGTAAATGGAACAGACACTGGAGGGGTAGGGGGAACAGACACTGGAGGGGTAGGGGGAACAGACACTGGAAAAGTAAATGGAACAGACACTGGAGGGGTAGAGGGAACAGACACTGGAGGGGTAGGGGGAACAGACACTGGAAAAGTAAATGGAACAGACACTGGAGGGGTAGAGGGAACAGACACTGGAAGGGTAAAGGGAACAGGCACTGGAGGGTAGAGGGACCTGGAGTGGTAGAGGGAACTGGAGGGGTACAGGGAACAGACGCTAGAGGGTAGAGGGAACTGGAGGGGTACAGGGAACAGACGCTAGAGGGTAGAGGGAACTGGAGGGGTAGAGGGAACTGGAGGGGTAGAGGGAACTGGAGGGGTACAGGGAACAGACGCTAGAGAGGACAGGCACTGGAGGGTAGAGTTGGCAGGAATAAGATAATTAGATAATTATTAATGTGCTTTATTCAAAATTTGATTTAAAAATGCAATTTTACAGCCAAGCCATTAGCCAAGATGACTGCATCAAATTCCAACCCTGAAACCTACAAAGCCATAATCCTTCTTGGCGGTCCAGCCAAGAGCACCAGGTTCCGGCCATTGAGCATGGACCAGCCTAAGCCGCTATTCTCAATCGGCGGTTATCCAATAATTTATCATCACGTTGAGGCCTGCTCAAAAGTGCCCGGCATGAAGGAGATCCTGCTCATCGGCTATTATCCTCGGGAACAGTTCTGCCATTTTGTAGACGAATGCCAACAGCAATTTGGCATCAAGATTCGCTACCTGCAAGAGTTCACCCCGTTGGGCACCGCGGGCGGTCTGTTCCATTTTCGCGATCAGATCATGAGCGGCGAGCCGGCCGCATTCTTTGTCATGAACTCGGACGTTTGCTGCGATTTCCAACTCGAGGATATGCTGGCTAAGCATAGGCCCGGCACTTTTACGATAATGTGCACTGAGGCCACTAGGTCGCAAAGTGTGGAGTATGGATGTGCAGTGATTGACAGGTCTACTGATGAGGTGACGGATTTTGTTGATTTTGGTGATTGTACTGGGATAGACATTTGGATAGAATGTGTGATAGATATTGGATAGAAATCAAATAAAAGTTCTAATCGAAATTCAAAAAATCGAAATAGTGTACTCGTTCATAATGGTTCCCAAGTACTCTTGAGCATTCTGCTTCTCCCTCAGATTTTGCACTACGTCGAAAAACCGGCCACCTTTGTCAGCAACATGATCAACTGCGGACTGTACATCCTCTCGCCCAGCATCTTCGTTCATTTGAAGGCCGCCGTTAAGGCTCACTATGATAGGCACTTCAAGTGAGTGTCTGTCTGTCTGTCTGTCTGTTTGTCTGTCTGTCTGTCTGTCTGTCTGTCTGTCTGTGTCTGTCTCTCTGTGTGTCTGTCTGTCTGTCTGTCTGTCTGTCTGTCTGTCTGTGTCTGTCTCTCTGTGTGTCTGTCTGTCTGTCTGTCTGTCTATCTGTCTGTCTGTGTGCCTGTCTGTCTGTCTGTCTGTCTGTCTGTCTGTCTGTCTGTCTGTCTGTGTGCCTGTCTGTCTGTTTGTCTGTCTGTCTGTCTGTCTGTCTGTCTGTCTGTGTCTGTCTCTCTGTGTGTCTGTCTGTCTGTGTGTCTGTCTATCTGTCTGTCTGTGTGCCTGTCTGTCTGTCTGTTTGTCTGTCTGTCTGTCTGTCTGTCTGTCTGTCTGTCTGTCTGTCTGTCTGTCTGTTTGTCTGTCTGTCTGTCTGTCTGTCTGTCTGTGTCTGTCTCTCTGTGTGTCTGTCTGTCTGTCTGTCTGTCTGTCTGTCTGTCTGTCTGTGTCTGTCTCTCTGTGTGTCTGTCTGTCTGTGTGTCTGTCTGTCTGTCTGTCTGTGTGCCTGTCTGTCTGTCTGTCTGTCTGTCTTTCTGTCTGTCCGCACTGCCAACCCCGATCCGCCGTCGCCCCCACAGTTTCGACCTCTCCAACCAGTGCAGCGAGTCAGTGCACATGGAGAAGGAGGTGTTCCAACCGTTGGCCAGCCAGCACTGCCTGTTTGCCTACGTGACCAAACGATTCTGGAGTCAAGTGAAATCTGCCGGGTTAGTTTTTGTTACAGTATTCTTTTTGTTTACGCAATAGTAGTTGCTCGTGGTCTAGCAACTTAGGGGCATTAATGGAATTTTCATGGCTTATTTGTGTCCCGTTTCTAAGCCAGGCATATTGATTTACACGCTTCATTTTTATTTGATGAGTTTGGAATTTCACTGCACTACTTAATGTCAATTTGTTGATTTAGATGAATTTTGAGCATTGAAGGCTCCTTTTGGGGCGCCATTTCATGTGAAGGGGTGCCGTTTCATGTCACTGGGCGCCAAACTATGTAAGGAGGCGCCATCTCAGTAGTGGAAGACGCCATCTTAGTGGTAGAAGGCGCCATCTCAGTAGTGGAAGGCGCCATCTCAGTGGTAGAAGGCACCATCTCAGTAGTAGAAGGCGCCATCTCAGTAGTGGGAGGCGCCATCTCAGTAGTGGAAGACGCCATCTTAGTGGTAGAAGGCGCCATCTCAGTAGTGGGAGGCGCCATCTCTGTGGTAGAAGGCGCCATCTCAGTAGTGGAAGGCGCCATCTCAGTGGTAGAAGGCACCATCTCAGTAGTGGAAGGCGCCATCTCTGTAGTGGCAGGCGCCATCTCAGTGGTAGAAGGCGCCATCTCAGTAGTGGGAGGCGCCATCTCTGTGGTAGAAGGCGCCATCTCAGTAGTGGAAGGCGCCATCTCAGTGGTAGAAGGCGCCATCTCAGTAGTGGAAGGCGCCATCTCAGTAGTGGAAAGCGCTAATTTTTTTGAGGGGGCGCCATTTCTATACGAATAGTGTGAGCGTGTCCATGTACTTTCGCCAGTCTCAATTTATTAACAAACTCCATGGAATCCAATTATCACCTCCGTCTGACTGACTAATTTTATTACCCTATCATAATTGGTTGATAATTACAGAGCCGCGATCTACGCCAATAGGCACGTGCTGGACTTGTACAGAAGCAGCCACCCCACCTGGCTGGCCGCACCTGATAGGGCGGGACCGCGCCTAATTGGCGACGTGTACATCCACCCCAGCGCCAGCGTGAGCCCAACGGCCGTGCTGGGCCCCAACGTGTCTATCGATCGGTACGCCACCATTGGTGAGGGCGTCCGCCTGCGCGACTGCATCGTGCTGCAGGGCGGCGTCATCAGAGAGCACGCCTGCGTCATGTTCAGCGTGATCGGCACAGAGGCCAGCATAGGCGAATGGGCCCGAATCGAGGGCACACCGACCGATCCGAATCCGAATAAACCGTTTGCCAAAATTAAGACCCTGGAATTGTTCAACGAACGAGGCCAGCTGAACCCGTCCTGCACCGTGATTGGCTCCCACGTGGAGGTGCCAGCGGAGGTGATTGTGCGAAATTCCATTGTACTGCCGCACAAGGAGTTGGATAGAAGCTATCGCAATCAGATTATCATGTGAAATTGGAGGTTGACAAGGTTTATTAAGAACTTAATCCTCTCAAGATACTACTGTTGGCAATTTGGTTAGTTCAGTAGTGTGTTTAGAATAATCTTTTTGGCCTTAGCACGCAAATCTTTTTATCAAGTTTACAGTTTTTCCTCTATCCAATAGATGGTCATTTTGAATTTTTATTTATTGATAGACATGTAAACAACATTCCTACTGAGCTTCTCCAGGTGAGTTGCTTCTTATTCTTCTGCTGCTGCTGTTGTTGTTGCCAAGTGCCTTTGTGTTTTTATATTTTTTTCACCTTTCTTCTATCACATTCTCATTTCTTAATCCTCCTATTTTTTGTTTCACTTAATAGCCTGCTTCACTTTGGCATTAAAGTGACGCGATCAATTATTGGTTTTGAGTTATACAAATTCACCATTATGTACGGATTAAATCTGCCTATCAAATCCAAATACAAGGTTTCTATACTTCACAAAATGTACTTTTGTTTATTCAATACTTGCGGGTCTGGCCATAGACCATAGAAGAACATTTTATACCATTATACAAGGATTGGTCACTATATATCAATACAAGGCAAGGTTTCCTATCCAATCAGTTTGAAAATTTTAATTCTGTCTTCTGTGTTGATTATTTTTTACAACAATAATATTTAAAAAAACAGTGATAGTAAAGTTACGTACAAAATAAATTTATCATAAATGTTTTTAGTTCGCTGTTAATAATTCAAAATTTTGCTGTTTATTAATAATCCATATACTAAATATTATAATCTGAATTTCGCAACCAGCTGCCACGGTAAATAAAATATATTATGATATTATAATTCAATTTATTGTAGATCACACATTTTCTTCTCTGAAATTGAAATTTGATTTCACAGAAATTAATGAGAACCATAAGTTGAGAAAATATTGGGTTTAACTGTTTGCTTCGATTTTACATAATGAGTATAATATCTCATATATATATATAGATATAAATGTGCATTCAGTAAATAAGAATAGTAGTACAGCATATATATATATATAGCTCAAATATACAATGCAGAACTGTATAAGAATATTTGATAAACCATAAAACAAAGGACAGACAGAGAAATACGCGTACAGCTCAATTTGGGAGGATGGGGATCTGGAAGGCTGGCCCAGCAACTGAGGATCTGGGAAGCTGGCCCAGCAACTGAGGATCTGGGAGGCTGGACCAGCAACTGAGGATCTGGGAGGCTGGACCAGCAACTGAGGATCTGGAAGGCTGGCCCAGCAACTGGGGATCTGAGAGGCTGGCCCAGCAACTGAGGATCTGGGAGGCTGGCCCAGCAACTGAGGATCTGGGAGGCTGGACCAGCAACTGAGGATCTTGGAGGCTGGCCCAGCAACTGAGGATCTGGGAGGCTGGCCCAGCAACTGAGGATCTGGAAGGCTGGCCCAGCAACTGGGGATCTGGGAGGCTGGACCAGCAACTGAGGATCTGGGAGGCTGGCCCAGCAACTGAGGATCTGGGAGGCTGGACCAGCAACTGAGGATCTGGGAGGCTGGACCAGCAACTGAGGATCTGGGAGGCTGGCCCAGCAACTGAGGATCTGGGAGGCTGGACCAGCAACTGAGGATCTGGGAGGCTGGACCAGCAACTGAGGATCTGGGAGGCTGGACCAGCAGCTGAGGATCTGGGAGGCTGGACCAGCAAGTGAGGATCTGGGAGGCTAGCCCAGCAACTGAGGATCTGGGAGGCTGGCCCAGCAACTGAGGATCTGAGAGAATGCACAGGGTCATGAAAAGAGCTACAACACATTACAAATATCAGACATTAAAATATAATTAACTTGGGCGCATAAGTTTGTCTGAGCAAAACAAGTACCATTAAACAGACAAACAAATAATGTATTTTATTGTTCTGATTGTGACACCGAAACTCGATAGGCAGTCCGTATCCATGACAACGGACGCAGGAGACATGTAAATTCTAGGCAGGAACAGAGTCGAATAGAGAAAAAACAGGACAAATAGCTTCACAAGAGTATGCCATGGTTACCGTAACAACAAATGCCAAAAAGAACAACATAAATAAATAATATAATTAAATAAATAACAACACACAATTTGTGCGCACCTTATGCTACTAACAAACGCATTTTTCGTTAACCGCGAGTAGTATAACAAGGGAAACAGGAAAATGAATCAGAATTTGTTATGCGAAAGCATAAAATGAATCAATTATAATAAATGAAAACAAAACTAATGGCAATGTTTGCAAAGAGAGAAAAATAATGGATAGGTCTTGTGCATACTACTTAGATTAAATAATCTGCGTTGTTTTTTGGAAGTCAAAGAAATGAATGGCATGTGTCAGTAGCTTGTCATGGCTTGCTGGCGGAATTATAACATTTATACTAATTGAAAATATGTCAGTAAACACAAAATATTAGGAATGAGATTTTTTGTCTAAAGTGGGTGGACATCATACAAGCCGATAGCTATAAAATTGGGACTAGATCTGACCATTGGGTTAACATCGAATTAATAAGTAAGTCATGATTCAGAGCATTGAACAGTAGAGCTTAATAGGTAGTTAAAGGTGCAGAACTCGTGTCCAAATAAATTATGCATCAGAAACCTCCAACTCCATGCCATGAAGAAAAATTCGCCTTTGAAAAGATATTTTCTCAACATATCGGTAGGTGCTATTTGAAACTAAGCAACTTAACAGCAACTTAAAAAAACAATTTTTCTAAAGAAATTTGTTTTTTAAAGTTGCTATCGAAACATCTCAACGGTAGATTGCTTGAATTTTTTTATTAGGAACATTCGCTCTAAAGTTATCAACTATACATATCGGTAGTCAATTTTTGGAAAAAAGTCTTACAGGGATACTTTTCTTTAAGTTCACCCACATCAAGCTATTATCGCTACATATCGGTAGTAGGTTATTGCAACAACCTTAAATAGAGAATTTTTTCTTAGATCTCACCCACATTAAAGCTATTATCGCAACATATCGGTAGTCAATGGGTTCCGAATCCGAAAATCAATATTTACTGTGCATATGCATAGTTCACGACAAATACAAACACTACACATAGATCTCGATGTTAAAAAGTACTCTGAAAACGCGCAGAGAAGCTAGTCCAGCTCCCAGCTGAACAGGTGGTGCTTGATCAGCATGTCGCGCACGTCCTCACGAATGCCCACCTTGGTGTCCTTGGTCACCTTGCCTTTGGGCAGCTCGTAAAGAATGTTTAATCGGAATGCGAACTGGGCCAGCAGTCTGCGAGTGGGGGGGGGGGAATTCGGGCATTGAGTTGTCCTCAATATTGGTCACTGATTCACTGCTTACTATTGGTCACTTATTCAAATCAGTTATTGGTCACTAAGTCAGTTTTTGGTCACTGATTCACTGTCATTATTGGTCACTGATTCACTGTCATTATTGGTCACTGATTCCCTGTCATTATTAGTCACTGATTCACTGTCACTATTGGTCCCTGATTCACCGTCATTATTGGTCACTGATTCACTGTCACTATTGGTCACTGATTCACTGTCACTATTGGTCACTGATTCACTGTCACTATTGGTCACTGATTCACCGTCATTATTGGTCACTGATTCACTGTCATTATTAGTCACTGATTCACTGTCACTATTGGTCACTGATTCACAGTCATTATTGGTCACTGATTCACTGTCACTATTGGTCACTGATTCACTGTCACTATTGGTCACTGATTCACCGTCATTATTGGTCACTGATTCACAGTCATTATTGGTCACTGATTCACTGTCACTATTGGTCACTGATTCACTGTCACTATTGGTCACTGATTCACCGTCATTATTGGTCACTGATTCACTGTCATTATTAGTCACTGATTCACTGTCACTATTGGTCACTGATTCACTGTCACTATTGGTCACTGATTCACCGTCATTATTGGTCACTGATTCACTGTCATTATTAGTCACTGATTCACTGTCACTATTGGTCACTGATTCACTGCTTACTATTGGTCACTGATTCACTGCTTACTATTGGTTACTGATTCACTGCTTACTATTGGTTACTGATTCACTGCTTACTATTGGTCACTGATTCACTGTCATTATTGGTCACTGATTCACTGTCATTATTGGTCACTGATTCACTGTCATTATTGGTCACTGATTCACTCAGTCATTATTGGTCACTGATTCACAGTCATTATTGGTCACTGAAACAAACAGCGAACTCACCTAAGCTCACACTTGATCTGCACCCAGCCCGGGCTGCGCAGAAACGACCAAGAGTGGTACCACTTCTTAACCACATCTTCGCAGCTGCAGAGCGCCTCAAGCCACAGATGAAGCACCTGTTCATTGAGGCCGTAGCACATTAGGGAACGAAATTTGACGTCCATCTGAGCGTGAGCGGCGTCATGAGTCAGATTTACCGTCTGCACCGCCTGCGTGGGATAATTGAAGATTACTAATAAGTCAGGTAATTATCCCAACTGAAATCCCCATTCTCCCAGGTAATTATCCCTACTGAAATCCCCATTCTCCCAGGTAACTATCCCAACTGAAATCCCCATTCTCCCAGGTAATTATCCCTACTGAAATCCCCATTCTCCCAGGTAATTATCCCAACTGAAATCCTCATTCTCCCAGGTAATTATCCCTACTGAAATCCCCATTCTCCCAGGTAATTATCCCAACTGAAATCCTCATTCTGTCAGGTAATAATTCCAACTGAAATCCTCATTCTCTCAGGTAATTATCCCAACTGAAATCCCTATTCTCTCAGGTAATTATCCCAACTGAAATCCCTATTCTCTCAGGTAATTATCCCAACTGAAATCCCCATTCTCTCAGGTAATTATCCCAACTGAAATCCCCATTCTCTCAGGTAATTATCCCAACTGAAATCCCCATTCTCTCAGGTAACTATCCTAAATGAAATCCCTATTCTCTCAGGTAATTATCCCAACTGAATTCCCCATTCTCTCAGGTAACTATCCTAAATGAAATCCCTATTCTCTCAGGTAATTATCCCAACTGAAATCCCCATTCTGTCAGGTAATTATTCCAACTGAAATCCCCATTCTTTCAGGTAATAATTCCAACTGAAATCCCTATTCTCTCAGGTAATTATCCCAACTGAAATCCCCATTCTCTCAGGTAACTATCCTAAATGAAATCCCTATTCTCTCAGGTAATTATCCCAACTGAAATCCCCATTCTCTCAGGTAATTATCCCAACTGAAATCCCCATTCTCTCAGGTAATTATCCCAACTGAAATCCCCATTCTCTCAGGTAATTATTCCAACTGAAATCCCCATTCTGTCAGGTAATTATCCCAACTGAAATCCCCATTCTCCCAGGTAATTATCCCAACTGAAATCCCCATTCTGTCAGGTAATTGGAACTGAAATCCATTCTCTCAGGTAATTAATAAACACCCAAACCGCACTCACACGATACAGAATCTCCTCAGGAGTGAGCACCTTCCCGTCCTCATCCAGACGGAAGGTTTTACACAACACCAGCCTCGAATACACGGAGTTGAAGTCCTTCTCAACCTCCTTAGCCGAGGCCTCCTCGACAAACAGCCAGGGGTGCGCTGTGCCGCCCAGCAGGTGACTGCGCTTCAATCCGTGCTCAAACACCTCCTTGAATGCCGGACAGAACACCCCCCTCACCAGATCCGTGATGCCCTCATTCACCGAATCGTCCCCAGCTGATGAATAGTCTTTCGAACGTTCGTCGAGTAGCTCAACAAACTTGGCGGGGAACCAGCCTCGAAGGCCATTGAGTTCGCCAACCCAGCAGTGCTCGTCCCGCATTGAGATCACGGTGATGATGTCGTTCTTGCGGAACCCCAGCTCGTCATCGTCGTGACGCTCAAAGTCGAGCAGAGCTTTCACTCGCCTGCGGCGACCTCTGGCCACCTGGAGTGGATTCATTAGTTTCTTTGAAATTCTGAAATATTTTCTTAGAAAAAATATACGAGTATCTATCATTCTGAAACTCTACTAAGTTTTCCTAGAAATCCAAACAATTCTTATAGAAACATTTTTAAATCCTAGAAACTTAGAAATTAGCAATCGTTTGGAAATCTTAATTCTTAACAGCTTCGTAGCAATTGAAACTTTTTTAAACAATCAAAGATGTTTAAAAATATCCCGATTCTAAGAAATTCTAGAATTCTTCGAAATCAAAAAGATTCTTCGAAATCTATAAGATTCATGGATACCAAAAGATTCTTAGAAAGCAAAAAAATCTTCGAGACCAAAAAAGATTTTTAGAAATCTACTAAAAAATTTATAAACCAAAAGATTCTAAGAAACCAAAAAAGATTCTTAGAAATCAAAAAAGATTCTTAGAAATCAAAAGAGATTTTTAGAAATCAAAAAAGATTTTTAGAAATCAAAAAAGATTCTAAGAAATCAAAAAAGATTCTTAGAAATCAAGAAAGATTCTTAGAAATCGAAAGATTCTTAGAAATCAAAAGAGATTTTTAGAAATCAGGAAAGATTCTTAGAAATCAAAAAAATATTCTTAGAAATCAAGAAAGATTCTTAGAAATCAAAAAGGATTCTTAAAAATCAAAAAGATTCTTAGAAATCAAAAAAAATTCTAAGAAATCAGGAAATAATTCTTAAAAATCAAAAAAGATTCTTAAAAATAAAAAAGATTCTTAGAAATCGAAAATATTCTTAGAAATCAAGAGAGATTTTTAGAAATCAAGAAAGATTCTTAGAAATCAAAAAAAGATTCTAAGAAATCAAGAAATATGATTTTTAGAAAGAAAGATTTTTAGAAATCAAGAAAGATTCTTAGAAATAAAAAAAGATTCTAAGAAATCATATTTCTTGATTTCTTGATCTTTTTAAAAATCAAAAAAGATTCTTAGAAATCAAAAAAGATTCTAAGAAATCAAGAAATATTTGATTTTGAAATATTTATAAGATAAGATATTTATAAAATAAGGAATATTTCTTGATTTCTAAGAATCTTTCTTGATTTCTAAAAATATTTTTTGATTTCTAAGAATCTTTTGATTTCTAAGAATATTTATTGATTTCTTAGAATCTTTTTTGATTTCTAAGAATCTTTTTTATTTCTAAGAATCTTTTTGATTTTTAAGAATCCCTTTTGATTTCTAAGAATCTTTCTTGATTTCTAAGAATCTTTCTTGATTTCTAAGAATCTTTTTTGATTTCTAAGAATCTTTTCTGGTTTCTTAGAATCTTTTGGTTTATAAAATTTTTAGTAGATTTCTAAAAATCTACTAAAGAAATTTTTGATTCTTAGAAATCAAGAAAGATTCTTAGAAATCATGAAAGATTCTTAGAAATTAAGAAAGATTCTTAGAAATCAAGAAAGATTCTTAGAAATCAAGAAAGATTCTTAGAAATCAAAAAGGATTCTTAAAAATCAAAAAGATTCTTAGAAATCAAGAAAGATTCTTAGAAATCAAGTAAGATTCCTAGAAATCAAAAAATATTCCTAGAAATCAAGAAAGATTCTTAGAAATCAAGTAAGATTCCTAGAAATCAAAAAAGATTCTGAGAAATCAAAAAAGATTCTTAGAAACCAAACAAGATTTTTAAAAATCATAAAATGAATTTTTGAAGAAACTTATTCTTAAAAATATTATACACAATGAATATTTTACACAATGAAAATATTAACAAAAATCTTAGAATTCTTAGAAACAAACATTTTTTAACAAGCAAAAGCTTCTTACAAACCAAAAGATCATTTTAAAGAACACGAAAAACAAGGGATTCTTAGAAATCTGACTCGTTCTGATTAGTTAAAACAAAATCAGCCCATTTTCAAACCTGAACATAGTGCTCCAGGTCCTGGGCGTGGCTCTCCAGTCCATAGTCAGCCTGCAGCACTATATTGGAGTGCTTTGCATCGTGCTGTTTGAAGTGCCGACCAATCTGATGAATGGCATCGCGCAGAGTTACCAGCAGTTCTGTTTGGCGAACATTCTTCGCCTTCTCCTGATCCTCTGGCGACCCGGGGCCGCCAACTCCGTTGCTCTCGCTGCCCCACAGCAGCGAGGAGATCACGAAGCGGGACCGAGCAACCTGGCGTTTGTTCAGCTTCTGTGGTGCCGGTTGGACAAGATTAAAGTGCATCTGCATCACTTAATTAATTAGAATTACATTTTACGACAAACCCAAATGAAAGGTAGATAAACCTCACCTGTTTAGGCAAATTAGGCACCGAATGGATGCTGATAATGCCGCCTTCATCAGCCATGAGGGCGGCGGTGAACCGACCACGCAAGGCTGTCACAGTCGACTGATTGATAGGCAGACAGATTCTGCTGTTCAGGGCCTCCAGCAGGCAGTCGATATCGCCTATTCTTGTCGGGGCCGAGGACAAGCAGTTGAAAATCTCTGCCGTGTTTTCTAAACTTTTCAACTCGGCTTCCTGGTAATCAATGAATGAACAGAATAGAAAGGTTTTCTTCTTCTAGCAGACCTCTTCTTATATAGATTATATTCTCCGGAATTGAGCTGGTCTGCTCTGTACTGGCAGCTCGTCTCACACTTCACCGCCCACTCCCTACACATGCGCGAAAGTACAAACACACGGTGACGACAAAATTCCCTCAACTCCTTAATCCCCATTCTCTTTCCGCTCTTAGTACGAGTATCTGTCTCTGTTTTATCTGCCAGTATAGCTGACTTTACTCCAAGAGAAAGAAAACTAAGCTAAATAAATTTCACCCACACAATATACCCGCTTTATTGTTTAGCGGTAGAGCCTTAGAGAAAGAAAAATTACTAAAACTACACTACTTTCAGTAGCTCGGAAAAATCTAATTTTCATGCCTAAACGACGAAGTCATATTACAAATGTATGTTTTTGGTTTTCTGGCCATAAAAATCTCAAGGAACAAACCGCGGTAGGGGTTATAAAACAATATTATGACCTTTGGGCAATAAAAAGTTGAAAATCGGGTTAACAACCTGTGTTGCCGCCTTCAAGGATCTTGTGAACTAACTGAACTTGAGATCAGATTTTTTTCTGAAGTTTTGAGCCTATTGAACATTTGCAACAATATTAGCTGTTCTGATTCCTTTGCTACTATTCTACACTTTAGCCTACCAGTTGCATCTCTGTAGCTTCAAATCTCATTCTTGAGGCTTCAAATCTCATCCTTTCAGCTTCAAATCTCATCCTTTCAGCTTCAAATCTCATCCTTTCAGCTTCAAATCTCACCCTTTCAGCTTCAAATCTCACCCTTTCAGCTTCAAATCTCATCATTGAGGCTTCAGCTCTGATCTTTTTAGCTTCAAATCTCATACTTGAAGCTTCAACTCTGACCCTTTCAGCTTCAAATCTCATCCTTTAAGCTTCAACTCTGACCCTTTCAGCTTCAAATCTCATCCTTTAAGCTTCAACTCTGACCCTTTCAGCTTCAAATCTCATCCTTTAAGCTTCAAATCTCATCTTTTTAGCTTTAAATCTCATCCTTGAGGGTTCAAATCTCATCCTTGAGGCTTCAAATCTCATCCTTTTAGCTTCAAATCTCATTCTTGAGGCTTCAAATCTCATCCTTGAGGCTTCAAATCTCATCCTTTCAGCTTCAAATCTCATCCTTTCAGATTCAAATCTCATCCTTGAGGCTTCAAATCTCATCCTTTCAGCTTCAAATCTCATCCTTGAGGCTTCAAATCTCATCCTTGAGGCTTCAAATCTGACCCTTTAAGCTTCAATCAAATCTCATCCTTTCAGCTTTAAATCTCATCCTTGAGGCTTCAAATCTCATCCTTTTAGCTTCAAATCTCATTCTTGAGGCTTCAAATCACACCATTTTAGCTTCAGATCTCATGCCTCACATAAAACGTGAGAAACAGGAGTACAAAAGCTTACATGCAGTTTCAAAATGGCCACCGTAGTCTGGAACAGCACTATAGAGCCTTCGCAGAAGAACTGATCCCACACTCGCAGCAGGATCCGTACCGGCAGTACACCGGCGAAGAGAGTGAGAAACCAGTGCAGAGTGATGAGTGACAGCTCTGAGGGTGGGGTTGAGCATACTTAGGTTAATTTTGAGTTGCGAATATGGTCAGATCTGCCATTTTATCAGCTAGCAATGCCATTTTATCAGCTATCAGCTAGCCATTTTATCAGCTATCAGCTAGCCATTTTATCAGCTAGCAATGCCATTTTATCAGCTAGCAATGCCTTTTTATCAGCTAGCAATGCCATTTTATCAGCTAGCAATGCTTTTTTTTCAGCTAGCAATGCCATTTTATCAGCTAGCAATGCCATTTTATCAGCTAGCAATGCCTTTTTATCAGCTAGCAATGCCATTTTATCAGCTAGCAATGCTTTTTTTTCAGCTAGCAATGCCATTTTATCAGCTAGCAATGCCATTTTATCAGCTAGCAATGCCATTTTATCAGCTAGCAATGCCATTTTATCAGCTAGAAATGCCATTTTATCAGCTAGAAATGCCATTTTATCAGCTAGCAATGCCATTTTATCAGCTAGCAATGCCATTTTGCCAGCTAACAATGTCACCTTGCCAGTTAGCTCTAACGCACAACGCCCACACACAATCCAGTTCCCGAGTCAACTAAGAACAGCTTAACTCAACTGGGATTTTCCAGAGTAGACTTAAGTAAAAGAGTTGGATTTTTTTCAGGTCACACAACTGAATAAATACTTGCAGCTAACTAAACCCCTTCTCTGACTGACAGTAACCTAATAGCACTATTTTAAAGCGTATTAATGCCACAGGAAATTTAATACATCAATGAGTTATAATCGCTCACACTACGACCTAACCATTAAAGTGCCAGCCAAAAAGTACGAAAATAAAAACTTTTGCTCCAGAAAAGGAAGTTCAATACTTTATAGCAAGCAATTTTTTAATCACTCTTACATTTACGAGTAAAGCAAACTTTCAGAAAACGAAGGATTCTAACTGAAATAGATTTCCAAGAATCGAAATCAATTGAAAATACTGCTACAATACTACTACACTTCAATACTACTACTACTGCTTCTACTACTACTACTGCTACTACTACTACTGCTACTACTACTACTGCTACTACTACTACTGCTACTATTGCTACTACTACTATTACTACTACTACTACTACTACTACTACTACTACTGCTACTACTGCTACTACTACTACTGCTACTATTGCTACTACTACTATTACTACTACTACTACTACTACTACTACTACTACTACTACTACTACTGCTGCTGCTACTCACCAATATCGTGCTCTCGCAGCAGAGCATCAATATCAGGTGCACATTCGGGCAGCAGCTCCCGCAGCACTCTCTGATCCGCCTGCACCCCAAGCAGGGTGCTGGTATAGTAGCACGCAGGCAAGTAGTCTTCAATGATGGTGGTCATCTGCCAGAACGCGTCCTCTTCTTCCATAAGCAGCAGCAGAGTGGCTGCCACCACCCCGGTGCCCTGGCAGTAGCCAATGTCCGGGTAGAGCCAGGCCAGAGCCCGAAGTATTCGACGCAGCCTGGGCACGCCGGTGCTGTAAGCGTGACTGAAGCACACGTTCGATGGCAGAGTGCGAAGCAGGTCCTAATTATGCGAGAGTGGGGGTGGCTATTTTTAAGATTAACAATATAGAATCAGGTATCAAGGTCACATTGCATGAAATGCTCGAAACTTAGTTGCATAGCAACTGGACTGACTGATCCACATAGCAACCAATATGGTATCAAAGCGACACATAGAAACCATTTGCAATCAACTGCGTCTGCGTTGCCATAGAAATATGTTTGGATTCACGTTACCAAAGCAAACAGATGGGATTCACGTGACCATAGCAACCAGTTGGGATTTACATTACCATAGCAACCAGTTGGGATTCACGTGAACATAGCAACCAGTTGGGATTTACATGACCATAGCAACGATTTGGAATTTTCGTTACCATAGCAACTGTTTGGGAATCGCGTTACCATAGCAACCAGTTTGAATACATGTTAACATAGCAACAAGTTTGGATTCATGTTACCATTAGCAACAAGTTTGGATTCATGTTACCATAGCAACAAGTTTGGATTCATGTTACCATAGCAACAAGTTTGGATTCATGTTACCATTAGCAACAAGTTTGGATTCATGTTACCATAGCAACAAGTTTGGATTCATGTTACCATAGCAACAAGTTTGTATCATGTTACCATTAGCAACAAGTTTGGATTCATGTTACCATTAGCAACAAGTTTGGATTCATGTTACCATAGCAACAAGTTTGGATTCATGTTACCATAGCAACAAGTTTTCTCACCTTTTCAATATGCTTCGACGTAGCCAAAGTATCCTGCGAGCTCTCTTTAACAATTTCGTTATAACTAACTGGAGATTTTCTTCTCTTCTCCAAAGCTCCACTGAGTCGAAGCCAGACCGGGCCGCGCAACGAATGCGGCACACCGGACCTCACCATGCTTTTCAGCTTGTCTGTCACCGGCAGTTTCAATGGCAGCTCGGTGGCCGGGGAACCAGCCGACACAGTGGCGGATGTCGATAGAAACGATGAGGCAGATGAAATCGACTCAGCACCGGCTGCGCCACCAAGGCTGGATGCTGAGGAGGAGGCGGTATCCTTTGTAAATGAAGCGTAGGTCAATTCGAGAAAGTTGGTCCATTTCAATCGTTCGGCTGGGTCTTCAACAAATGGAGTTGGCTGCTGTTGCTGACTGTCGTTGGACTGGGCGGCTGCGCTGGACTCCAGAGTGTCTGCCAGCGCGAAAAGAAAACAATTAATTATTTTACGGTTATCTGCTTTAACTGCTAAGATTTTGCAGCAGTTGAAAATTTAGCAAACTGCTGGGAAATTTACGGTTGAGGAGGGGAAAAACTTCGTGAGAAATCAAAGAAAATGTAATAAATGGGGAAGAACGATGAAAATTCGAGGAAGAAATAGCTGAAGATATGGGGAAGAAAGTTAAGGATATGGTGAAGCTAAAAATGGGGATATTGGGAAGATATAGATAGGTTCATGGGGAAGCTAAAATGGGGATATGGAGAAGATATAGATGGGGATATGGAGAAGAAATAGATGGTAATATGGGGAAGATATAGATGGGGATATAGAGAAGACATAGATGGATGGGAAAGATACAGATGGGGATATGGGAAACTCACCATCCTCTTCAATGCGAAACCCAAATTCATCATAATTATAATCCAGCTCCCCATCAGATTGTTCGCTCTAAAAATATTTCAGGTTATAACAATATAATTAATACAATTCGTTTCAATGAGATACTACTTATGACATCTAAATGAGCAGTAGTGCAAACGTACGGAATCGACGCTGAGATTGGCGAATTCCTGCGGTCGCATCGAAGGTGTCAGGGCGCTGAATGGGCCCGAAGCGACTGGGATTGATTCGTCCATTGCTAGCATACTACTGTTCTTTGATTGTGCCTAAGTAGTCTATTTTGGACGTCAAGGTTTTTCAAAGCAAGCTATCTATTAAATAAGCCCATAAAATGCAATTAGAGAAAAACTGAATATAAAACAATAATATACTTAGGTAATATTGCTTAAAATATCTAAAGAAAATGCATACATTACCTTGTCAGAAATCAAACTATAATACTTTTAAAAGAAATATTGGACATATGGCAATTTCTTGTGCTATATGTAAGTAAGACAAATCTATCAATTTATAATAAATTTAAATTGAACAACAGTTCCTTTTTTACTCTAGACTATTTAAAAGGAAATCTTAAATAAGTCTAGACTGTACAAACAATTTACGAGGCTTTTGCTGCTCAATATTCTTAGGAACCAACCTGATGAGCAGGCCATCACTCTCACACAAGATCTTGATAAGTACCGAGGGGAGAGAAGAGACGAGAGGAGAGGGGAGAGGGGAGGGGAGGGGAGAGGAGAGGGGAGATAGGAGAGAAGAGAGAGGGAGAGGGAGAGGGGAGAGGGGAAAAAAGGGAGAGAGAGAGAGAGGAGATAGCAGAGGAGGGGGGAAGATGGAAGAAATGAGAGGAGAGGGAAAAGAGATAGAAGAAAAGAGAGGGGAGAGGGGAGAAGATATATGAGAGGCCAGAGGGGAGAGAGGAGATAGGAGGAGAGATGGGAAAGGGGGGAGGAGAGGGGAAAGAAGAGAGAGGAGAGAGAAGGGAGATGGAAGAGGGGAGATGGGAGAGGGGAGAGGGGAGAGAAGAGGGGAGAGATGAGAGGAGAGGGGAAGATCTAAGATTGGAGAGGGAAGAGGGGAAAAAGGAGAGAAGAGGGGAGAGGGAAGAGAGGAAAATGGAGAAAAGAGGGGAGCAGGAAGAAAGGAGAGAAGAGGGGAGAGGGAAGAGAGGAAAAGGGAGAAAAGAGGGGAGCGGGAAGAAAGGAGAGGGAGAGAAGAGGGGAGAGGGAAGAGGGGAGAGGAGAGGGGAGAGGAGAGGGAAGGGGGAAGAGAAGGGAGAGAAAAGAAGAAAAAGAAGAGATAAGAGACCAGAAGGGAGAGAGAAAAGAAGAGGGAAGAGGGGAGAAGAGAGAAAAAAGGAGAGGATAAAGAAGAGTAAGGAAGAAGAGGGGAGAAGAGATAGGAGAGGAAAAAAGAAGGGATATATTGTAATATCAAGTTCTAATACTTTATTCATTATATTTATTATCAATTTCTAAATTAGATAGAAAATTATAATACGATTTTTTGCATACTTTTAGTTTTAGGTGTATAGAGTCTAAAGAATTTTCCAAAATTCAATCAATATAAATGTCTACTTTCTTATGGCAATAGTTAGCCCGAGTCAATTTATTTATATAAAACAAGATATAAAATATTTATTCATATATATAGAAATATTTAAACTAATCATATGATTGTAACTTTGTGCTCTAAAGTCAACCATGCATTCTATTTTATTAATGAATATGCCTGAAAGAATGACTACTTTTACTAAATTACTTTATGCTTTTTTACTTGACACTGACTACTAGAAAAGAAATAAATTAAGTTAAAATATAAATAGAGCAAATAAAATAGATCTGGCCTGGCTAGCCAATTATAAACTTAAAAAGGGAAAATGCTAAATGCAAATATAGGGATAATGATAAGATATGTTTATTATAAATTAGAATTTAGAATTTAAGGGTTGGACAGGACTGGACAGGAGTCAGGACCCACATTTTTTCGAATGGATAGGATAGGATCAGGATTGCATTTCACAGGCATGATAAACTATGGTGTATACTTATACTACTGTTCTGCGTGTTATAATGCAGAAGTAAATATTTTGATAGGTCTGTTTAAACTGCAAGTTACATTCAATATTAAATAATATTATGACAATACTGTTGTCTGTTGATCCAATTTAACTAAAAACACTTATTTTGGTTTAAGCTGAAATGCCGCCAACTCTTTGCGTAAACTAAACGACTTTAAACAAAACTTGAGACATCAGTTGCTATTGATGAGTAACTAGTTAAGAAAAATATGAATCTAAACTTATTTATCAATATTTATGTTATTTTAAATGACTTTTATTGTTGCATTACAGAATGAAGTTCTCGATGTAAATTAGTTTAAATGCAGTTACTTCCAAGAATCTATCGCCTATTCGCCTATCGCCTATTATTGTAGAGCTACCCTTAATTATACTCGATATTTGTTGTATTTGTTAATATCTAACTACCTTTTCTGAATCGAATTCTAGAAGAATCGTTTTGCTTTAAGGTCATATATATACATGTACGACATTGATTTTTTATTTTTCCCTGCTCAGAATCTTGTTATTCTGGCGTTAGTCGTTAATCTGCTGGAAAACCGTTTCAAAAAACTCTAGACGGTCTTTCAATATACATGACAATACTTTTATAAATATCGTAACTCGCATCGTAACTCGTGTAAAAATTTAACCTTTTGAACTAATACTAAATACATCGGATCATACTGGCAAAACAGGCTCCTTAAGCCTGAGCCAAATTTACTACTACTACTACTACTACTACTATCTATCTATATAAAGATAGAGCAAAGTTCAGGCTACAGAGTTCAGGCTAAAATTCTACTTCCGATAAATTTTAATCTCTTATAGCACTATGCATCCTGTGAAAAAATCTGATTCACAATCGATAAACTTTGTTTTGACCTAAAATTCCATTTGTATTCATCCTAGCATTAATTTGGCTTGAACTTTTTGTATTTGCCATTCTTAAGCAAGGAATTGGAAACTTGATATGTAGCTTATAATTGTATGCTAATGCTTGGATGTTTACTATTCTCATTGTTAAATATGAATATTATTTTTAATTCATGTGCATACCTTAAAACATAAACTGATCTTCCCCAATAAGAGAAGATACTGCTAAAAATTCTTTTGTTGTCAGTTCTCTGAAATGTTACTATGAATAGTTGTAGAATTCTTTTGGAAATTTCGCATCTATTTATATCATTATACTGATATTTTATTTTCGTTTTCTACTTAGGAGGCATAAAATTCAAGTTGGTCGAATTATACAGCTAATCTAAGTAGGCCATGATTTGGATGATATCGCTAAAATACCCCTATTGAGAAATATTTTAACATAATACTATATCAACATTACACTTTTGAGGCGTTGAAGTTAAAGGCCTTTATTGAGTTTTTTATTTAGCCATACCATTTTTTCTTGATATATTTTCATTACATTCAAAACATTTCTTACAATTGCTTTTATTTAAAGAAAAAATGAAACATTGTTGTTTCTATCAAACAATATTTTCAGCAGCTCCTTGAAAATAATATATAGATAAAATGCGCCTTATTAACGAAAAAACTGTAGCCAAACTATGCCAGACTCGCCATAGCAGTCGCGAGGGCTTTCTACAATACTACCAGCCTCAGGAGCAGTGCTCAAAATGCCGCACAAACACAACTGCTAATGCCAAAAGGCAGTTCTTTCGTCTGTGCGGAAACATGCTGTACCGTTTCGATCCAACAGATGCCGGAGTGCCGGCTTCTAACAGTCGAAAGGCTCGGGGCGTTCTGCTGCTTGTTGGTCACGTGGTTGAGCCGTTTAGCGAGAGTGACCAACGCTGCGACACTGGTAATAAAATCAATTCCATAATCTCCCGTATGAGAATCGCCTGTCAACCTCCAATCTCCCATCTGAGAATTGCCTGTCAACCTCCAATCTCCCATCTGAGAATTGCCTGTCAACCTCCAATCTCCCATCTGAGAATTGCCTGTCAACCTCCAATCTCCCATCTGAGAATTGCCTGTCAACCTCCAATATCCCATGAGACTGAAAGGTCGGGGGTTCGATTCTCGACCCTCTCGGAACAATTTGTGTCCTTGAGCAAGACACTTAACTCTGCATTGCTTCAGTTCACCCAGCTGTAAAATGGGTGCCAGCATTAGCTGGGGTAATTGAGGGTGTGTGTGGCGACGGCCCAGTCCTTGGACTGAACAGCCGTACGCAGCCTTCAGATGCGCCACGCAATGGCTGCGGCTGAGCTGTCGGTTGCACATCTGGCCATTAGGGCAGGTTTAATTAATTATTATTATTATTGATCAACATTTTCCATTACACAACAATTTTCAACAGAACCGGGTGCCCAAGCTTTATCAGGTGACAATCAAACCGAAGAAGAGTCGCCCAGCTTTGCCATAACCTGGTCAGACAGCTGGACAGTTGATTCGGACATTCCCGCATGCTGCCGGCTGGCCAATAGGCGGCATGTGTTCACCTCATCCTCTGCCGAGGAGGCCGCCCTGTGGATCCGGGCAATCATAGCGGCATCGCCAGAGTGCGTATCAAGCAGAACGGAGTTTCTGCGCTCTCAGCTGAGTCAGCTGAACGGAGAGATTCTTGGAAACGCGCCAGACTCTGAAGAATTATCAATTGAACACGCGGATAAAAATGCTACTAAAAGTAGTAGTAGCAAGAGTGATAGTATACCTGTTGAACTGACCAGACGAAATCCGTTCGATAACGTTAGAAACATTGCGCCATCTAAACCGCTGGGTGCGGCAGGTGGCGGCGGTGGCGAATTCTCGGCGTTGTTGACGCGTCAGCTGGACACGGTGCTGCAGATGATGCTGCAGGCTGAGCGACTGGCTACTGAAAAACAATCTGGAGAGAACTGAGCCAGCCAGTGTTTGTGAAGTACGTAGCTCGTATAACAAAGATTTTGCTTACCAAACTATTCATCCCAGCATACAAAAGAAAGTAAGTTGTTTATGCAGACTTAAATCAGTTGGCCAACATCGATACCATATTAAACCTCATTTGCTTTTTATGCACTTTTTTAATCCTGGCCTTTTTTCCAATATAGGCCCCTCCCTACTTGCTTTTATTTGTTCTGCAGTAACAAAAGCGACTGCTTTTAATTTTAAAAGTTTTTTTTCAATTCAAATGCTTCCGATAAAAAAAACGTGGCAATTTTTTTTCAAAAAGACTAATTTCAAACGTTTCTTATTTCTATATTTGTTTTATTAATATTCGTTCGATTTTCTATACAGTTTTTTACAGCCTTACTACTGAACTAATAGTGTGGTACATATCAAGTATTAAAGTGTAGTTTTAAAAGGTTATTTTCGTTTGTTTCTAACTCCATATTCATTCCGGTTCTTTTTAAATCATTTATTTTTATTCGGATAGCTAATTTTCATTTTCGTTAAATTCCTATACCTGCGGTGTGCACAGAGCTTGAAAAATAATTACATTCAAAACAGCAAACTAAAATTTGAAATTTAAACTGCTAAACACCATAAAGCACTTATCTAATTATTTATTATAATTGGTTGTTTTAATTGCTTGAACTGCAGATAAGACAAAACTTGTTTATAATTCAGTAAGCACTATAGAAAGCATTGACCTGAATTTTGTCTAGAGTACAAGCGGCTTATAAGGATCAAATCTAATTAATTCTGAACCGTCTCATGTAGACTTCAACTTGAACCTGGCAAGTGACAAACTGACCGCGCGGGGTTGCTATTTCCTTGACGTCACAGCAAGCCTTGACTCCTATACTCCTAGCTTAACGATCCGGTGGCAACTTTGTCTCAGATTCAACAGCAGCTATAAGACTGTATGCGAAGTTTGTAACACGGGGCTAAAAATATAATCGATATATGAAATATAACTGAAGAGTCATGCCCTATCTCCAGCTCCCTTTCGTTGCATTCTAATTTTTTTTTCCGCTGAAGAGCTATAAGTGACGTCGGACCTATAGACGGTGGGGCATTGCTACATGCAGAGAGAGCTGCTACGAGTAAATAGAAAAAAAAACTTTTAGATACGATCGAGTGGTGGCAGTCCCGACCTTGCAAAGTAGCCATAGTCTATAGTGAGCGGCGCGTTGATCCAGAGCTTTGAGAGACGGAGAGAGAGAGAGAGAGGAGGCGCGTGTGTGCGATATTATACAGTAGGATTAAACGTTATACTAGTAGCATGATTGAAAAGCAATGCACACACACGTGGTCTCAGAAATGGGACAGCAAATTCTCAAAGCTGAAGGGTCGGGAGAGACAGTCAAGCCCTAGCTATTTGCACTTGCATTTCCACCAGCAAGAGGCGCACAACTCCTGAGACTTGACTTCTCTCCCCCTGCCTCCCCCATTCTCTTTCCCAACCGTTGAGAGCCTCGCCTTTCAGCCCCATATGTAATAAAAACTTCAACCTGAGTCGCCCTACCCCCCGAGTTTCAAACCGCGTTGACGCAACTTGTATCTGAAGTGTTCCAGCTACAGCAAAAATAACAGCGAATTCCAATAGCAAAATCTGCGTTGGTGTGCGTTTTCTTAACTCTGCGCATTAATTCTTTTGGTGCAAGCGCCAGCTCCGTTCGAAATTTAAATTGCTCTCTGAACCATTCACCATACGCAGTTAAACCTAGAAATAATTTTTGGTACCGAATTACTTAGAATTAACGAATTAGTTTGGTATAGATAGACAACAGGTGTTTTTTGTTTGCAACTGAAAAGCAAAGATTGGACGACTCAACGCGCGACTTAGAACTGTCACTGATTCAGAACAGACTTACCCAGTAAGTATCGATGTACACATTTTGTTATTTTGCCAGTTTACATGTGCATCATGCAAGCAATTCAGTCGCTTGGATCCATAAAAATAAATATATAAAAATGTTGTTTCGTACCAGTGTTGCTGGATCGTGCTTGCGTCACCAACTTCAATTCAATCGATTGAACAGGTAAATATATGCAGAAGCAGCAGAGCAGCTTCAGTAGTAAACGCCACGCGAAGGCCGAACCCCAAGGCACAAGAGAGTGTACATGCCGGACGAATATAGAGTCAGGGCCGCTGTACATCCTGTGTGAGCGTGTGTGTGAGCGTGTGCCTGAGTTCAGTATTGGCGCGCTTGTATTGTGCTCAGGAGCCAGTTATAAGCAGAGTTGCTGTCAGTGCTGGTTGTGGGACTGTGTCGCTGAGGACGTTCACCAATTTTATCCCCAAACGACTAAATTCAGATCGAAAAGTTGCAAAGTGGCCAACATTCAACAGCAGCAGCAGCAGGGTCTGTCGTTTCGACGACCTCAAAGTGATTCCGAGATGTCGCATCTTCGGCAGCGCCCGGTTGCTGCAATGAACGGCGGCCTCAACGGCATCGGCGGTGTCGGCACTCCTCGCTGCAATTGGCGTCGATCTGCCGACGTCAGCCAATGGGAGTTGGCCACGTTGGACACCAGCCAGTGGCGACGCTCCGTTGATGCCAGTCAATGGGTCAACGTCGACGATGCACCGAATCAACGGTGCGACGCCTGCGAGTTGGCCGGCCAATCGGAGGCGGAGCCGCCCTGGTTGAGGCGGGCAACTCGTGGCCGACAGCTAAACTCGGTGACTCGACGGGTTGCAACTGCTATCGCGTCGCGCGACTGTCCTAGGCAGGACGTTAGACGAATGTTCAGCTTCCAGCAGCCGGAGCAGCCGGAAACGAGGCTCTTGTTGAATGACTGTGACCAGAACAGCAATGGTGTCGACAGTAACAATGGATCGGATGGAACCGTCGACTCAATGGTAAGTTCCGCTGGACACTCATGCAATTAAACTCCTTCAGCGGTGAAGCGTTCACATTTTTTCTTGTTTTTACCTAACTCAAATTTCACTCAAAAAGAAGAGAAAAATCTTGGATCTTCGATAGTTTTCGTCGTTCGTGGAAAGTCTCCGTTTTGCAGATTTAACTTTTGATTCGAGTTTTATTCTAAAGCAAAAGTTACAACTTCAGTTCGTATGATAGTTTTTTAAATTAATTAAAATATTCCACACGAAACCCACAGCACAACTCAGCTGCATCGTCCCGCTGCTGCAGCAGCTGCGTCTTCGAAGACAGCAACAACAATGGCCACACAAATGGCAACGGCATCAACGCATCTGCGCCAAAGTCCGCAGATTGGACGTTAGGAGGACAGTGCAACGACGTCAAAAGTCCGGACAATAACGATGACGGAATGGGAGCCTATCCGACCTTCGTGCTGCCCGACAACAATCCCCTGGGCGACACGGACATCGAAGACCTGGCCGAGTTGGACAGACGAAGAGTCCGCGGTCTGGCCCGCCTGGAGTTGACGGCTTTATTCGACAAGCACCGCTGTTGCCAGGCATCTGTAGCGACCTCCAACGGAAGCGCCGTCACTACCAAGCACCAGCGCCGGTTCCTTCGTTTGCAGCAGCGCAGCCAAACGCTTTCAGTGCCCGACGAAGACAAACTGGACTCGTCGGAACCATCTAGTCGGACAGTCGAGGCTAAAACCGTCCGACTTCTGCGACTTGTTCGAGTGCTGACGGAGCGCTTGAGCCGCGAGGACGCGCTGAAAACTCGCGGCCTGTTTCGCGTCTGCGGATCGGCCGCTCGAGTCCGCGCTTTTCGTCGAGCTCGACCGGAAGTTGTTGAAGCTGCCGCCGCGGCTTCGGCCATTGATCCGCACGACGCATCCACCTTGTTGAAGGCCTGCCTGCGGGAACTGCCGCGTCCGCTGGCTGTCTCATCTCGCGACGCAGGACGGTTCACCTGCCTACCTCGGATATGTGATGAAACCGATCGACTATTTGGTCTGAATTTGTTTGTATTACTACTGCCAAGCGAGTTCAGTAGTGTACTACGGGAGTTGGTGGAGCTTTTAGCTAAAGTAAGCAAGCATTGAGTGTACTTTTGATTGATTTTTTATTTTGATTTATTTATTTGTTATACCTTAAATTATTCTCGACACAGGTTGTTTCTCACCGTGATCAGAATCAGATGACTCTGCAAGCTCTGGCAACGGTGATTGCTCCCAGTCTGGTTCCAGCTCATTCGCCGGAACAGCTGCTCACCGACAGTCAGGACCTCATCACAGCCGTCGAGATGCTCATCAAGTATCGCAGCATCGTCTGGATTGTTCCAGACTTCACTCTGCAACAGATTCGTCGACAAGCTCCGCCCTCGTTGCCAATTCCGGCCGAGGCGGCCCAGCAGCGTCAGCCGCACGCGGCGGTGAGGCTGCTACGACGCATCGCCGGTGGCCGTCAGCATCAGCATAAAGGGCATCTTCATTGCCAGCAGCAACAGCAACCTTCGCCAACGTCCTCTCCGTTCTCAGCCACATCCTCGTCTCTCTCGCCCCTGTCTCCAACGGCTCAGCAAAGCAACAGTTCAATAATCCAGGTGCGAGTCATTTTAACGGCACACGAGTCGGAAATCGTAAAATCAGTTTTAATAGCTTCGAATACGACGGCCGAAGAAGTTGTTAGACGAGTCGGATGCGATAGCAATGGCAGCTGCCTGTACGAGGTCGGTGGTAACCTCTGCGAACGCCGGTTGAAACCAAACGCTGTGGTGTCGGTTGTGCGACGAGTGAATCCCGCATGCAGTTGGCGGGTGAAGTGACACTAAATTGAATATGGAAGACGAAATCTATATGCAAGGTTGCTGCTGGCAGCTCAGGCAATAGTAAATGTATCTTTTTTCAAAAAACAATAAGTAATAAATAAGTTTCAGGTTTTTCGAAAGAAAACGAACAATATATTAGAAAAAAAATTATACAAATTATTTTGGTTAATCCTATCTAGAGATGTATCACATCAATAACTATAAATAGTCAGAAAATCTGATTTTTTACTCTTGCGCTTTGCCGTACTTATTATATATGACTCTTCTGTGCCAGTGCTTCTATTTATTAGTGCCTTTATCAGCAATATTTTTCAGTGTCAATATTACTTAATTAGCGTGAACACGTTTTGTATCTATCCAATATGAGCAATTGGAACTTTTCCTTTTAATTTCTTTAAAGCAGAATTTCTCCAGAATTTTTACTTTAATTATCCTTTACTATTTGTTTCATTAAAATGCGCTTGAAGTAAAACAAACCTCTTTTTTCAAAATTTATAAAAATCTGTATGTTTTTTGTTCTTTCCAATCTGCAGGCTTGTAACATTGATTAGCTAAATCTACACAAAGTGTACACAATAAAAATATTAAGAAAAGGCAAACAATCTTAGCTCACCATGCTGACAACTTTTGGATTAATTAGGGTTAAATTAAGTCATCTCTGAAGTAGTTCAAGTAATTTATATACGATATAAAAAGTCAGAAAGCTGAAAGCTCATTATTTCTACCAACATTTTTTTGGTTCGAAGTTACCCAATTTAGCATCTCTGATTTTCATCATAAATTAGCGGATGTACTTTGCTTAGCTAAAGACTTTTTGAATAAAGTGTCAACATATTTTTTAGAAAAGGTAAGTTTTATTGAAAATAATTAAATATATTAAACGTTGTTCAAACACAGTGTAATGATTTGTTTAAATTAATTTAAAACACAAAATGATTTTAATAACAAAAACTTATATTATACGACAAATTTGAAAATATCACGTCACGTGATCACCGACACGCCGCCAGTGGACATCCCCTGCCGCTGCCACCAAATCTTTGTTAGCTGCTGACGCGACTTGCCCTCCGAGCTCGGACAGGGAAAGTCGGGCAACTCGCCCGGCGACTTGGTTCGATGGAACACCTCCGCAGCCTCGATTTCGTCAGCTAGAAGGTCGATTGGGTCCGGACCTGGCGGCTCCTCCGGTGTAGCCTCCGGCTGCGGCGGTGCCGCCGGCTGTTTCTGCTCTGCAGTTGCCTTGCCTTTTTTACCAGCCGGTTGCTTCTTGCCACCCTTGGGTGACTTCGCCCTTGGCGACGCCTTTTTCGCCGGCTTCGACGATTGGGGCTTTTTCTTTTTACTGTCGTCAGCGTTCTTAGCCGAGTCACCGCTGACGCTGCCGCTGCGACTGGGCGTGCCGCCGCTGCTGCTACTCTTTTGCTGCTTCTTTGCCCCCGAGGCGGCGGTTTTGTTGCTGCCCCCGCTTGACGCTGAACGTGGCGATCTCGTTTGCGCTGTTTTCTTCTGCTTTCCCGGACCGGCTGCTGGCTTCTTTTTCGTCTTCTTGTCGCTGCTCGCTGAGCTGCTCCTACTTTTCTTTCCTTTCGACACCTTGTCAGTTGGCGGAGGCGGTGGTGGCGGCGGCGGCTCAGGCGGCGCATTGGCTGCCTCGGCAGCAGCTTTCAACGCGGCCTCGACCGCCGCCGCTTCAGCCGCCGCAGCCGCAGCCGCGGCTTCTCTCGCCAGTTGACGATCGCGAAGACGCTGGCACACGTCTAATAGTCGCTGCTGCTCCTGTCGCACTGGCGCCAGCTCCTCTTCGCCGATGGTCGACACCGAGAAGTTTCGTCGCCGCGCGGCCGCCTTCTCAGCGAGCTGCTGCTCCAACAGCAGCGCCTGCTGCTCCGGTGTGAGCTGCTGCTCTTTGTGATGCTTCTGGTGTCCACGTCGAGTTGGCTTCGCTGATCTGCCAGATTTCGGACGCTGCTGTTGCTCCTGAGTGGCAGGAGGAGCGAGTAGCGACGCAGGCTCGGCAACGCGAGCTGCTGGCTCTGGCGGCATCGGCTGATTTGGCGGTGAAGTCGGTGGAGTCGGCGGAGTTGCTGCCACCAAAGGCGTCTCGGGCCGATCGAAGTCTTCCGCTAGCCTCTGTCGTTCCAGCCTCCGTTCGGATTCATCGTTAGTCCAGGCTAGCAGCTTTGGCGTCGGATATGGCGTGTACTTGTAGCCTGGTTGCCATGGATACGGCTCGCACAGATAGCGACTTGGCAAGCAGCCCTCCTGAGCCAGCTCCTGCGCTGTTCGATCGTGTCGGAATTTAACTGGCTGCACCGGCTGGCGCAAGCGAAGCTGCGACATCAGCTGGGCTCGAGCTCGCGACCTGCCATTGAGAAGCTCCTCCGGTGTTGACGCGGCCTCGCAGCAGTAGGCTTCCCCAACGTCAACGGGTTTTGGCAAGGTGACGTAGGGTGAGAAGGCGCACTTGCTACTCGCTGGTCGACTGAGTGTCGGCCGAGAACGTTGTACCGGTTGCGGTTGACGACTCTGAATGTGACGGGTGGTTGATTAATCATTTCATGAAGTGATGAGAGCAATATTTGAAATGATAACTTTAATACCAGTAAGTAACTTAGTATAGTACTAGTGGACGCTATTTTTTTAATGAATAATATACTAAACATGGACAACTAGCACAAGTGTACAATTCTTGAATAGTTTCCTGTCAAATCCGTAAAACGCACTTTCCATTTAGCTACGAGCCTACAATTACAAGCGGATCACATAAAGTCATAGCGCACCTTTTCCATTTAGCTACGAGTCTACAAGTTTATCACATGAAGCACCTTTTCCATGTAGCTACGAGCCTACAAGTGTATCACATGAAGCACCTTTTCCATTTAGCTACGAGCCTACAAGTGTATCACATGAAGCACATTTTCCATTTACATGTAGCTACCAGTACGAGCCTACAAGTGTATCACATGAATCACCTTTTCCATTTAGCTACGAGCCTACAAGTTTATCACATGAAGCACCTTTTCCATTTAGCTACGAGCCTACAAGTGTATCACATGAAGCACCTTTTCCATTTAGCTACGAGCCTACAAGTGTATCACATGAAGCACCTTTTCCATGTAGCTATGAGCCTACAAGTGTATCACATGAAGCACCTTTTCCATGTAGCTACGAGCCTACAAGTGTATCACATGAAGCACCTTTTCCATTTAGCTACAAGCCTACAAGTGTATCACATGAAGCACCTTTTCCATTTAGCTACAAGCCTACAAGTGTATCACATGAAGCACCTTTTCCATTTAGCTACAAGCCTACAAGTGTATCACATGAAGCACCTTTTCCATTTAGCTACGAGCCTACAAGTTTATCACATGAAGCACCTTTTCCATTTAGCTACAAGCCTACAAGTGTATCACATGAAGCACCTTTTCCATTTAGCTACAAGCCTACAAGTGTATCACATGAAGCACCTTTTCCATTTAGCTACAAGCCTACAAGTGTATCACATGAAGCACCTTTTCCATTTAGCTACGAGCCTACAAGTTTATCACATGAAGCACCTTTTCCAAGAGTTTCCCATCAAAAAGTATTTTCCCTTTCGATTGAAATGTGCAAAAGTCATTTGGGTAAAATTTATGTACTATGACTTACAGCATCGTCAACCTCTATCCTATCCAGAAATCGTTCTCTACTGTAATTCCTCAACTCGTCGCTTCTTCTGGACAATCGAGACAACTGCTCAGCTTCCGCCAGCTGTTGTCGCTTCAGCAACGACATTTTCAGTCTGGCATCGTCCAAAGTAGCCGCCAGACGTATCATAGCGGAATCGGGTGCGCTAGTGGTCCTTAGAATGGTTATATCTGGTTCTGCTGACTCTGTGTCATCAAACAGCGACTCAAATCCACCCAGAGTTGCCGTCGCTGTTGTTGGACGTTTAGTCGTCGATGCACCAGTCGAATGAGCGCTTTGAGTCAGAAAGGCTCGCAGCTGCCTTTGCTGACTTATCGCTGGGGGATGAAATTCAGTAAAATAATGGTCAGAGACAGAGTTACCCCCCGAGTGGAGAGAGGGGTGTTAGAGAGATGTTAAATGGTTCGCTTGGCAACGAGTGAGAGCTAATACTACAGGCCTGCTTGTCTTTACAAAGCCTATATAACTTAGATCGATGAATGATGAATCGTAAATTCCAATTCAAAGAGATAGTTGGCGGCACAAGTCTAACTTTTTTCACTCCCTCAGCCCTCTCTCTCCGTCCCTCTCCATAGGCCAGAAGCAATCCTAGAGACGCGTAAAAAATCATGCGCTGAGCGGTGGATTGCACTATGATTAATAATTAATTTTCGCCGCTAGCCGCGTAGGAAGGTATATGGCTCAGTAGCTATCTAGATGGAGCATTTTAAGCACGATAGAGGCAGTAGAGAGATAGAAGGGCACAGAGATAGAGTCGACGGAGTGCATCATCCGGATGACTTACCACCAGCAGTCGACATGGTGCCGCCGGCGCTATGAGGAGCTGTCTCTTTATTATTCCACTTTTTTAAATTTCTTTGGAAGAAAACTAAAAATCTATCTGAATCAATAGAGCACAATAAAGACAGTCTAAGACAGAAATAAGCTAAGAAACGCTGTGGTTCAACAACACAGCATAATAGAGAATAACTCTTCTCTTTATAACCTAAAACAGCCCGTTTGAGATTATTCTTCTTTCTCTGTCTGTTTCTCTGGCTTCACCTGAGAAGAAGGGGCGAGAGGGGGTAGCTGTCGAATGTACCAGCAATGGCAAATACCAGTTATAACTGCACTTGAGCACGCCATCATTTGAGGCCTCAGACTTTCTTGCCTCTTTTGCCTACATCAAGTAAAAAAGCAAAACACAACTCCTTACCCCTTTGGAAAGAAGCCTTGCTATTGGTCTGTCTGCACCGTTCTTAGCAAAGAAAATTTAACAACTTATTGGTCTGGTTGCAGTCTAGCAGTAATAGCAGTTTGCCAAGCTGTTTTCATAATTATATACAACATGCTTAGCGTCTTCCAACCCAGCTTAGCTGCACTTCTAGCTCAAATATTATATTTACAAAAGTTTCGTAATCGCTTTATAAAATTAATAAATATTGATATTTACTAGTGCTACTAAAAGTAATACAGGCGCAGTATTAAGGATACCTCGTAAAACGTCAATTTGTAAAATTTGAAAAAAGCTCTTTCAACACTTTCCATCACCGTTAGTTGTTTATATGATATATTTCTCATTAATCTGCCATAAAGTTGTGCCCAAAAAATGGATTCAACCATATTTGATTTTAGCAACAGCAAACTCCGCAACAAGAAATAGCAAACCCAAAAAGTAGAAACAGCCGGTGACAATGAAGCAGCCAGTCACGGTATCCAGGCTGATTGGCTCGGCGCCAGAGTAGCTGCTGCTCACGCCACTGCACTGAGAACCATCGTCTGGCGCAGCATAGTACTTGTCAATCAGCACCTGGATCTGTCCGCTTTCTCGTAGTCGTTTTAAGCTGTAATAATTTGACCGGAAATTACAACCTGTGTCTAGAGCAACTCTTATTTAAGTCTGCCGCAACGAGTTAGTAACTAAATCTAGTCTTACTAAAAGTACGCTCGTACATTATAGTCATTATTTTGCTGCAAAACCATAATTTATAATTCATTTTTATAATGGTCTCGTTTTGACACATTGACCCGAAATAACTGCCGGATTTTGCTAATGAAAGGTCAGGTTTCGGCCATTAAGACAAAATTTCAGAACCTGCGAAATTCTGGATGAAATTCTTATGAAGCTCAACGAGGAAGTCAATTTATAAAGCCTGCAAAATGGAATCGTAAGCAAGATCGAGGACCATAGCCAACAGGAACTAATATCTGGTTGGACGCTTTGGTCGAATTTACGAGCAGTCCAACCATTATCCATTCCAGTCAGTTTCTGCTCGGTGACCAGCTGTTTCTGGTTAGATCCATTCAATAACCTTAGCGACGAGTATATAATGTAGTGGGCCATCAATAGAATTTTAGTTCATTAGTAGTATTCCTGGCGTTTTGGGGGTTGTGGGGGTTGTGCCCAGTGGTCGGGGGTTCGATTCTCCACCCTCTGGGAACAATTTGTGTCCTTGAGCAAGACACTCAACTCTACATTGCTTCAGTTCACCCAGCTGTAAAATGTACGCCGTACGCAGCCTTCAGATGCGCCGCGCGATAGCTGCAGCTGAGCTCTGTCGGTTGCACATCTGCCCATTAGGGCAGGTGTAATCCATTATTATTAACATTATTACTGGCGCGAAATTGGCCCGAAAAATCTAGGCCTTATAGGGAAAAGCATCTAATATAGCTAAGCAATGCTCATAAATGAATTATTACGTTTTAAAGTCAACTAAAAAGAACACGAAGCAGCTTTCATCGATTTCCAAATCGAATAATTCAGGACTAGGCTGAATTAAACTGACTAGTAGTATTACACACTTAAGCATGTCTCCATTAGCCGATGGACTCACTAGAAATTGATGGCTTCTCCGTAGATTGCATCCTCGGGATAGATAAATGCTACGGTGGCAGCGTTGAATTGCACTTCTGCCAGGTAGACTTTAGTGCAGTTGAGCTTGGCAAAGTACTGCAGCCGAGAGACGTCTCCTAAGCATGCGGTTTCGCTGTTCTCCAAAGCCTGGGTGAATTTTGGTGAACTTCGATGTTGCCTCTCTCCTCTCCTCTCCTCTCCTCTCCTCTCCTCTCCGCTCCTCTCCTCTCCTCTCCTCTCCTCTCCTCTCCTCTTCTCTTCTCTTCTCTCCTCTCCTCTCCTCTCCTCTCCTCTCCTCTCCTCTCCTCTCCTCTCCTCTCCTCTCCTCTCCGCTCCTCTCCTCTCCTCTCCTCTCCTCTCCTCTCCTCTTCTCTTCTCTTCTCTCCTCTCCTCTCCTCTCCTCTCCTCTCCTCTCCTCTCCTCTCCTCTCCTCTCCTCTCCTCTCCTCTCCTCTCCTCTCCTCTCCTCTCCTCTCCTCTCCTCTTCTCTTCTCTTCTCTTCTCTTCTCTTCTCTTCTCTTTTTTCCCCTCTTCTGTCCTGCAGTCATGCACTGGATTCTTTCTCTGGACCTTGAGTCAAAAAAGCTTGCTAACCCCTTGCCCTAGCAAAAAAAGCTTGCTAACCCCTTGCCCTAGGGGGGCCGTAGCCCAGCGGTAGCGCAGCTGCTCTGGTGTGCCAGCGACCCAGGCTCGATTCCAAGTGCAATCACATTAATTTGGGGCTGAATTGGAATCTCGGTTTGGCTCTGCTCGTGCAATTAACGGCCTTGAGAGCCAACCCCCCAAGGCGCAGTGAAGTGTACATGCCTAACGATAATATAAAGTTAGGGCCGCTGTACACTCCTGTGTGAGTGTGTGCCTGCGTACGTATCCGCGCGCTTGTGTGCCTGCTCAGGGGAGTTGGCGGAATGGGCAGTAATGCCTCTCGCCGGTTGTGTGCCAATGTCGCTTAAAGTGCGCCAGGGTGCACACAACCCCCTGCCTCTAATAAAAAAACCCCTTGCCCTTAGGGACAGGAGTTTTTCCTTTTAAGTCCGATAGAAGCGACGTTAGGCACGATTGGGCTGAAGTTTTTACTTATAGATTTATAGGCTGACTGCGTCGTTAAGAGATCAAGACTGCCACAGTGATCCATCACTTCCATGAGTTCACCTTACTGTGATAGAGCAGCAGCCAAGGACCACTAGTTAATGCTGTATAGAGCTTTTAGCAGCCCCAAGCAGTGGTAGAGCTACAGGGATAAAAGTATAGCGACTGGTTAAAGTTATCAAGGACTACTATAGACTACGCATAGCTCGTACCTTAGCCTGGCGATCGGGATTTATGTCTAGATCCTCTATAATAAATCTTATACATGTGAAATAGTTGAGAATGAAGTAAGCCAAAGCTTACTAAGTAAGACTAAACTACAAAGAAGCCTTAGTCCAATACATTAAAATAGGTTAGAAAAACGTACGCACGTACAAATTGTCTAAACTTGCATTAAACCACGATTCGATGGATTTTTGCACAAATTGAGATTGTTACTTGCATGCTGTACACAGCTCTTGATGTGTTGATGCACAATGGCAGCGTTTAAGTTTTGTGCCGTCGGCTGGCCATTTTTTCACCTTGCGACTGCATTTTGAGATTTTATACTCTTAATTCAAATAAGCATCTGATTAACTCTTTCTGGTGCATCAAAAGTGCTTAGTTTTCTTAATAGATTTCTTTCTGGAATCTCAAGGTTTTCGTGTATCATTGAACGAAATCTAAAAAATCTGGGTAGTTCTAGCGGTGACAACTTAGACACAGTCCATGCAGGGATGTACGCTTATAGCTACACTCGTGTAAATGTAAAAATCTTGCTCAAAAAACCACAATTGGCTCACCTCAAACGGACAATTCGGAGCATCAACAAGCAGCTTTCCAATCTGGTCGTAGATACCTACACTGTTTAAGGGTGACTTCATCAGATGGTAAATATTCGTGCCGGGTATGGCGCCAGGTTTAATTACAGTCTGGGACACCAGGTCTTCCAGCGATTTGATTGTTGGCTGGGTCACGGCAACGGTCAGCATAGAGGTGAGGAAGGCTGTCAAGTGTAAGAGGTAATGTCTGTACACTGATTTGCTCTTGTAAATTACGTTAGAAGTATCAAGTTAGTTGCTGGACTCCTACTGATTCCGCGACTAGCAAGTCTTTTCGACCATGTTAAATTTCGAGTTTGTAAAACGCCCTTGCGGAATCACCTGTGTAAGAAGCTCCAATGATCACTACAAAGAAGAACCAAAAGCACAGCGAAATCCTGGGAGAACTAGCAAACGGATAAAAGTCCTGGCCTTGCTGCATCAGACAGCCGGTCACGGTCCACAAATATTCCAAATAGTTGACCTCGTCAGTTATGGCGCACTCCAACTGCAGATTGACGGCTGAGAACGGGGAGTAGTAGGCCATGATCCAGACGCAGAATGCGGCCACAAACAGAGAGGCAGCCAGACACAGCCACAGCTGCCAGCTGAGCGGGTAGAACACGTTCCACATCTTGGTTGAGGGCTTCGGCTTCGGCACCAGGATACCGTTGTACTCAGCAAACAAATCCGCTGAGAAGTCGATCACGGAGTCACGTAGTGTTGTTTTAGTGAAAGTCCCAGCGCCAAGATGAACGATCTGAGGTTTTTCAATATTGTGCGTCATGAATCTTTATTTAAAGTAGCTCTGAGACATTGAAGTCGAAAAAGTTTTATTATACTTTCGTACTTTCGTCATTGTAGATCTTAAGCAACAGGTACGTGACAGATCGCTTCTGGAAGATTGTTTCTTCCTTCCACGGGTTTCAATGAATTCTTGGCAAAATACAGAATAAAAATAGCCTGCTACATGCTACGGGTCAAAAATGGCAATGCACTACGTCATTCTACTTAAGCAGTCCGTTTTTGCTGAAATCAATTTTAAAACTGGTCAAAACAAATTGTAAATTAAGTTGAGCAATCTCAATTATAGCAGCTTATTGCAGCATCCATCAGTTAGAAGAAACGTGCATCTACTCTCCCCGTAGCCAGACTCACCCCACGCTGAACCTCGCCAACACAGCCGGAAAAGTAGGGCGATCCGGGCACAGGGCCGCCCCACTGACCATCATCCGGTTTCTTCAGGACGTACCTTAAAAATGTTCCAGTAACAGTAACCAGTAACGCATATAAAATTTTTAACTACTGACAGATCACTTGATAGCAAAACACCTTATTGAAAAATCGCACCTGAAGTTCAACTTTTTTGACAGATATTCAACAATATCCGGTACGTAGCCGGTGCCGATGAATGACCGATTTCCTAGCTCCGTTTTCACTGTCGTTACAGGATGTAGCTACAAATGCGGCGTTTAATTTCTTGGCTACTATCTTTAAAAAATTTGAGGTCGAAACTCCAAAAACTAAGAGTGCTCACGTACTGGAGGCGCGCAGGCCACAATGCTGGCATCGTTAAACCCGGTGAAGGTGTTGGGGAACACGAATGCAGCGCCTGTCTTGTGGAACAATTTCGTCAGCGAGCCGCTGCTGAACCGACCGCTCAGCTCGAACCGAGCTGCCGCTCCCGCCTGCTCAGTGAATGACGCAACGATCTCAACGCCATGAGCGTTGAAGAATCCTGTTGTCGAGTTGTAGGAAATCTCACCGCGACCCGAGTTGAAGCTCGATAACTGAAATGAGACACAGCGGCGACTGCAACTGCTCACATCTGAGATCAGTTAATGAGGGAGCACTGGAGCAGTGAAATGAGCAATAAAGTGAGCTGTCAAATGCTGCGAGCACGAACTCACAGACATGACGTTGCTGAGCACTTGAGCGCCAGACGACCACGGCTGCAGAGGAAAGCATGACGCGTTGCTCTCTAGGAATCCTGGCTGAGTCAGCGAGTCTGTGAGAGCCTTCGCCAGAGCCTCAATCGCATCCACGAGACGGATGTCCAGTGTCTGTGCAAGATTTCGGTTGATAGGAGATGGTCGAGCTGACTCAGCTCGATGTGAGTAAGTGTATTAATGTATTAATGTAGTATTAATGTGAGTAAGGTACATATTTGCCGAAAATTAGTGCTTAATCTTTGATGCTTTGAGTGAGTTTGTGATTGAGCAATGCATGGCAGGGCAGGGCAGGGCAGGGCAGGGCAGGGCAGGGCAGGGCAGGGCAGGGCAGGGCAGGGCAGGGCAGGGCAGGGCAGGGCAGGGCAGGGCAGGGCAGGGCAGGGCAGGGCAGGGCAGGGCAGGGCAGGGCAGGGCAGGGCAGGGCAGGGCAGGGCAGGGCAGGGCAGGGCAGGGCAGGGCAGGGCAGGGCAGGACAGGGCAGGGCAGGGCACGGCAGGGCACGACACGGCAGCTGGCGCTCACCCGAATGCTGTTGGTGTCGCAGCTCGGAAAGACGTCTCTCACTGCAGGCGGACAGTCCGATGGCCGATTGACGCCAGTTGTGCCTCCTCTGAGCAGAGCCAGGTTGCAGTTGTTGGGACACACCCTCATCAGGTTGGACTTGCTGAGTCCGCCGCTGTCAATCACGAGCCAGAAGTAGTTCTGCTGCATGACGCTGGCGTTCGCAGCGGCTGCCGCGATGCTTTGCGCGTTGCGAGGCGTCGCCATGACGATGGCGTTGAACAGGCGCTTCTTCATGAGGCGTCTGAGCTTCTCGGAGAGAAGATCTCCGCTGAGTGTGGGGTCGGCGTTGAAGATGATGGAGCTGATGCCGATGCTCGACAGTCGCGTCTGCAGCAGCTGCAGCATTTCTCCTCCTATGTGATTACAAGTGAAAATTCGCTTTGTCAAGTTTAGGACTTTTTTATACGACGTAATCAATAAGATATCTACTCACCTGAAGCTCTGTCATACAGAATGGCCACCTCTTTGGCTGCTTTCGGCGAAGGCGGCATTCACAAAGGAATCTGTGTCGTGACTTCCTGTGACTCCAAAGGCTGGGCAGCATTGATGGGTGTTGTTGTAACTTTAGCTCCAATCCATTTGCTCCAATTTCAGTTTCAACAAAGCAACTCGATGCTCGTTCTCTTACCGAAAACCAAGCTTGATAACAGACTACCTACATGTACATACCCGTATCGACACTTTAGCTAGTTAAAATAGTATCGATTTTCAGTCTGATAAACCTTGTCTGATACCTGCACTTAGGTGACCAAAGTTATCCGATGAAGTAATGGAGCGCGGAGCTTTCATATAAAAATCATTCTATTCACAATATTACTTGAAAAGTTTCTTTCGTCTTGTCAAAACCGAAGCAACCCATGTACAAACAGACTAACGGAGAATTTCATCCGGCCTGCACAGAGCGGTTGGCAGGGCGATGAACGGCAGTTGAAGCGACTTGGCTAGCGAGCTCAGGTCTGAGAGGAGACCGCAGCTGCCGACCGCAAGCAGAGCAGACAGATTGGACTGAGAGCACACTGGAACAGAAGAAGAGGTCTGCTCTGCACTTTGATCGAGTGTCAGAAGTATCGACGCGCCTGAGCTCTCAAATAATGTGTTTACCCTACACATACTTGACCTCAATTTATAACGGGCTCAATCCTGAAATTATTGATTCGTTTCCCAATGCTGCAGAGTGCAGAGTTACTCACCCCACTTTGCAGCCTGCTGAGCTCCATCCGCGGGCACCTGAACGATCGCGTGCGACATTGAGTGGCCTGGCAACAGTCTCCAGTTTGAGTTCACCCGTCTGCTCACAGCCAGGTCGACGAGGGAGCTGCTCACTGCATTCTGCTCGACCACAACTGCCAGCTTGAAGTCCAGGCCTGAGGTGATAGTTGTCAAAGAAAGGATGACAACTGCCGATGCAAGCCTCAACATTTGAATAATTGTTTCTCAAACATTTGATAAAGTTGTATCTTGTAGATACTCGGTCGTTTTCTGGACAAATTATTATATATTCTCTTTCTGCAAGCTTATCAACCAATGAAATCCATCTTGCATGACGTCCGTTTGCAGCCAATAAAAATTAGCAACAATTTCCTGCCACAAATCATTGTGTCTTAAGAAGTAATGACTTTTCTTATAACCTGGACCTGATTTTATTGAATTTCTAATAAAGTAAAAAAACTGAAAGCGTTTGTATTTTAAAATGTAAATTTATCCTTTTCTGTTTTTATTTAATTCGTAAATTCATAACGCTGGAATGAAACTGCGTTTCTGAAGACGCATTGCAGTGAAGTTAATCAAAGTTAGCTCTGTACTGTTAAAGATTAAGGACACATTCGAATGTACCACAAACATACTCAAATGTGTCAGAACACAGTAAAATGTGTTAGGACACACAAATATGTCAGGAGACAGGTCAAATGTGTCAATATACAGACAGATGTGTCAGTATTGCAGTCAAATGTTTCAGGATACCCTCAAAAGTGTCAGGATACACTCAAAAGTGTCAGGATACACTCAAATGTGTCAGGACACAGTCAAATGTGTCAGGACACAGTCAAATGTGTCAGGACACAGTCAAATGTGTCAGGACACAGTCAAATGTGTCAAGATACAGTCAAATGTGTCAGGATTGCAGTTAAATGTGTCAGGATTGCAGTCTAATGTGTCAGGATTGCAGTTAAATGTGTCAGGATTGCAGTCAAATGTGTCAGAACATATAGTAGAATGTGTCAGCCCGGTGGTCTACACACAGAAGACTGTTGTGCTCTGCGTTCCGGACGACATCGAGGCTACTATTGTCTGCCTCGGCAGTCTGGTGCCTGACGTTCGCGAGGACCTTATATTTTCGTCGTCCTAAAAATAGAAAACTCCTATATACTACTGTCCCAGATGGCGTCAGTGGTATATGTATAGCACGGATACCTTTTTCCAATTAAGAAGAATTTTATTGATTCTTCAGAGCTGCCTAACTGTTTAGTCAAATGATTTTGAATTCATTGATTAAACAAATGCACCTCTGCTCCAATGTTTACCAAGCTAGGAATTCATTGAAATCATGGTGAACTGCGTTCTTAGTGCAACTTTTAATCAAGATTTCAGATAGGCACAGAGAGGAGAACAGAGGATTGACTCAAAGTTGTAAAAAGATCCCCGCACAAGCCATCAATCATTAGAGAGCTTAGGCTGAATAATACATATAGTTAATCCATGGGTATTTTTTTAAAATTCACGTCCTAATTAAGGCAGCACTGCAATGCACACATGAGTTTCAGTGACAGTAAGAAGGCAATGCTACAAAATTTCAGCGTCTCACATGAAATCCTGTAAGTGTATTAAGCGCTTTTCTTCTTGCACGCCCAGTTTTGTACATCCAGTCTTGTACACACGGTATTGTACACACAGTCTTGTACATCCAGTCTTGTACATCCAGTCTTGTACACAGTCTTGTTCATCCAGTCTTGTACACCCAGTTTTGTATCCCGATTGTACACCTCTTAACATTCAAGGAAAATACCTTAGGTATATAAAAGAAAAACGTTTGGACTCAGCAAAGGGACGCTTTTTTATCGTTTTATTTTGAGGCTATTTAAAGAATGATATAAGCACCTACTAATTAATTTTAACTAACCAAGGATGTTTACATGTAACAGCCAAAAACAGTGAGACCGATTTCGAAACAACGAAATCGCTTCATTGAATTGAAACTTCGCTGTTAAATAAATTGTAGATAGAGATAAGATAAAGAAAAGGATAAGATAGAGATAAGATAGAGATAACGATAACGATAACATAACATAAGATCACTATGCTTGCATCAGACAGGGTTTTAATAATGCTGCTGCTGATAAGTCATCGTGAAATTGTTTTAAATTCCAACAAATTAACGTTTCGATTATAACAAAAAACGCTCCTTTCTGTGGCGATTAAATGTAGCTTAATTATAGCCGATTTCAAATGACTGGCCAATCAGTTTGATGGCCATAGCAACTAGAGCGACTCCGAGCAGAGAAGCGCCGGGAGACAAGCCGTTGGCGCTGTTGCAGAGAGTCTCTGAGCAGATGTGGCAGGAGCCAGTTATGTTCGACAGGGGGCAGGAGCTGCCGCAGCCCTTAGTGGCCTGGCAAAGTTGACGGAATGTGATGTACATGTACAATTGATTGTTTTATTATGATGATTCATTGCTAGATAACATGTAGCTCTTTGACAACTTAGCGCCATCCTTTGACACACAAAAGTGACGCCAAGGATGCTACATGTAAGGGCACGTGTCGTCTGAAACCCATTCAGCCAGCCCATTCAAAAGTGGCGAACACAGACGGAATCTTGCTGAGTGTACAGCAGGCTCCTGACTTTCTAATCGTCAGGCATGTCACTCTCTGTGCCTTGGGGCTGACCTTCATGGCTGTGAATTACACGACAACCCTCGATCTGCCCCAAGTCCCAAATTAATGCACGAGTAATGGGAATCAAACCAGGGGTCGTGTTTCGAGAGAGGTAGAGAGTCAGGCGCATTACCACTCAGCCGCTCTACAACCACTAAAGATTTACACAATTCTATATTTTACAATAAATAAAAATGCATAAAAAGCTTTCTGCAATTCTCTACTCACAAGAGCCGAATAGACAAACTTGTAGCAGGAGGTCACATTCGTGTCGCAGGCGACCTTGTTCTGGCTTATAGATATGAACGACACCGAGGTACTCGTGAAGCACTCAAATGCCAGACAAGGGGCTGCGTTAAATATTAACAAAGTTTAGCATTTCTTAAAGATGTGAAACTACTAATTTTTCTATCATCTCTAATACGTAATGCATCTCACCCTCTAATAATCTCACCAGTATACATACTATCTCACTTTTACTATCCCACCACTACTATCACACCTCACTATCTCTCTACCATCTATCACACACACTCAGCAATACAATACGCAGTTACGAGCGTAAACTCACCCAAGATGAAGACAACAAAACAGATAAACACACCACTGGCATTTCTCAAATCCGATTTGCTAACTGATCCAAGCATGTTTATGAGTATTGATCGGCCAAGTTTTTTGCTTTAAAAAAAACTCACAAGCATCCTCAGCGTCGCGTCTTTCACAGTCGGTAATATATAGCCGAAAATGCAGACAGAGAAACAGTCACATATAAGGATGTACTCACCCTTACCCTATTGTTTGCCCCAAATCTATTCTCCTCTTACCTCTACCCGCTCAATTTTGCTCTCTCTATTGAAAGCCTACCGTAAATTGCCATGACAACTGCAAACAGCTTGGATTCCTAATGACAATGGGAACAAATAACGATTAATTAGTGATCTAGTGCGGCGCTCTAATGTGCTAGCGACCCAGACTCGATTCCAAGTGGTCTCTCACGATTCTCGCATCAATCTTTAGGCTAAATCAAATAAGTTAGGGCCGCTGTGCACTCCTGTGTGTGTGCCTGTGCGTATGACTGCGTACGTATCCGCGCGCTTGTGTGCCTGCTCAGGGGAGTCGGCAGAATGGGGCAGTAATGCCTCTCGCCGGTTGTGGGACAATGTCACTCAAATTTATAACAAAACTAAAATGAAAACCAAGCTCACATTTAATTCAACGAACTGCTTTTACCACGGGACAATCTGTAAAGATTGCGGTCCCCAAATAATTTGCAATCAATTTTATTTAACACTAACAAGAACAATATAGTAACAGTCATTTTCGCCGCAGTTCACAAGAAATACATCCATAATACTCGTAGAGCTTATGGTTGCCGAGTAGAGTCTACTAATGCAGCTCCGGATGAACGCTCTGAAAAAAATATTTTTAGAAGTGCAGAATAAGGTTAACCAAGTAAGTGACAAATCGATAATATATCCCCTCCCTTCTAATCTCTATCCTCTTTCTTCTCATCTCTATCCCCCTTCTCATCTCTATCCCCCTTCTCATCTCTCCCCCCTTCTTATCTCTATCTCCTCCCTTCTCATCTCTATCCCCTCCCTTCTTATCTCTCACCACTTCCCTTCTCATCTCTCAACCTTTCCCTTCTCATCTCTCACCCTTTCCCTTCTTATCTCTCACCGTTTCCCTTCTCATCTCTTACCCCTCCCTTCTCATTTCATCTCTCTTCCCTTCCTACTCTCATAATATTAGTCATTACAATTTTAGTTAGCACATTTCCTTATACACACTGACAACAGCGGCCCACAGGCATGAAGATTGATGATATCCACCTGGACCGTACAGTATAAACGATTTCCAAGCCCCCCTCAATCAAGTCAATTTATCAGTCTTACTACTTCCGCTTCTTCTCTTTCTTGTTTCCCTGCCTCTTCTTTTTATTCTTGCGCTCTTTTCGCTGCTTCCTGCTGGCATCGCGGACTCGCTTCACCAGGTGGAACTTCTTCATGTAATCAGGACTGTCGTACACCAGCGCATAGCCTCGCGACTGACCACCGCCAAGGCTGGTCCGAAAGCCGTAGCAGACCACCAGATCGGGGGTGGTGCGAAACTTCTCCGCTAATTTCGTTTTTACATCGCTTTTGCTGACATTTTTGCCAGAGGCACCGTGAGCAACGCTGACAATCATCTGCTTACGGTAGAGCAGACGATTAGAGAAAACCTTTAGCGTACGAACGCTCAGAGACATTTCTTTGGGTTGTTGTTTGGCTACTGTTTCATGCATATGAATGTCAATTACTATTGACTTATAATAGTGAAAAAAATCTGGTAGCTGTGGTTGCTACTTATAAAAATAATACACATTACTTATATTACTACTAGTAGTGTAATAAAGAAGGCATTGGCATCATTTACTAAAATTGCTCAAGGCTGCATACGGCTGTTCAATCCAAGGACTGGGGGGGGGGGGTGGCCACACACACCCTCAATTACCCCAGCTAATGCTGGCACCCATTTTACAGCTGGGTGAACTGAAGCAATGCAGAGTTAAGTGTCTTGCTCAAGGACACAAATTGTTCGAATAAGTGAAGAATCAAACCCCTGACCTTTCAGTTGTGAGTCCTTCTAAGTTCAAGTTGTGAGGATTTTCTAGATTTAGCCACCCCATTCTGTCATTATGATAGAATGTCATAGTAAATGTCATATATAAAACCTTGTAATAGATGAAAGAAGAAAACAGCAAAAAGGTGCCAATCAAAGTGCAATAACATTTATACAAATTGATGTCAAAAATAAATAATAGACATGTTGAACTCAGTACTGGACTTCGCTAATGGAATCTAACCTAGAGCTCAAGTTAATGCCAAGAGACTACAACAAAGTGCAGACTTTTTTTAGTTTTAACTTAGCTAAAACAAAGGAAATAATGTATATGTCAATCATCTTTGTTGCATTGACCTATGGCTTGCTAGAATTGACCATTGATATGCTATTAAAGCTTTTAACTACACCCAATGTGAATGTTGTCACTATTCCCTTTTTGCTATCTTGCATTAAAACAAATATAGTGCAAACATCTATGAACTAGTTGTTCAGGAACATGGCTGCATGCCAAAAGAAAGGCAAACAAAAATTGTGCTTTCTAACTTGTTTCTTATTCAATCATTGCATAATGTAGGCTAATAATTTGCTAATCACATTTTTCTTTTATTGGGTATTTAAAAAATTCTATATTTGATAAAGTTTGAATTTGCTTTAGTCAGGGTACTATTTTGCTAAAGACAAAAATGTATTATGAATTGGCTCTAGCATTAGCTATTAATTTCTAATATTGCATTGGTAACTGGTACAATTAACTCCAACAAATATTATAACCATAAATATATGAACATTCATATTTAAAGAACACTGTATATACATTCTACTAATTGCCATAGTTTTCTATGTCTTATATTAGTAGTATAGTCATTTTGCTACTTTGGTTAAGGTAAAGTCCTTAAATTATTAAACAATGAAAATGTAATTAAGATTAGTACTAGCATTCTGCTAGTAACTTCTTTTTATCCAACAATTAGTAAAATATAATTGTGGTAGGCAAGCTCTCCCAAGATTCTTAAGGCAGGCGGGTTGCTATTAAGAAGACTTGATTTGGCATGAATTCTTTTTCAATTTTACTAGGCCATTGCTTGGCAGTTTGACATCAGATTTTCCTATGCTTGGCCTAATTTCTTGTCCCTAAATTGGATCTCCATTTTCCATTCACTTGTCCCTTGTGTCCCTCCTTTGGTTTTTGTTAATTTTTTTATTACTTATCCGGTGTTTTTGTAATTGTCTATCTCTGTATAATTTGCACCCACTCTGGTGCCCAACATTTGCCCCTTTGTATGGACCACCTGTTAAAGACTATTTACTCATAACCTAACAATTTTGCTTGCTCAGAATAAAGCACATGCTTGCTCTCTCACACACATCTCTCTCTTTTCCCTTTAACTTCTCCCTTTAACTGTTTTTCTGTATTTGGCTTTTCTTTAACTTAGCTAATTTTGTCTTTTGCTTCATAGCACTCTAATAAGAAAACCACTAGTAACTTGCTTTTAAGTTAGTTTACTAGATATTTATGTAGCCTTGTGCCTCAGTGTTGGCAGATCCATTTTGTTATCAATTTAGTAAAATAATATCTTGCTAACCAATTTATTAATAATAATAAACCCTGTGCTGACAATATTTATTTGTTGATCAATAAAAGCCCATAGCATTATCTGGAGTCATTTTCCCATGGGGTTTAAAACAACCAAATTGTTCTTATCTCTATGTAAGCTCTAAGGAAATAATATTATGTAATACATAAATTATGGTGATGGCAGCCTATGCAACTTTACTTTTAGTAAGCAACTAAGCAAATCAATTTAAAACAATTTAGAATGTCTAAAAACTCTGGTATTTACCAATTTGAATAACCATGCCTATTAATGACCACTTGACTACAATTATAATTACCTTCTAGAACTAAGGACCTGGCCAATGGAATACCAAGGAGAAAATAATTTGAGATTTGACTGGATGATTTTCTGGCTTATTTTGTACAAACTTGATGCCAATGGCAATTCAAATTCACTAAACCACCTAACTAGGCCCTACCAAATAATTTCTTTCTCTACCCCCACCACAGTTCTCACTAAGTAAAAATGTTTCCCACTAACTGTAGAGCTATTTCCCCTACTCAGATTGCTCAACAAATGAAATCACTGATGTCATTTCCCTACATAGAAATGCCTTCTTTCCTTCTTGGTGTTTTTTTGGCTTCCACTTCTTATAATATTTTTGTCATTGTATTTGAATAGGGTGACACCTGGTATTAGTTGTACCCACCTAGTGCACCTGCTTTTTTACTTTACTTATAACCCTTTCTCTTATCTGGAAAAAACTTTTTCTTTCTTAGTGGTTCATAAGAGCCTTTTTAAGAGTCTGCATCCCTTTACCTGGCTAGACTCTCATTTTGGACCCCCATCCAAACTTCAATTTGAAGCCCAGTCCCAGATTGCAAAAAGATACAAGGGTACCCTAAGTGTAAGCCTAGTTGATCCCCAATCCAACCAGTTCCTCTCTTAACCCACCAACTAAATAACTCTCTTTATCAATAATAATTAATCGATGCTTGAAGTTAATCATTTAGTAACAATAATAATATTCAGCATTTTGCTAACTAATCTATAAGCCAATTAATTTGTGTGTTAAATGGTGTCTTAGCCTTTGTGACCTCAGAAGCATTCATTTGACCCTCTGTGGTCTAATTTTTAAAGTTAAAGAAGATTTGAGTAAATTTAAGCTTTAGTGCTTCTATATCCACATATTATTACGATGGTGTTAGCAAACTACTACTTTTAATACAACACTTAGAAATCTTAGTCTATTTTAAGCTAGTGATGGATCCAAATATTTGGATTCAGAATCCGAATCCAAAAAAAAGTCTTACTTTTATAGGAATCTGAATGTTTCAGATTTGTAAATTTTTTTTCCAAATATTTCCAAATGTGCTTCTAAAATTCAAATCTAAAATAAATATTACAAATCAAGAAACCAAAGCATGCAACCCATTAAATAAAGAAACTAAAAACTAAAAAGAAAGAAAATTAAAAGGCAAAGAGCAAAATCTATCACGTTATTCTTTTTTTCTACGATTGTCTATTTTTGCAGCAATACATCTTTAAAAAAAGTTAAATAAGTAAATTTACTAAACCTAGGGACCTGTAAGACAATAAACCTAAAGTTACGGAAATATTTCAGTAATTATTGTTTAAGTGTAATAACAGGTTTTTCCAAAATGCAAAATTGCAACTGCATGGACATGGGCTGTACGTACGTATGTACGGTAAAATTATCATAATTGCACTGTATATATATGTCACTCATTAGCTATAGTCAGTAGTACTAGAATTAGAATTTGAGCTGTAATTAGAATTTGTTTTGAATTTAGATTAGATTAGACCTAGGTCCTAGATATATAAGAGTTAGTTATGGCTTTTCGACTCTCTCGCACGAAGTCATCCATCCATGTTTTTTACTATCTCCGAGGATCAACTTTCTGCAACATGCAAATCATGTAAAAAAGTAATCTCAAGAGGCACTATTGTAGCAAAAGCTACAAATAGTGGTATGATAGCTCATATCAAGTCTCAGCATCCAGAGCTTGAAAATGAGCGTCAGAATATGGAAAGTTTGCAAAACTCTGAAGATGGTTTTCTTTCTAGTTCTAATTCTAATTCTAATAAACCTGCTGCTATTGCTACTATCCAGTGCCAAGAAGTTATAAAAAAAGTTATATTTCTAATAAAAACGTAAGCAGAAATCCACAACTGTTGGAACAGGTTTCAACAAAATCACTTTTGTGAAAAAATGGTCCTGAATTCACGATTGTGATCACATCCGACCCCTAAGATAAAATTACGAGTAAGAATATAAGCCCAGGAGAGATGGAATCTTGTCAGTCAATTTATGTGCGCACTAATTAGATGACGAGACATTTTCGTAAATTAAAAGAGTCATAGTTACTCCTGCCGTTTACCTTACACTTTTTGCTTACATTCGGAAACATTTGGATTCAGATTCGGATTTTTTTTGTACATTTGGATTCAGTTTGGAAACTTGCAAAAATCCACATTCAGTCCATCACTATTTTAAGCTTTCCATATTGACATTAGCTATATTTCTGCATTTAGCATTTTGAAAGATAGCAATAACTAGATTTCTCAACCACAACCACAGCTACCCTCCCCCTAAGCCTAAAGACCTTAGCAGCTAGAGCTTCCTTTATTTTGCATCCTGCAGCTTGATTAAGTTTGTTTGAACTGCTAAGAACAATACTGATTAGAGCTATTAGAAATAAAAATTTGGACTGAGACAAGATTCAAGACAAGAAAAGTCTAAAGTCAAGAAATTTTGAGACAAGACGAGATAAGATTAAAAAATATATTTGAAAAATGTAATTTATCTCATCATAACAAATACACCATAGGATCAGCAGATCCTTTAAGTCTGCTGCTGAATCACCTTGTTGCGGGACTGAAACAATAACAAAAATGTATACAAGTTTATGTGTTAGCATTTATAAATTATAGCCATGTTTGCATTTATTACAATGATATAAAACTGCTCAACAAACCCAACGCTAACCTATCACAGAACTTATCCATTTCAAAATCTTCTTGCTGAAATATTCAAACAAAAATTTCAGTTTTTGCAATCCAAAAAATTCTTCATTTTTTAAATGAAAATCTTGTCTCAAAATTTTCCAAAAGTTGAGATTTCTTGAGATAAGAAAAAATGTCAAGATCTTGTCTCAAATCTTGTTTTGTTGAGATCTTGCAACATTTCTAGTACCAATTTGAATGGCTTAAAACTCAAAGTTCTTACATAATCACTAAGAAGCCACAAGCTCAAACCTCCTATCCTTATAATCTTTTAAAATTAAAATATTCTTAAATTTCCTAATTATTGCTCAACAAAGATTGGAAATTATATATACTATCATTTATAAAGCATCTTGGTGATATAGGGGCCTAGGCCTATATAATATACAATCACAATATAATAACTATCTAGGCCTATTGGATTTGGATATATCATCAATCCCTATTGGAATAAATGTTAAAAACCCGCGGACGCGCGCTTTAGAAAAGAGTCAAACTATTTTACCGCGCTTTAGGATTATTAGAGATGTTCCAAAAGATCTGCAGTTTCGTCGAAATCAAAATTCGCTAACTTTCCAAAATCAAAATTGAAATTTCCCGAAATCATAATTCAGAAAAACAAAGTTTAGTATGATCAACACTCACTTTTTTACTTTCAATTTACTGCTTAAGCAAAAAGTAATACATGTATATGTAGTAGAAAGTAGTTTATTTTTAGCGACTTTTTAGACACTACCAAAATTTTCACTTCTAAATTTTATTTCGAAATTGAAATTCGCTCTAAAAAATTTCAAATTTTGGAAAATTGAAATTGTATTTTCGGAACATCTCTAAGCTTAATAAATTACGAGTGTATAAGCCCCTTCAACAGAGGTATTATACCCATTTCCATGTATATGTATTTGCTAGAGCAGCAGCCAGTAAGAAAGGGCAGCGCGCGCAGGCGCCGCGCCTGTGCGCGCGCTGCGCTTTAGAAAAATTTCAAAAGTGCGCCGGACACCGTCCGCGGTTTTACAACTTTTTCCTATAGGGTCATCAATCAGTAAGCTAGATCAATTTAGATCTTGATAACTATCACAAATTGCATTTTTACAATTTTAGGCTTAGCAATATATACTGTGCCTAAAGCCTGTGAATTTTTTCTTTGTTATAGGGCCTACCCCCTTGCCTTGGCTTAGTGTCAGCGGAACAATTTAAAAAAACATTTTAGGCCCCTATACCTTGCCTTTCTTATATGGGGTATAGCTCAACTACAGTGAGATATTCCAAAAAGATCTCCAAAAAAAACTCCTATGCAAATTGTACATCTAATTCTAATATCACTTAAATGCCTAAAAATCATAAACAATGGCATAACTCAACTCAATCATTTTATGACTAGCTTAAATATTATCATTTGTTATTTGTTTTGCTAGCAATAGGCTAAGTCCTGGCTTAAACTGCCTAGCCTCAGAAATACTTTGTCTTTCAAGACTAGTATAATACTATACTACAAAATTACAAATATTATACTATGGCAATCTTCTCGAATTATTTTGCCCTCTATTCAAGGGGATCCTAGTCATTTCGTCAACTGCCATTTCGTCAACTGGACACATCGTCAACCTGTTCCCCATATTGGTCGTTTCGTCAACCAACCAATAGGATACTTTCAAAGCTTGGTTATTTCGTCAACTGTTCAATGGGACGATGTCAACTTTTGGTCACTTCGTCAACTGCCAATAATACACGCCCCGCATGCAGCCCTGGGGAAAAACTGGGGAACGTGGCCGAGGCGCGAGCACCGGAGCAGGAATGCACGGATTGACAACTCACCAGTGCGGTACTACGGTGCTGGTCTTGTCTGACAAGTGGCACACGACCATTCAAACACATCCTGCCGCATAAGCTGCCTGTACTCTGCTTGTGAGATTCTAGTCCTGCCTATACCTACAAGAACTGCCTACCTGCCTACCCCTCCCCTCCGACACCACCCACGTTTTGATTGAAACCAAGACCAAGATAGGGCGCACAAGCTAGGGCGCACATTGATAGCTTGGGAGGGGGGGAGTGGGTGCGAAGATGGATTGAGAGAACAGGTGTCAACGCAAGGGGCGCTGGTTCAAGTTACAGAGACAGGGCACGTTGTCAGTTTGGGGGATGGGTGCGAATATGGATTGAGAGAACAGGTGTCAGCGCAAGGGGCCCTGGTTCAAGTTACAGAGATAGGGCACGTTGTCAGTTGGGGGTGGGTGCGAAGATAGATTGAGAGAAGTCAGAATTGGTTCATCGGTGGTTCTTTTTGTGGTGAATTCAGAAGTAGTCGAAGAAGAAGGTGGAAAGCATAAAAGATCGATCTTGCCTTTGTAGCGGCATGCTTGCTGCATATGTATACAAATTAATAGAGAACGTTCCGGAAAATCTGGGAGTTTCTGGAATAATACCCGATAATAACAAAGGTAATAAGCGGATATGATATGCGTTAGTTGATGTACATGTTATGACATTTGCAAACTGTAGAAGAAATAACTAACATTCTCAGGTCATTTCGTCAACTGACTAATGAACCAATCTAAAACCTTGGTCATTTCGTCAACTGCAAGTGAGACCACCTTAAAATGTTAGTCAATTCGTCAACCCAGTTGACGAACTAGCAGTTGACGAAATGACCAGCACCCATTCAAGGGTGGTGGGGTTGGAATTAAACGAACGATTCGAGAAGATAGCCTATAATATCATATTCTGATAGGCCTATTCATACTATATTATAGTCTATATAGTATAATGATATTTTGTGCATTAAAATTTATCAGTTACAATAATCTTTCCATTACTCAATGCTAAGGTACATAAGTATCTAATACTCGATGAAGAACGCCACACCACACCACATGGATGGGCGTGGGCGTGGGCGTACGTACCATGACCGGATTTTCAGTTAGTAGTAAGAGTAAGAGAATTTGGCTCAGGCAATTAGCCTGTTTGGCCAATATATTATAGAGCTATGTATTTGGAAAAATTTTCGAAATAGAAGTTTATAAAGACGATTTGCCGAGTTATTGTAAAAGATAAAGTATTTGAAAGCGCGCCAGAATTTTTACGGTATTTTTGGACGAAAAGTGACGACTAACAACTAACAACGAGTATAAATATGTCTATCTATCTATCTATGTGATCGATTAGAGAAAAAATGGCTGGACCGATTTTGTTCAAACTTGCACTGTTCGATCAGAAATTTTCCCGTGACTGTACATGCATCGCGGCTAAGAAATTGCTCGATGCTAAAGGCATTAAATATTCGAAAAACATGCTTTTTTGCAAAGGTCAAGCAAACTTTTCGACTTGAAATGCATTGTAAGAATGCTAGAGAAAAAACTGACTGGTTGGTTCTGATTCTGAAATAGATTGTGTCATAACTGAATTGTAACTCCGACTTGAATTGAAAATGCAGTGTGGAAGCGTAGCACCAGACTTGATTTAAATTGCGTAACCATATTGTTAACTGATACTGACTGACTGAGAAACTGATTATGTCATAACTGCCTCGTGTGATTTACTCTATGCTTGGATTTTAAAGTGTTGAATTATTTAAGTGCAAAATTTGATGTTATCAAAAGATGAGAGCTAGCCTAGAGGTAAACAGACTGAACTGCTAAAGCAGCGACGATGGTTCGAATTTTCATAGAGTATAATTTTTTTAATTAAAGCTTTTCAACGTCAGGAAAACTAAAAGACTTTTTAAAAAGAAGCGTCATGTAAAAATCATAGAAGCGTCATGTAAAAAATCATAGAAGCGTCATATAAACAATCATAGAAGCGTCATGTAAAAAATCATAGAAGCGTCATGTAAACAATCATGGAAGCGTCATGTAAACAATCATAGAAGCGTCATGTAAAAAATCATAGAAGCGTCATGTAAAAAATCATAGAAGCGTCATGTAAACAATCAAAGAAGCGTCATGTAAACAATCATAGAAGCGTCATGTAAAAAATCATAGAAGCGTCATGTAAACAATCATAGAAGCGTCATGTAAACAATCATAGAAGCGTCATGTAAACAATCATAGAAGCGTCATGTAAACAATCATAGAAGCGTCATGTAAACAATCATAGAAGCGTCATGTAAACAATCATAGAAGCGTCATGTAAACAATCATAGAAGCGTCATGTAAAAAATCGTAGAAGCGTCATATAAAAATCATAGAAGCGTCATTTTAAAAATCATAGAAGCGTCTTGTAAAAAATCATAAAAGCGTCAAATAAAAATCATAGAAGCGTCATTTAAAAAATCATAGAAGCGTCAATATGTAAACAATCATAGAAGCGTCATGTAAAAAATCGTAGAAGCGTCATATAAAAATAATAGAAGCGCCATTAAAAAAATCATAGAAGCGTCATGTAAAAAATCATAAGAAGCGTCATGTAAACAATCATAGAAGCGTCATATAAAAATCATAGAAGCGTCATATAAAATATCATAGAAGCGTCATGTAAACAATCATAGAAGCGTCATGTAAAAAATCATAAAAGCGTCAAATAAAAATCATAGAAGCGTCATTTAAAAAATCATAGAAGCGTCAATATGTAAACAATCATAAAAGCGTCATGTAAAAAATCGTAGAAGCGTCATATAAAAATAATAGAAGCGCCATTAAAAAAATCATAGAAGCGTCATGTAAAAAATCATAGAAGCGTCATGTAAACAATCATAGAAGCGTCATATAAAAATCATAGAAGCGTCATATAAAATATCATAGAAGCGTCATGTAAACAATCATAGAAGCGTCATGTAAACAATCATAGAAGCGTCATGTAAAAAATCATAGAAGCGTCATGTAAAAAATCATAGAAGCGTCATGTAAACAGTCATAGAAGCGTCATGTAAAAAATCGTAGAAGCGTCATATAAAAATCATAGAAGCGTCATTTAAAAAACCATAGAAGCGTCATGTAAACAATCATAGAAGCGTCATGTAAAAAATCGTAGAAGCGTCATATTAAAATCATAGAAGCGTCATTTAAAAAGTCATAGAAGCGTCATGTAAACAATCATAGAAACGTCATGTAAAAAATCGTAGAAACGTCATTTAAAAATCATAGAAGCGTAATTAAAAAAATCATAGAAGCGTCATGTAAACAATCATAGAAGCGTCATGTAAACAATCATAGAAGCGTCATGTAAAAAATCGTAGAAGCGTCATATAAAAATCATAGAAGCGTTATTTAAAAAAATCATAGAAGCGTCATATTAAAATCATAGAAGCGTCATTTAAAAAGTCATAGAAGCGTCATATAAAATATCATAGAAGCGTCATGTAAAAATCATAGAAGCGTCATGTAAACAATCATAGAAGCGTCATATTAAAATCACAGAAGCGTCATTTAAAAAGTCATAGAAGCGTCATGTAAACAATCATAGAAGCGTCATGTAAACAATCATAGAAGCGTCATGTAAAAAATTATAGAAGCGTCATGTAAACAATCATAGAAACGTCATGTAAACAAACATAGAAGCGTCATGTAAACAATCATAGAAGCGTCATGTAAACAATCATAGAAGCGTCATATTAAAATCATAGAAGCGTCATTTAAAAAGTCATAGAAGCGTCAAATAAAAATCATAGAAGCGTCATATAAAATATCATAGAAGCGTCATGTAAAAATCATAGAAGCGTCATGTAAACAATCATAGAAGCGTCATATTAAAATCACAGAAGCGTCATTTAAAAAGTCATAGAAGCGTCATGTAAACAATCATAGAAGCGTCATGTAAACAATCATAGAAGCGTCATGTAAAAAATTATAGAAGCGTCATGTAAACAATCATAGAAACGTCATGTAAACAATCATAGAAGCGTCATGTAAACAATCATAGAAGCGTCATGTAAACAATCATAGAAGCGTCATGTAAACAATCATAGAAGCGTCATATAAAAATCATAGAAGCGTCATGTAAAAAAATCATAGAAGCGTCATGTAAAAATCATAGAAGCGTCATGTAAAAAAATCATAGAAGCGTCATGTAAAAATCATAGAAGCGTCAAGAAAAAATCATAGAAGCCTCATTTAAAACTAATGAAAGTGTCATTTAAAAAATTAAGAAGCATCATGGTAGAATAAAAGAAGCGTCGTGTCAGACATGAAGGGTGTCATGTAAAAATTAAATGCAGCTATAATGCTGTGCTGGGGAGAAAAACTGAGACGTAAAGGCTCTCAGAGAATAACTGAGATTACGGGGGGGTTTCTGAGATGTCAAAGCAAAAGTCAGAAGCTAATTCAAAGTTCATGTACTTTACTCAATTTTTTTTATTGCATTCTTTGTTGGCTCGCCACGGGGGGGGGCGCTGATAGAAGAAGAGTCATGTAAAAAATAAAAGTAGCACTACGTATACATAAAAGAAAAGTCATGTCGAAGTTAAAAGATTCATTTGGGAATCGCTACGATGTCAAAGCTTGGTGGAAATCGTTATAGTGCTGTGATTCTTAAAGAAGGAATCACTAAAATGTCAAGGCTTAGGGGAGAAGAATTGCTGAGATTTCAAGGCTTTAGGTTGGGTTAAAGTTAGGTTTAGGTCAGGTTTGGGTTGAGGGTTATATTTTATCGGGTTTCAAGGTTAACAGGGGATTTTTTAGATTTCAAGGTTTATGGGGGCCATCGCTGACATGTCAAGGCTTACGGGGGGAATAGCTGAGATGTCAAGGCTCACGGGGGTATAAATGAGATTTCAAGGCTAAAGTCAGAAGCTACATGTAGTTTATTGAAAACTTTTTATTACATTATTTGATGCCTCCTCAGGGGAGGGATCGCTGATAAAAAAAGCGTAATGTAAAAAATAAAAGAAGCTTCATGTCGAAGTTAAGAGATTCATTTGGGAATCCCTACGATGTCGAGGCTTGCAGGGAATCGCTATAATGCTGTAGTAGTGCTATTATGACTCTTAGAGAGAATTACTGGAATTTCAATGCTTTAGGGTTAGGTTAGGGTTAGGGTTAGGGTTAGGGTTAGGGTTAGGGTTAGGGTTAGGGTTAGGCTAGGGTTAGGGTTAGAAGGTTGACAGATATTTTTAGATTTCCAAGGCTTATTGGGGGCATTGCTGAGATGTCAAGGGGGGAAGTTGATATGTTAAAGCTTGTGGGGGGGAATTACTGACATGTCAAGGCTTACAAGGTTTGACAGGAGATTTTTTAAGATTTCAAGGATACATGTAGCTTATTAAAAAAACGTGTATTGCATTTCCTTGGCTCCCCAACGGGGGGCGTAGATTGCTAGTATTAATACAAAAATGAGTACAAATTACGAGGTATAGCTTTAATTGCGATATTCCTACTCTTATAGGCGCGGAGACCCAAAAAATCAAAGAATCAAAGGGGGACCAAGCGAATTTTCGCCAAAACAGAGCCACCCCGTCCGCCCCACCTCCCAGGACTTTACCCTCCAGAATCCGCCCCCCTCATAAAATTTCTGGTTGCACTACTGAACGAAAGTTTCCTTACACACCCTCTCTTCAATATAAATTTATAATTATATTATATTTCAATATAAAATTATAATATTAATTACATATTATAATTATAATTATAATTATAAAAAAGATATTTAATTTATCTGCACTTTCTTTGAAAATTTAACCTCATAAAAATAAAATATAAGCATTAAAAGTGATGCTCACATGTCTTTTGCTGAGCAAAACTGTCACTCTATAATGATGGTATTAAATATTTACGCGTAGATGAACTTTGTTTTAGTTTTTAGTTACAAGACTAGAAAAAAAATTACCTGGGACTATATGAAGTATAACTTGTTTCAACTAATTGTTTTACTTAAATGAATAAAAAATATATACACTGTAAAAGTTAGCTCATAAAAGCAACAACAACAACAAATTATGCAGCTAGCAATCAAAGTCACAGAGCAGGGTGCTTCAGATGGCGCGCCGCAGAGCCTGAGAGCGGACGAAGTCCGCCCCGTTGGCAGTGTCGGGCGCCCTGGCGTCGCGTACGTAGGAGGCAGTCCACGTATCGACGGGTTTGGGCCTGACCCCGCCTGAGCGGACCCTGCAGAGTGAGCAACAGGACGTCCTGAACAGGTTGGGGGCAGTAGCCCTCGGCCCGGATCACGTACGTGGCCCGCCAGTTGAAGTCGCCGCCGGCGCAGGATGGTGGACGGGCGCTGCAGCTTGGCCCGATCGTACAGGGCCTCAGTCCCGACGCTCTCATCAGCTCGAAAGGTCGCACGGAGCAGCCCTGAATGCGCCGAGTCCAGCTGCCGCTCTTAAGCGTAGCCGTCAGTGTCCACGTCTTGGCGTTGTAGAGCACACCGCCTGCCACAGCCGACGAGCCCTCTAGCGGACGGGCAGCGCTTCGGACTGGACGTCGGCCCGGATCGAACGGAAGGCCGCCCAGGCAAGTCCTCGGCGCCGCCGGATCGAGGTCTTCGTCCACGTGAGGCACCAGACCGCCGAGTAGGTGATCCCGCTGGTAGCGTGCGCGCGAGCGTGGTCATCTGCCCGTCTGCGAGGCGAAATGTCAGGTCCGCTAGCGCTGGGATGTCGGCCGGCACAGTCAGCACCTAGGTCTTTAGCGTGTTGACAACCAGTCCGACGCTCAATGCCACCTTGACCAACCTGTCGATCTGGCGGGATGCCACCTTGAACGGACGAGGACAGGAGGGCGAGTTCGTCGGCGTAGCCAAGCAAATAATAATAAAGCGCTTTTCGCCGTGGCGGCGACCGATGCGTCTGCGCAGCGCAGGAAGCCGTCGTTAGCCGAGGAGACTGCGGTCCGAAGCACCCAGTGGCAGCAGCACGAAGAGAAACGGCGCCAAAGTGTCGCCATGCAGAACTCCTGATGAAGTGTCGAACTGATGATGATTTACATGTATGTAATCGCCCTATAGTGAACCGTCTTCTCATGGGGAAGGATCAGATCGTATGACTATATGGATGGCTGCCAGCCGTCTATGACCAGACTATGACCGACAGATCGCCCTTCAGGTTGTCCCGCCCATGCATATTGATAACTTTTTGGTAGTGCTATATTAGAGACGCGGTAAGGACCCAAATGTGCCCCATCGATAGCTAAGGTGCAAATATTGATCATTGGGTTATTGCATGACCCACTGGCTGCCACCACTCTGTGACCTGGCAAACCTGGATCTACGGTATGACCAGACCTGGCGAGGCCGGAGCCCCGCCTGGGATGGGTATCAAAGGGTTGGAGCTAGCGGCGAGCAGCATGCAGCCGAATAGCTAATAGGAATCTGCTTGGGCACAAATCGAGAACTCCGGGATCATACAGACGGATTTTTATCAGGGGATCTTTTAAGGCTGTGATGACATACGGTTCAGATTGCAAAAAGTACATGTAGTGTATAGAGAACACGTAGAACAGCTATACGTGTACATCTAGTTTGGATTGATCAATGGGTTCGGGCCTGGCTCTTCATATGAAAGGTTTTTTTCTCCACGGAGCACCAGACCGCTGATGTGATGAACCACTGCTGGCAGCGTGCGTCTGCGTCGTGGCATGTCAGGTCCGCTGATACGTCAGCAGACACAGTCAGCATCTCGGTCTTCAATATGCTGTCAACGCTTGAACCCACCTCTTTCTGTGCTTTCAACAGACGAGAAAAAGAGGCTGAGGTCGCCAGCGTTGCCAAACAAGCTCAGGTGTTTTTTGCCGCTGTGGCGAACGATGCGTCTCCACAACAGATAAAAAAGCAGGAAGAAATCTCTCCATTTCAGCATTCGAGGTGTGCCACGAAGCTCACAGATGTTCAATTGAAAAGATATCTTTTGTGTAAGGTCTACTCAGATGTTATATTGCAAAAATGCTTTTAGTTTAATTTTGAAAAGATTTTCCTTACTGTAGTATGCATTTGATTTTTTGTTTATTTATTTTCGTGGAACTAAAAATCTGGTCATGTACGTACCTTGATGCGTCCGTACGCATTTAAAGATAGATAGATAGATGCGCGCATTTAAAACGAGCGTTTTCGTAGAAATCAAGTACGCGTCAATAGCAAACGCCCTGTATTCAAGGAAGACGAGACACGTTTTATTGTGTGTTTTACAGCTTTTACTCTTTGTACGCTTATGCCTTATTGACTACATGCTGCCATATCCTTACCCAAAGCTAACGTTTGTTTGACTCCCCTCCTTGTCCCACAGTTAACTACCGCATATCTCTCACTATACCTTTAGCTTTACATTTTTATCTACATGCCTATAGTCTCACTATTTTGCTTGCCTCAAGGACAACTAAAGCAATATATACAGAACGCGGCTCTCACGCGTGCGTTTCAGTGAAAAAGTTTTGAAAGGCCACTTAGATAAATATATAGATTTATCTATCTATCTATCTATCTATCTATCTATCTATCTATCTATCTATCTATCTATCTATCTATCTATCTATCTATCTATCTATCTATCTATCTATCTATCTATCTATCTATCTATCTATCTATCTATCTATCTATCTATCTATCTATCTATCTATCTATCTATCTATCTATCTATCTATCTATCTATCTATCTATCTATCTATCTATCTATCTATCTATCTATCTATCTATCTATCTATCTATCTATCTATCTATCTATCTATCTATCTATCTATCTATCTATCTATCTATCTATCTATCTATCTATCTATCTATCTATCTATCTATCTATCTATCTATCTATCTATCTATCTATCTATCTATCTATCTATCTATCTATCTATCTATCTATCTATCTATCTATCTATCTATCTATCTATCTATCTATCTATCTATCTATCTATCTATCTATCTATCTATCTATCTATCTATCTATCTATCTATCTATCTATCTATCTATCTATCTATCTATCTATCTATCTATCTATCTATCTATCTATCTATCTATCTATCTATCTATCTATCTATCTATCTATCTATCTATCTATCTATCTATCTATCTATCTATCTATCTATCTATCTATCTATCTATCTATCTATCTATCTATCTATCTATCTATCTATCTATCTATCTATCTATCTATCTATCTATCTATCTATCTATCTATCTATCTATCTATCTATCTATCTATCTATCTATCTATCTATCTATCTATCTATCTATCTATCTATCTATCTATCTATCTATCTATCTATCTATCTATCTATCTATCTATCTATCTATCTATCTATCTATCTATCTATCTATCTATCTATCTATCTATCTATCTATCTATCTATCTATCTATCTATCTATCTATCTATCTATCTATCTATCTATCTATCTATCTATCTATCTATCTATCTATCTATCTATCTATCTATCTATCTATCTATCTATCTATCTATCTATCTATCTATCTATCTATCTATCTATCTATCTATCTATCTATCTATCTATCTATCTATCTATCTATCTATCTATCTATCTATCTATCTATCTATCTATCTATCTATCTATCTATCTATCTATCTATCTATCTATCTATCTATCTATCTATCTATCTATCTATCTATCTATCTATCTATCTATCTATCTATCTATCTATCTATCTATCTATCTATCTATCTATCTATCTATCTATCTATCTATCTATCTATCTATCTATCTATCTATCTATCTATCTATCTATCTATCTATCTATCTATCTATCTATCTATCTATCTATCTATCTATCTATCTATCTATCTATCTATCTATCTATCTATCTATCTATCTATCTATCTATCTATCTATCTATCTATCTATCTATCTATCTATCTATCTATCTATCTATCTATCTATCTATCTATCTATCTATCTATCTATCTATCTATCTATCTATCTATCTATCTATCTATCTATCTATCTATCTATCTATCTATCTATCTATCTATCTATCTATCTATCTATCTATCTATCTATCTATCTATCTATCTATCTATCTATCTATCTATCTATCTATCTATCTATCTATCTATCTATCTATCTATCTATCTATCTATCTATCTATCTATCTATCTATCTATCTATCTATCTATCTATCTATCTATCTATCTATCTATCTATCTATCTATCTATCTATCTATCTATCTATCTATCTATCTATCTATCTATCTATCTATCTATCTATCTATCTATCTATCTATCTATCTATCTATCTATCTATCTATCTATCTATCTATCTATCTATCTATCTATCTATCTATCTATCTATCTATCTATCTATCTATCTATCTATCTATCTATCTATCTATCTATCTATCTATCTATCTATCTATCTATCTATCTATCTATCTATCTATCTATCTATCTATCTATCTATCTATCTATCTATCTATCTATCTATCTATCTATCTATCTATCTATCTATCTATCTATCTATCTATCTATCTATCTATCTATCTATCTATCTATCTATCTATCTATCTATCTATCTATCTAGGCAATGGCCGAGGTTGAATCTAATTAGAAATCATGGAAAAGGCACTGAATGTCATCCTGATTCTATATCTAGAAAGTTCTGAGTTTATTCCCAAGTAATAATTCATTTCAATATTTACGAGACAATTCCCATAAAATTTAGTTCCATATTGGTTTGCCCAGGCAAATCCGTGGAATTTCCGCGGATTTTCGTTCCACTACTTGCGGTACTACCCAGTTCATTTGCGAGCAAGGACGTATTGTTATAATAATATCATAGAATTTTTTAACTCGTGTATTTTTTAACTCTAGCAAAATTAACATCACATTTCTCCAGCCAGCTGCAAACATCTCAGCCACGCGTAGAAATCAAATTGGAGCAAACATGGGTGTTTTTGTTATTTAAATATCCAGCTTATTTTTATTTGCAACAACAACAAAAACAAAATACGCGGCCCCGCATGTACTTTGTAAGGTACCAGTTAGAGCAGGGCGCGTCAGATGGCGCGCCACAAAGCCTGCATGGGAGCGGACAAAGTCCGCTCCGTTGGCAGTGTCGGCCGCACCCCAGCGTCGCACAGCAGGCAGTCCACGCATCGACGGGTTCGGGCCTGACCACGCCTGAACGGGCCCTGCAAGGTGAGCAGCAGGACGTCCTGAACAGGTTGGGGGCAGTAGCCCTCGGCCCGGATCACGTGGCCCGCCAGTTGAAGTCGCCGCCGGCGCAGGATGATGGACGGATGCTGCAGCTTGGCTCGATCGTACAGGGCCTCGGTCCCGACGCTCTCGTCAGCTCGAAAGGCTGCATTGAGCAGCCTGAGTGCGCCGAGTCCAGCTGCCGAGTCGCTGCTAAAAATCACTTATCATGGTATCGACGATATAGCGTGCAATGTGGATGCAACCACATATTACGATAATAATCATTTGAAGTGAGCAGTACATGTAAGTACAATGTACAGTACCCATGCATAGCCTACACGATCTTAGAGATTTGTTTCGAGAGCTGCATGTACATGTATGACACATGTAAAAACCATATAGCGGTACAGCTGCAGTAATAGAGAAAAGTATTTATTTGCCCTCGTAGGTCCAGAATTGGCTAAAAATGATCGCGACCTGATGGTACCAGTACATGTAGTTGCAGTGTTGTTTACGTCGTATTGACTGCAATGTAAAGTATACTCTATACTACAGGCCTAGGTACCGCTATCTTGTCATCTCACTCGAAAATTTTTTTAACCATGTATGTAAATGCTCATTTTTTATACTAAGCAATGTACAGAGTACACAGAGTACACGATCAGCACAGACTAGCTATACTTTAAGAGGACTCGATTTCGTAGTTTTATGCTCTTATCTGAAAGGTCCAGACTGTCAGTAATCAAAGTAATAAAAACTAGGGACTCACAAACAAAAACGTAAACCCATGATCGTAAGTATACTCCGACTCAAAAAACGGCGTTTGTATCTCACACCATTCACTGCTTGACGGCACAAACTCCATATATTTTGCCAAGAAAAAATAATTGCTCATTCTAAAAATCTTGACATCGTACACTTGAAAATCTTAGCGCTACTCCAAACCATATTTTTCATTAATTAGTATATGCCACTAAACCTATCCGTTTTAGCAAGCCAAAAAGAATTAAATTTTCAACACCGAAGGAAAATTATATTGATTGGAACCCCATGCATTAACTCAACAAAACGTGCAAAAGCACAATTGGAACCAATTGGCAAATTAGCTGGTAATTAACAAAAACAGAAAACGTAATTTATATAGCCGCTCACACAGACCAGTTTGAGCTTTGCCACCTACGAGCTACCATTCTTTTCTGCAACTCTGCCTTTTGTAAGCCATATGGTCTAACCACGAAAATATCTACTTACAAAATCAAGGCCCTCAGCATTTTGCATGTACCTAACACCTGCATATAAACAAATGAACTCGGGGGGGGGGGTTTGCTTTCACAGGCTCGAAATTTCACAACCTCGAAACCAGCTACTTATTAAGCTCGAAATTTCATAAGCTCGAAAACCATTTTAGCAGCCACTTTCACAAACCCGAAACTTCATAAGCTCGACATTTCAAATCGTCGAAAATTTTAGCAAGCGACTTCACTAGCTCGAAATTTCACAAGCTCGAAATTTCACAACCTCGAAAACCGTTTGTGAAAGTGGGCTGCTAGAATGGTTATCGAGGTTGTGAAATTTCGAGCTTGTGAAGCCAGCTGCCAGCCAGTTTCGGGTTTGTGAAAGGAAGTGCTTTTCGAGGTTGTGAAGCGACCCCTCGGGGGATCGGGGGGGGGGCATCACAAACCCAAAAAAGCACAACCTGCGAAAATGCTAGCAATGTCCAACACTATGTTGGTTTTCAGAGTTGTGGTATTTCGGATTGAGATATTTCGGGTTTATGATGGGAAGTGCTTTTGGAGTTGCTATCTTTCAGGTTTATTATGGTGACCCCCTGGGAGGAACTCGGAGGGAACTCGGGGTGGAATAAGAAAAGCTTTGTCTTCATAAACCAGGTACTCATAAATGTAATTCTTTACGGCATCTTTAATCTGTCTATATTTCTTCTGAGAAAATTTATCATTGGAAATAAAGGCAGCATCAAACTGTCTGGTCAAGCGGAGGGCTTCCATGTCGTCATCATCATCTCCAGATTCAGATAAGTTTTGATGTCCAAAACTCGGGAAAAAGCCTTTGGATTCAATAATTTTTAAGTTGTCGTGGTATTTAATTTGAGAATTTTTAAACACCGTTAAAATGTGAGAATTCGGTAACTCTGTGCGAATTTGATCCACAACAGTTGAAAAAGCATTGCTAGCGCAAAGGTTGGGCCCATCAACAATTACAAGTGGACCTACATCGCCAGTACTACTGTTTGAAAAGTAATAAGCATAGCGATATACTTGCAAGCACTTAACAATATCCTCTTTAGCCAATGGCTTTCTACCATCACAAATTGTGGACAAAACACTGGGGGAATGTGGGTTTGATTCAAACCGATAAGCTACTTTGGATTGTGTAAAAATGTCATTATTAAACCTGTCCTTCAAATTGAAGAAAAGCTGGTCCTCCTTTCGTTGGTTACTGGGCCTTCCCAACGACCGCAGGTGCAGCCAGTGTTGCAGAACATCTCGAACTGTTGGATGATCCTCGCTGAAGTCCTGGCTCGTTGCTGTGATTTTAATTATCCTTTTATGCGTTTGATTCTTACGAGGGCTGCTTAATAAGTCGCGGAAAAACATACTTATAGTTATCGCACAGTCGTGAAATTTTACACACACTTAGCCCAACCTAATGGCACTTCTCAACATAGTCCCCAGCCAGATCAACGCATTTCTTCATCCGATGAAACCATGCCGCAAAGCAGTCCCTCAATTCCGCCTTTGTGACGGCTTCCAGCTCCGCATTCAACGCCTGTTCCAGCTCCTCACGAGTGTCGAAGCGCTTCCCCTTCAGATTTTTCTTGATCTTCGGAAAGAGAAAGAAATCTGCAGGCGCGAGGTCGGGCGAGTAGGCCGGATGCGGCAGCAGAGTCAGCTCAGTTGATGCCAAGAACTGCTGCGTGACACTGGCTCTGTGAGCGGGCACGTTGTCGTGGTGCAGGAAAATGCCGCGATCTCTGGTCTTTGGCCGCTCTCGACGCAGGAATTCCAGCACCTGCGGCAGGCAGACACTGGAGTACCAGCTGCCAGTCACTGTGGCTCCCTCCTCGAGCAGAACGGGCGGCAGAATTCCGCACCGACGGAAAAACACCGCAGCCATCACTTTGCCGACGCTTCGCTCGCGACGAAATTTCAAGGGCGAATCCTCCTCAAAGGCGACCCACTGCTTGCTTTGTACTTTTGTCTCGGGATCATAAAAGTACACCCACGTTTCATCCCCTGTGAGGATGCCGTCCACGAAATTTGAGGCGCCTGCGTCGAACTTGTCGAGCATGAAGTTCGCAAAATCCACGCGGGCCTGCATCTGAGCCGGCTTCAGTTGATGAGGGACCCAGCGAGCTGACACCTTCCTCATGCCGAGGTGATCGGGCAAGATAGTAATGACGCTTGAATCCGAAATCCCGACATGTTTTTCGATTTCCCGAATCGTCACTCGGCGGTCTGCATCGAGCAGCTTTCGGACACTGGCCACAGTCGTGTCCGAGATGGACGAATTTGGACGGCCTTCACGTTCATCATCGTCCAGCTCCAGACAGCCGGAGCGGAATCGACCGAACCACTTGTACACCATCGTCTGGGATGGGGCTTCACTCTCAAGGGCCTTTTGAAGCGTCTGCAAGTATTCGGAGGCAGACAGGCCAAGCCGGAATTGGACCAGAATTGCGACTCGCCTGTCGCGCTCAGTCAGGCGCAGCACTGGAGCGGGGGTTTTATCACTTCTTCGGCCACTGCGTCGCAACATTTTGGCCAAACTGGCTGAAAATTTGTGTGAAAGGTGCCAATATCCTAAGGAAAAAGTTCATAAAATTTCGTTTGATTCGCTTGAAGATAAGTTTGGTTTTCCGCGAACTTATTAAGCAGATTCATTGGCAATATTCTGGGAATTTGTTATGATCAGGGGATAAAACCTGTCAGAGTCAATGTCTTTCAATTTGTGCCACACTGCTTTGTTTGAGACGAGAATAACACAGTTTGACACTGATCTACAATCGCCATTTGTGTTAAAGTGGAATTCTTTAGGCTTATAGCACGAGTAGTTAGAGGAGTCGTTTTGCATGTAGTGAGTGGATTAGCTTCCCGAAACGTCGATATATTAAATAAGCTGTCCATAGCAAACGGACAACCAATGAGGATAGACTCTCAACTACACTACCCAATCTTGAACGCAGCCGCTTGCCTGCAAAGCAACGCAGGACAGGCTATAGGACAGCAGGTCCAGCTCACAGTACTCTGAGCTCACTCTCGGCTCCACCCCATTGCCAACTGCGAGCTAGGATGGGATAGAAGGTAGTAATTATGCCTATCTGCTTGTGGGTGCACAGCAGGGGTCGGCAAAATTTTTACCTCCAAGGGCCAGATAGAGAACCCAGCGCATGACTGCGGGCCAGAGAAGGAGTGAGAGGAGAGGAGAGGAGAGGAGAGGAGAGGAGAGGAGAGGAGAGGAGATAAGAGGAGAGGAGAGGAGAGGAGAGGAGAGGAGAGGAGAGGAGAGGAGAGGAGAGGAGATAAGAGGAGAGGAGAGGAGAGGAGAGGAGAGGAGAGGAGATAAGAGGAGAGGAGAGGAGAGGAGAGGAGAGGAGAGGAGAGGAGAGGAGAGGAGAGGAGAGGAGAGGAGAGGAGAGGAGAGGAGAGGAGAGGAGAGGAGAGGAGAGGAGAGGAGAGGAGAGGAGAGGAGAGGAGAGGAGAGGAGAGGAGAGGAGAGGAGAGGAGAGGAGAGGAGAGGAGAGGAGATAAGAGGAGAGGAGAGGAGAGGAGAGGAGAGGAGAGGAGAGGAGAGGAGAGGAGAGGAGAGGAGAGGAGATAAGAGGAGAGGAGAGGAGAGGAGAGGAGAGGAGAGGAGAGGAGATAAGAGGAGAGGAGAGGAGAGGAGAGGAGAGGAGAGGAGAGGAGAGGAGAGGAGAGGAGAGGAGAGGAGAGGAGAGGAGAGGAGAGGAGAGGAGAGGAGAGGAGAGGAGAGGAGAGGAGAGGAGAGGAGAGGAGAGGAGAGGAGAGGAGAGGAGATAAGAGGAGAGGAGAGGAGAGGAGAGGAGAGGAGAGGGAGAGGAGAGGGAGAGGAGAGGGAGAGGAGAGGAGAGGAGAGGAGAGGAGGGTAGAGGAGAGGAGAGGAGAGGAGAGGAGAGGAGAGGAGAGGAGAGGAGAGGAGAGGAGAGGAGATAAGAGGAGAGGAGAGGAGAGGAGAGGAGAGGAGAGGGAGAGGAGAGGGAGAGGAGAGGGAGAGGAGAGGAGAGGAGAGGAGGGTAGAGGAGAGGAGAGAGAAGAGAGGAGAGATAACAAGGGAGAGAGGAGAGAAGAGAGCTGAGAAGAGGCACTGAGAAGAACTGAGAAGTTTCAAAAGACCCGAGGGCCGGATAGAGAGGCTTTGCGGGTCGGAGTTTGCCGACCCTTGGTGTAAAGCGTGTTGTAAAGCGGATTCAGCCGTTCAAAGTGTTAGATCGATTCATGACCAAGTGCTTAATATAGTTTCAGGCTCATTAGAATGCACAAACCGAACTTGAATGTACTCGTACAACAATGTTAGCAATGGGGTGGAACGTGAGCTCAGAGTACTGTGAGCTGGACCTAGCGTCTATCTCTCTCCCTCTCGATCTGCCTTCCTCGTATTCCTTCTGAACGTAGGAATCTTTACCGGACTGAATCAGACCAGACTTTGGGCTTTTTATGATCGTGACTTTACATTCCCCTGATCGATTGTTCTCTTTCCTGACTTACTCTCGTACTATTTCACTTACTGTTCTTGATAAATTTATAATTACGCGGGATAACTATATTGCTTGTTGGGCTACATGTAACTTAGATGAATAGGGGGGCCGTAGCCCAGCGGTAGCGCAGCTGCTCTGGTGTGCCAGCGACCCAGGCTCGATTCCAAGTGCAGTCACCTTAATTTGGGACTGAATTGGAATCTCGGCTTGGCTCTGCTCGTGCAATTAACGGCCTTGAGGGCCAACCCCCAAGGCACAGTGAAGTGTACAGGCCTAAAAACGATAATATAAAGTTAGGGCCGCTGTACACTCCTGTGTGAGTGTGTGCCTGCGTACGTATCCGCGCGCTTGTATGCCTACTCAGGGGAGTCGGCGGAATGGGCAGTAATGGATTCATGACCAAGCGGCTACCGCCGCTCGTGTCAAAGGCCATTGCCTTAAACTCTGACTTCCGATGAGCATCATTGCTTAAAATTTCAAAACTCTTACGTAATCTACGCACTTTATGTACACTATCGTGAATTCTTATCAGTCGATGCTGCTAAGGGGGTTTGAGATAAGGTTACCTCCACCTCGCCTATGTCTCACCTTTAAGTCGCGCACCTGAAGTCACCCACCCCTTACTCTGCACCCACCCCTAAATTAATTACAAATATAAATATTTGCGTGTCTAGAGGTCAAATCTCAGATAGAGAAAAGCGGACGGCTGCAGAGATGGAGGCACCGCTCATTAATTGGAAGCATTTGCCCTGCAGTGAGCTGGGCAACGTGACTAAGGACGAATTGAATTTTGTTTCGGAGGCTTCTTACAATGACAGAAGGGACGACGAGTTCGCTAGATTTCTCGAATTCATTCAAAAGGAGCCCGAGCCCGATGAGCATCTGCCGCTCCTGCAGGAAGGCGGCGTAGATATCAGCGCCATGGACATCGCCGAGATTGACAGCCTACCAGCAGACAGCAGGAAGCAGATGATCAGCCATGGAAAGCGGTTCAAGACATTCCTCAAAGAGGAAAATCTTCAGCGCAATTTGCAAACAATTCCGAATTCGGTGCTCAACCAATACATTCGCTACTTCTACTTTAAACTGAAGAAGATTGACGGCGAACCCTACTCGCCTGCATCGCTGGTGTGCATCAGGGCTGGACTGCAGCGCTATTTGCGGATGATCGAGAAGCTAACCGTTGACATCATCAATGGAGAAGACTTTTCTTCTGCAAATAGCATGCTGCGTGTGAAGGTTCGAGACTTTCACCAGAGTGGTGGGAGGACGCAGCAGTTTGAGCCAATCGAGGAGGAGGACATGAGGAAGCTGATGATCTACTTCCAAGGCAGCACAGCTGAAGTTGAGCAGGACAAATTCTTATTCTACATCATATACAGCTTTGGCGAGCGAGGCCAGGAGCACCTCAAGTTCTTGAAGGATAGAAGCTCACTTCAATTGCACGTCGACTCTGATGGAAAGCCGTACTACTGTCTGCCTCCGTTGCCCTAAAAAAATAAGTCAGCAGATCCAGAGAAGGCCAAGAAGCAGCCGGACAACAAGCAGGCCAGAATTTACGACGTGGAAAAGGTGGAGAAATACCTCAAGCTGCTTCCAGTTACAACGAAGGACAACAATCTGTTTCCTCGTCCTTTGGCCAGCCGCAACGATGGAGGCCCTGTTTTCTCCTCGAAGCAGAACCGTGGAGAGAATTATCTGAGTGGCTTCATGAGAAACTTGAGTACGAAGGCGGGACTTGCGAAGACCTACACGAATCATTGCATTCGGTAAGACTGATAAATTAATAATAGTAACTTTAATTATGTTATGATACATGTTATGTTACCAATTACTCATGAATCCAACTATATAAATTTGCACTCTAAAACAGGGTCACGCGAATATGCGATCTCGAGGCGGCAGGGCACAGCATGAGCGATATAATGAGCATTACTGGACAGCTGAGCGAGCGAACGACTAGGAGGTACCTAGCCAAGCGTCGCGACCGGTCGCTTCAAAAGACGAGTGAGTCTGTTCAGGTGGCATTGAATCGTCATGATCTAGAGCAAGATGCTGGGCCACCCGAACATGCTGATGCTGTTGAGATCGTCGGTGAGACTGCAGTATCGACGGAGGTTAGTGTTAGCACTGAAGCTGCCTATTCTGTTGGTACGAAGTTTGCCTTACAATTGCACCTTTCACGGATGTTCCTTTAATTAGGCATGCAATCTTTACTTCTACAGGAATCAGCAAATTGTACTCGTAGAATTACTGAAAGAATAAGAACGACAGTCTAGTTTAATATTTTTTATTTAATGACTTTTAGTACTTTGCTCGACCAGTATGATGTTCATCACCGACAAAAATTTACATGATATACTGACACTGTGCTTTTTGTACTGTCGATTTTGCAATTCCTGTGCCAGTTTAATTATTTACATCTTAAAATAAACGTTTTGAATTGACTGATGCAAGATATGCTTTGCAAGATGCTGGATAAAAACTGGCTTGAATTAATTGGTTGCATTGGAATTGGAATTCTAGGCAATGGCCGGCCATTGCCATGGGTCATTGCCATGAGGAGAAATTTTGGGCAATGCCTCTCGCCGGTTGTGTGCCAATGTCGCTTAAAGTGCGCCAGGGTGCACACAACCCCCCTGCCTCTAATAAAAAAATCTTAGATGAATTGACCCCTGTTGACGTCTGTGTGACGACGAAACGCGTCGGCAACGTAAAATTCATTGTTTTTGCTGATTGAGAAGATGAGGTACACTTCCCCAGCTAAATATAAGGCATATAGGCTCGGAGAACACATTGCGCCTGCAATTGTAGTGTTTGCGCGTGTTTTTACTTTTAGTAGTGCATTACGAAAGGCAGCTGTGCATTCATTCATTTTTCATTTTCTTTCTTGAGTAGGTTGTTTTTAGAGCTCATGACGCTCGTAGTTATTTCCGTGTTGAACCAGCATCAAACCGATTCATGGAAAATGAATCCGATAAAGTCATATTAGTTTATGTCCAAATATTATTTTAATGGGCATTCTTAGACAAGCGATATATTTTATCTGTACATAATATCGGAAGACTATTTGACAATGCAATAACATTAATTTTACAGCGTATATCAAAAATAAATAAAACTCTTTACAAGTTACACAAAAGTTAATTATTAATGTGAAGTCCACTTCGTTAGTTAATACGATAAAAATGAAAACGTATGGAAAGAGTTTTATACGTAAACTTACCTTAGCTTACCTTTTACACATTGTTACTTCCTTTTAAACACTTTTGTCCCATCGTTGTCCCCGGTGGTTTGAAAGGGTGTTACCGGTTTGGAGTGTTTACCGGTTTGGAAAGAGTGTTTACCGGTTTGGAAAGAGTGTTTGCAGGTTTGGAAAGAGTGGGTTACCTGTTTGGAAAGAGTGTTTACTGATTTGGAAAGAGTGTTTGCCGGTTTGGAAAGAGTGGTTACCTGTTTGGAAAGAGTGTTTGCCGGTTTGGAAAGAGTGTTTGCCGGTTTGGAAAGAGTGTTTGCCGGTTTGGAAAGAGTGGGTTACCTGTTTGGAAAGAGTGTTTGCCGGTTTGGAAAGAGTGGTTACCTGTTTGGAAAGAGTGTTTGCCGGTTTGGAAAGAGTGGTTACCTGTTTGGAAAGAGTGGTTACTGATTTGGAAAGAGTGTTTGCCGGTTTGGAAAGAGTGGTTACCTGTTTGGAAAGAGTGTTTGCCGGTTTGGAAAGAGTGTTTGCCGGTTTGGAAAGAGTGTTTGCCGGTTTGGAAAGAGTGGGTTACCTGTTTGGAAAGAGTGTTTGCCGGTTTGGAAAGAGTGGTTACCTGTTTGGAAAGAGTGTTTGCCGGTTTGGAAAGAGTGTTTGCCGGTTTGGAAAGAGTGTTTACTGATTTGGAAAGAGTTTTTACCGGTTTGGAAAGAGTCTTTACCGGTTTCGAGAGGTAATAGGAACCGCATAAATTATACAAATTACTAACAACACCTGACAATTGCCAGTGACAAAAGTGACTCACCCGGTTCGCACACGAAATTGATGTCGGTAACATTGTGAAATCCGTCGCATTTGCACCGCATCGTACCGGTGTGGTTCTGGTACTTGTCGTGCACACACTTGTAGTCAATGCTTTGTCCCAGCTGTACCACCGAATTCAAGCTGGCATTCTCAAACGTGAACTTGCCGCACTGAATGCACACTGGCGGAGTCACCTGTGAGATGCTACTGTCGTAATTGTGATTGTCTCTTAGCTGACAGGTGCTTGGAGTGGCGCACGACTCTCTAATGCTGACGATTTTCCAATCGCTGGGACCCGAGTTGCACTTCTTAATGATGTACACCGAGTCGCTGCATTGAAACGTTGGCGAGCATTTGAACTGCAGTTTATCGCCGTCCTCATACAGTTCGGAGTAGTTCCGACCAACAAGTTCGGCACCTTCGGGCACCGTCAGGCTGGAGTTGGTGCAGGGCTTTTTCTCGCACACAGTTTGCGGATTGAACCCGGACGGGATGCCAACCAGGGTTCTGTTTGTCAAGCAGTCCAAGACGATGTCGCGCGTTTCATTGCCCGCCATTAGGACCTGCTGGTGAAGATTTTCGGCTGCTAACTGCCTGTTTAGCATCCAATTTGGATGGCAGGTGATGTTGCACTGGCCCACGGGCTGGTACTTCTTCTCCGTGCTGTTCTCAGATGAGTAGTACTTGCCGGAGTGGCAGCTGTTTGAGCCCAAACCGGTGTGGGTGGTGGGACAATGTTCTGGAAGGAGATTAAGACTAATTAGGTATATTAGTTGCTTGTTACTAGGTGTCATTATTAGTGAGTTAGCTACTAGTTCGCAGGGGGCTCTCTGAGCACAGACGCAAATCAGGACGACAGTCGACCCCAGGCGAGCGAAGAGGCCCTCCGTAGGGCCCTGCTTGGACTCAACCTCAAAAAGATCAGGGTGCATGGTGACCATGGCCATCTCGGGTGTTGTCTGTGTGGCCAGGCATCGGTCATGCCTCTCCAGAGAAAAATCTAAAGTGAGGACTACTCTTTCTGCCTCTCTGGTGTCGAGAATGCAGAGCACTACTTCATCTGTGAATGCCCCGCCTTTACTCAGGACAGGCTCACCTACCTCGACTTAACCTTGGACCTCTCCAACGTTTTCAGGCCCGAGAATCTCTGCCAGCTCGTCCCGCTACCTAAGGGTTACGGTCGAGCGACCATCCACTTCCAGGACTCTCTGGAGGGGGGCCGCGCTACGGACACCGCAGCACCAACTGCCCGTGGTCGCCAGGGGTCAGCAGAATGAGCGCCAACGCCTCCCTGCTGCATCCGGATGCAGCTAATTCTAAGACCACGCAACACGCATAAGGATAGCTACGCAGGCACGCGCTCATGCAGGGTGTACAGTGGCCCTAACTACTCATGCAGGGTGTACAGCGGCCCTAACTACTCATGCAGGGTGTACAGCGGCCCTAACTACTCATGCAGGGTGTACAGTGGCCCTAACTACTCATGCAGGGTGTACAGCGGCCCTAACTACTCATGCAGGGTGTACAGCGGCCCTAACTACTCATTCAGGGTGTACAGCGGCCCTGACTACTCATGCAGGGTGTACAGCGGCCCTAACTACTCATGCAGGGTGTGCAGCAGCCCTAACTACTCATGCAGGGTGTACAGCGGCCCTGACTACTCATGCAGGGTGTACAGCGGCCCTAACTACTCATGCAGGGTGTACAGCGGCCCTAACTACTCATGCAGGGTGTACAGAGGCCCTGACTACTCATGCAGGGTGTAAAGAGGCCCTAACTATCTCATCCCCAGGTAGTGTACACTCTCGGGCATTTTAAGAGGCTATCTATTTCGATTTATCCGGTTTGTATCCACGCTTGTAATTATAAAATCGATGCAAATCACCATCGCAGCTGAACTCCCAGGCGTTGATATCCCAGCCCGCGCAGGTGCACACGGCTCTGTCCTTGCCAGCGGTGGAGTTGCGAAAGTAAGGCGGCTTACAACTGAAGGTCACGTTGCCACCGGCTGGAAATCGGACGTCTGAAAAATCGATATTTATGTATCATGAACGGGTTTTATATTACACTATCAAACTGAAAAGTCCCACGACTTTCTTACTTGAAACGTTGGATAACTCCGGATGCAGGGTAACCAATTGGCTGCAATAAAATATACATTTTCAACTGTATTTGATGCTGTAGTGACTTTGACTGTAGTGACTTCACTAAAACTAATTCACTTACAGAAACTGGGCATCAAAACTAGCATTATGCATGTTGTAGCCAAGAGTTATCGAAGCATTTCGAGTGTTTCTAAGCTGGTCTATCAAGGATTGAATGTCGCTGCCATAACAGGAAGGCTTGAAGCACATCAAACTCTGAAACAGTTAAGGACAAATGACTGGTGATAGATTGCAGCAATTAACCCCCACAGCACCCAGCACCCACAGCCCCAACTCAACCAGCACCCCTCACAGCACCTAGCACCCACAGCCCCAGCTCAACCCGCAGCCCTCACAGCACCCAGCACCCACAGCCCCAATTCAACCCGCAGCCCTCACAGCACCCAGCACCCACAGCCCCAATTCAACCCGCACCCCTCACAGCACCCCTCACAGCACCCAGCACCCACAGCCCCAACTCAACCCGCACCCCTCACAGCACCCAGCACCCACAGCCCCAATTCAACCCGCACCCCTCACAGCACCCAGCACCCACAGCCCCAACTCAACCCGCACCCCTCACAGCACCCAGCACCCTAAATCAACGCTCGTCTTTTACACCCGCAATTAATATAAATGTTTTTGAAGCTGACATAGGGAAACCTTTCAGAATTACATTCACTACAACCCACCGAAGCGGCCGCCTGATCGCCAGGTCCAATCCATCTCCAGGTGCCTCCCATTGCGGTAGCATCGCTTGTAGTAGCATTTCCATCCGTGGTGTCATTGCCGGCATTGTCATTGTCATCAATTAGGCCACTGTCAGTGCACTCCATTAGATCAAGTCTGGTCGTGGTGTTGAACTCGCTCATGCATTCGCCAGATAAGCAACCGGCGGATGCTTTAGTTCCGAGTGGGTGTTCCACACCTGCTCGAGCGGGGCTCTGAACCTGGGCTGGTAACTGAACCTGAACCACCACAGTGGGAGGCAACACTGAGTCTAGGGAAGCAGCCGGGCACACTGGGTAGCGTTGGCAGACGGCATTCCATGGCTGAACTGACAGACTGCCATTCCAACTGCAGGTTAGATTGTAACTGATCCGACTGTAGTTGCTGCCGACTAAGTAGTGACCAGGTGAGCAGGTTAGATGGTTCAGTCTAGTCAGCGGGAGGTGTTTCTGGGCTGACGTTCCGGTCGTGTTGTCCGTGCAGTTTGAGTAGGTGAAATTTTTTGCTGGATTTTAATAGGGTTGTGAGGAACGGCAAATGAGTTCTGTAAAATATCCGCGTTGATTTGGGGTGGTGGGTCCTGCGAGCGGTGCGGGTTGATTTGAGGTCGTCGGTGCTGTGATTGGTGCGGGTTGATTTGAGGTGGTCGGTCCTGCGAGCGGTGCGGGTTGATTTGAGGTCGTCGGTGCTGTGATTGGTGCGGGTTGATTTGAGGTGGTCGGTGCTGTGATTGGTGCGGGTTGATTTGAGGTGGTGGGTGCTGTGATGGGTGCGGGTTGATTTGAGGTGGTGGATGCTGTGATTGGTGCGGGTTGATTTGAGGTGGTGAGTGTTGTAATAGGTGCGGGTTGATTTGAGGTGGTGGGTGTTGTGATGGGTGCGGGTTGATTTGAGGTGGTGGGTGTTGTGATGGGTGCGGGTTGATTTGAGGTGGTGGGTGTTGTGATGGGTGCGGGTTGATTTGAGGTGGTGGGTGTTGTGATTGGTGCGGGTTGATTTGAGGTGGTGGGTGTTGTGATGGGTGTGGGTTGATTTGAGGTGGTGGGTGTTGTGATGGGTGCGGGTTGATTTGAGGTGGTGGGTGTTGTGATTGGTGCGGGTTGATTTGAGGTGGTGGGTGTTGTGATGGGTGCGGGTTGATTTGAGGTGGTGGGTGTTGTGATTGGTGCGGGTTGATTTGAGGTGGTGGATGCTTTGAGGGGTGCGGGTTGGGGTGGTGGGTGCTGTGAGGGGTCCGGGTCGAATTGGGGTAGTGGGTGCTGTGAGGGTTGCGGGTTTTTATGGTTGCTTGGAGTGCCGGTTTGTCTGTGGTACAGCTTCACAACTAAAACGTGACAAGTACATTTTGATAAAAAATTGCAAACTTGCAGCTTTTCAAAGGCTGAGTAGCTTAAGCTTGGGGTCTATTAGAAATCCTTGTTTTTTAAAATACATGTACTTTAGGAGCTCCCTTTTCTTGGCAGAGTGAATCGCTTTTTGTGTCCAAAGGCCAGCAATCAAAGAAAGCTTTTTTCCACATAATGCAACCATTCATAACTCTCCATTTAAGTCTTGTAGCATTGAAGGTGTTTTTCTACCCTTAGCAACCAGCTATCTATACAGTTGCTGGTTGATGGGGTCAAATGAACAGGCAAAATTTTAGTAAAAACAAACACGGGGCTTTTATAAGCACCCAGAGAGCTGGCTTGTTGTAATCATTGGGAATTTATAGTCATATTCGCTATCAACTACTTGTGCAAATCCTTAGATATTTGAAAATGAGCAGGAAATTGTATTCCGGGATTTTTTCTAGACTTTTTTCCTGTATGTTGTACAAACAAAAAATAAAATACACATTTGTAATTCCAATACTGCACTTACATGTAAAGGCGCGAGTCTTATTGGCTGAATATAACTGGACTTTAGCTTCAGGCTTTAATAATCTGTCCTTTTACACAGCATTTTACTCAAGCTCTTTGCTGCATTGTGTCTAGTCTATAACCGACAGATCAAGTACAATAACCATGACATTATTATATCGATTGTCTCTAATACTTAAAACAATACATCTGAATTTGATTCTAAAGAAACAAAATACAATAGAGAGTGGGAGGCGACATGGTGAGTTTGATTGCTGTAAACTGTTTTGAGAAGTAGGACTCCACAGCTGTTTTTTTAATGATTATCCTCATGGTTATCGATGGCTTGTGGAAGGGAAAATTCTTTACTCACAGATGCAAATCGGAGAGATGAGCGTTGACTCATTAGTAGTCAGATGCCACTGATAAACAATGGAACTTTGATTGTCAACTAATCCCAGTCTAGCCAAGGCGTACAGCGTTAGGGCTCGATCGTGCCCATCGGGAACAGCTGGCAGTCTGCCAGACTGGTCTCTGGGAAGGCTAGCGTCGATGGCGGGTGTTCCGTCCAGCCATATCCAATCGTCAATTCGATAGCAGTCGACGTGTAAAAAGGTGCCGCTCAGCTGCGAGGTGTAGTCTATGGTCAGGTTGACGCTGTAATCAAATTTGGGTGCAAAATTGGTTGCTGCTGCTGATAACTGAACCAAATTAGTGTACCCTTTTAGTCACGGAGCCCTCCATGGAACCCTTATTCAGAGCCTGCATATACTTCAGAGTCACAATACATGAGCACTGCTTCAGAGTCACAATACATGAGCACTGCTTCAGAGTCACAATACATGAGCACTGCTTCAGAGTCACAATACATGAGCACTGCTTCAGAGTCACAATACATGAGCACTGCTTCAGAGTCACAATACATGAGCACTGCTTCAGAGTCACAATACATGAGCACTGCTTCAGAGTCACAATACATGAGCACAGGTTCAGAGTCACAATACATGAGCACAGGTTCAGAGTCACAATACATGAGCACTGCTTCAGAGTCACAATACATGAGCACTGCTTCAGAGTCACAATACATGAGCACTGCTTCAGAGTCACAATACATGAGCACAGGTTCAGAGTCACAATACATGAGCACTGCTTCAGAGTCACAATACATGAGCACTGGTTCAGAGTCACAATACAGGAGCACTGCTTCAGAGTCACAATACATGAGCACTGCTTCAGAGTCACAATACATGAGCACTGCTTCAGAGTCACAATACATGAGCACTGGTTCAGAGTCACAATACATGAGCACTGTTTCAGAGTCACAATACATGAGCACTGCTTCAGAGTCACAATACATGAGCACTGCTTCAGAGTCACAATACATGAGCACTGCTTCAGAGTCACAATACATGAGCACTGCTTCATAATCACAGTTACGGAGCCCTCTTTTAGAGACTTTCTGCAGTTGTCTGTAAGGCAGTGAGTCCTTCAGAACCAGTATGCGTACGCTGCTTAATTTTCAATTTAAATTCCTAGCTTAAAACAAGCAATTTTACCTGCAGACCTATCGATCTACTTGTGACATGATTGAGAGGTAAGAGGACTTAGCAAACAAGAAAGACTAGGCTTAGCTTCATCCAAACCACTCAGATTCTAACAGAATCTACTTAATAAATATTGAATCTACATGTACATGAAATTGACAGCTGTTAGTCAGTTATTTTGCACGTCAGATTGTTTAATCTAGATTAATTCGTGAAGAAATTATTTTCAGCAAGGGTTTTAGTGCTACTCACGGCTTATTTAATAGTTTAGCGCCAAATCCAGCACAGTATTGTTGGACAGAGTCTGAAATGAAGAAAATGCAATTTAGAGTTAATAAAGTCTCTATTCAATCAGCCCATTCATTATCTAGATAGTGCACACTAGAGCATGCTTACTGTTGCGACGAACAATGGCCTCCTGACTGATGCACACGGTCTCATTGGCATCGGTGGCAGGACAGGTGAACACCGCGGAACCACTCTCGTTTGATGGGACTGTCGAAAGAATTGAAAGAAACAAATTTCATTTTCGTGGCACTTCACCACGACATTGGTTTGTCCATCAATGTCATCTGACGCACCCAGATCAAACCCGCATGCATGCATTCTAACAAATTTCTATATCAACATACGATGAGCTTCACTAAATAGAAAGCAGCATTCCAGCAGTTGAAGGCAAAGCTATCAAATTAGTCACCTATGACAACCTATAATGGATGACTCTTATTGCTACGCGAAACTGTGAAGGACTTTATATACCTCTAGTCAATACCAATAAAACCATTGCAGCATTTTTATCGTAGAGAACCACTGGCCAAGCCATAGCTAATTAGCTACTAGGCTTTTTTCAAAGCTAAGTTGGTAAGTTGGAGTCAAATGAGGCTTCTGAGGTGCAACGCAAGAAGAAAGGATTCTCACAGTCGCGAAGGATTGTCAGAACTTTCACTGGTACTGAGTTCAGTATGAACACTTGTAAGGGGACAATATGGGAATATATGGGGAGAGAAAAGTCTTGTCGAGGCGTACAATTACACCAAGGATTCCAACGATCAACTTTAGGTGCTCTTTAATCTTGTCCTTGGACGTACCATTAAAGATCGCACAGGACGTGACACCAAAGATCGCACAAGATGTGCACGTAACACCAAGGATCCCACAAGAAGTAGCACCAAGGATCGCACAAGAAGTAACACCAAGGATCGCACAAGAAGTAACACCAAGGATCGCACAAGAAGTAACACCAAGGATCCCACAAGAAGTAACACCAAGGATCCCACAAGAAGTAACACCAAGGATCCCACAAGAAGTAGCACCAAGGATCGCACAAGAAGTAACACCAAGGATCGCACAAGAAGTAACACCAAGGATCCCACAAGAAGTAACACCAAGGATCGCACAAGAAGTAGCACCTAAAGGAACACAAGGCGTACCACCGAGAAGAACACAAGACGTAACGTGCATCAGGGATCCTTACAGGACGTAGCTACCCCATGGTAAGCGTAACCAAAAAAGTCTTTGTTGCTGTAGCTAATTCAACAAAGTGACTGTAAAACCATTATAATAAAAGGGTTGCTAAAAGTTTCATTTAAAATTACCATCTTCCAGCCTGTCAAACACGCAGACAGCTCGACCGACAAGATTTTCGATTGCAGAAAATGACTGCAGACAATTTGCTATTGAGGCTACCCAGTCAGTCGAATTCGCTGTATCGACTGATTCGCTAGACTTTGACTCGCAGTCCGTGAGGTTGACGCCAACGAACTGGTGTTCGGTGTAGGAGGCGTTGTTGATCAGGTCAGCAGGTTGACCGTCGCGCCAGGAGTATCGAATTTGGTCGGCGCTTAGGGCAGGCAGGGAGAGACCCGGATACGCCAGCACCGCGTCAGCACCACCGGGTGGGCCTTTGATGCCTTCGCTGAAAATGTTTTCGCAATGGGCAACGCACAGGGCGTACTTTTGACATTTTCTGTATTAATTTTTACATTCCTGTCGACTTGGATATTTTGTTTAGCCTGGTGCTCTTGCATGTACTCGTATCTATGCTAAGCGACATCGGATATTCTCTCACCGATTGGAAATTTTCAGGAAAGCTCTCCAGTCCTCAATCGACTTGATCGTCTCCAAGGTATCAGCGGGTCGGTCGGGCTCCTTCAGCGGACAGGCCTCGGTTGCCAGTGGATACGAGGCCGAGCCGTCGCGAACGGTGTAGTAAAGCGCTGAGTTGCCATAGAAACCGACGCTCTCAAAAACTGATTCCGAGCTGCTAGCGCTGTATATGTACTTTTCAGCTTGAGTCAGACTGAAAAAGTGAAAAAGGGATTTCTTCAACAGTTCAACAGACAGACAGACAGATAGATAGACAGACAGACAGACAGACAGACAGACAGACAGACAGACAGACAGACAGACAGACAGACAGACAGACAGACAGACAGACAGACAGACAGACAGACAGACAGACAGACAGACAGACAGACAGACAGACAGACAGACAGACAGACAGACAGACAGACAGACAGACAGACAGACAGACAGACACTAAGACAGACAGACAGACAGACAGACAGACAGACAGACAGACAGACAGACAGACAGACAGACAGACACTAAGACAGACAGACACTAAGACAGACAGACAGACAGACAGACAGACAGACAGACAGACAGACAGACAGACAGACAGACAGACAGACAGACAGACACTAAGACAGACAGACACTAAGACAGACAGACAGACAGACAGACAGACAGACAGACAGACAGACAGACAGACAGACAGACAGACAGACACTAAGACAGACAGACAGACACTAAGACAGACAGACAGACAGACAGACAGACAGACAGACACTAAGACAGACAGACACTAAGACAGACAGACAGACAGACAGACAGACAGACAGACAGACAGACAGACAGACAGACAGACAGACAGACACTAAGACAGACAGACAGACACTAAGACAGACAGACAGACAGACAGACAGACAGACAGACAGACAGACAGACAGACAGACAGACAGACAGACAGACAGACAGACAGACAGACAGACAGACAGACAGGCATATATGGATAGAAAGATAGACAGGCTATAGTTAAGGGTTCAACTGCATATAATTCTATTTGAGCACTTCGCCCAATGCCATACCTCAACAAGAAGCTGCATACTAGCAAGGATACGCAAGTTTTCAAAGTCGTTTTTCGACTGTCGCTGGCAGCAGATGCCATTTGTACTCTTTGAATTTTTTCAGGGGACTATTTTTCCTCTTGTTTGAAGTCAGATTTGCCTAAACAATTAATCAAAATGGTTTTTGATTAGTTTAAAATAACAAAACTAAAACAAAAATGTCGGGCATGGGGTGTGAAAACAAATCCCAATGGCAGTTATATATACTTAGGTGGAAACTTACCACAATGTCAGGCGGCCTCTTATTGGCTTAGCACACTGAAGTCCTCTAGAATCAAAACTCTGACCAACTACGTCACCCCCTACCCAGGTGAAAATTTGCACTGTCAGTCAATTATCGAGAATTAACGAAGCCTGTCCTGGACGTTCATCTGTTTGCAGTAGTCCTGCACCTATTTACTGAATGAGTAGTGTGGAGTATGCCAGTAGTCTGAACAGACAATAGCAGTAGTCACATGGTCGCGTCACTTATTTATAATGGCAAGTCGGTATTAAAGTACCGTAAAGTAAATGAATTAATGCCGAGATGCAACAATGCAAGTGACATTTAACACGGATGGGCGTTAGAGAGATAAAAAGACATTTGGACAGACACAAAGACAGATGTTTAGGCAGACACAAAGGCGGGAGTCTAGATCGACACAAAGACAGATGTTTAAGCAGACACAAAAACAGACGTTTAGACAGCCACAAAGACAGATATTTGGACAGACACAAAGACAGCTGTTTAGACAGACACAAAGACGGATGTCTAGACAGACACAAAGACAGATGTTTAGGCAGACACAAAGACAGATGTTTAGGCAGACACAAAGACAGATGTTTAGGCAGACACAAAGACAGATGTTTAGGCAGACACAAAGACAGATGTTTAGGCAGACACAAAGACAGATGTTTAGGCAGACACAAAGACGGCTATTTAGACAGACACAAAGACAGATGTTTAGACAGACACAATGACAGATGTTTAGACAGACACAAAGACAGATGTTTAGGCAGACACAAAGACAGATGTTTAGACAGACACAAAGACAGATGTTTAGACAGACACAAAGACAGATGTTTAGACAGACACAAAGACAGATGTTTAGACAGACACAAAGACAGATGTTTAGACAGACACAAAGACAGATGTTTAGGCAGACACAAAGACGGGTGTTTAGACAGACACAAAGACGGATATTTAGACAGACACAAAGATAGATGTTTAGGCAGACACAAAGACAGATATTTAGACAGACACAAAGACAGATGTTTAGACAGACACAAAGACAGATGTTTAGACGGACACAAAGACGGGTGTTTAGACAGACACAAAGACGGATATTTAGACAGACACAAAGACAGATGTTTAGACAGACACAAAGATAGATGTTTAGGCAGACACAAAGACAGATATTTAGACAGACACAAAGACAGATGTTTAGACAGACACAAAGACAGATGTTTAGACAGACACAAAGACAGATGTTTAGACAGACACAAAGACAGATGTTTAGACAGTCACAAAGACGGATGTTTAGGCAGACACAAAGACGGGTGTTTAGAAAGACACAAAGACCGCTATTTAGACAGACACAGTGACAGATGTTTAGACAGACACAATGACAGCTATTTAGACACAAAGAAGGCTGTTTAGAAAGACACAAAGTCGGGTGTTTAGGCAGACACAAAGACAGCTATTTAGACAGCTATTTAGACAAAAAGAAGGCTGTTTAGAAAGACACAAAGTCGGGTGTTTAGGCAGACACAAAGACAGCTATTTAGACAGCTATTTAGACAAAAAGAAGGCTGTTTAGAAAGACACAAAGTCGGATGTTTAGGCAGACACAAAGACATGCTTAGACTTGAATTTCAAACCTTTCATACAATCCTTCTAATACGGAAACATTTAACGAAAGGGTATTAGGGAAGTTTACAGCTATATTTATGCACCATAAGGTGTGTCAAACGTTAGAAAGCTATGAACTGAAAGCAGTTAATTTCGAAGGATTAGATGGAAGAAGTATACATTGCATCATTCATTCCCTCACTCAGTTTGATCATGGCAAAGCATACGAAGCTGGCACTTGATAAATGGCCGATTATGTCTCATATTTTTCATAGAAGCCACATTCTTTGATCTACATTTATTGTTTTCGAAGAGTATAAAATATTAATTTTTGTGAGTGGCCGACGGGCCATTATAGCAATTAGCAAAGCTGGATGGTTCCGAAATTCTAATTAATGAATTTCCTGCGATGCAAATTAAATTAGTAACGGACTTCTGCTGCCCATTCTTCCCATTGTTCGTCTCTTGTGCGCACGCTTGGTTGCTGATAATTTTAGTTTTTGTCATCAATTCGTTCCCATGGTAACGGGAAGGCATCTATTATTGTTCCAATCTACTTGACTTCCTTTCGTGATTGTTTAATCTAATTGTGGGATTCCCAGCTATAGTAGAACAAGGCAGAAGCATGATTTTCCTCCGCAGTGCGCTTAGTACAACGTCGAGATTATTGTAGGAAAGCCATCGACAAAGAAAGCTCATGGGAATTGCGTTTATAAATCGCCATAATTAACTTCAGTAGATGAATTGAATAGAAATGACAAATTTGTTTCGATCGATGAATTCGAAAGCAATAAATAAATAAAAATGTCGAAGGGTTAGAGCTCATGTGTATTTTTGTGAAACTTTTAAAGTATCGAAATCCTCTTCCAATAAATTTAACAATTATTATCTCTCATGGCACGAAGCTAAGCTTGATACGGAAGCGAAAAATTTTATTACCTAAAGATACAATTTGGTCCCACTCAAGGACCACTGAAAAATAAAAAAAAATGTACTGAATAGTGATCCTTGTGCGCACCACATACATTACATATACTACTTGTAAAACTATGCATGTACATTTAATATCTGTAATATCTGTATACATGTACAGTATACATCATATACATCATAGGCTATATATATATATAGACAAATGTTTAGACATATATAGCCTACGGCAAATATATATATATATATTTGCTTCAACCAGCCTCCAAGCGAAATTAATTTTTTATTAAAAAACGCCTTTAACTCTACTAACCTACAGAAAACACTAAAACTAAAAGCAAATAAATTAAAAAAATTCAATTTATATATTTACGATAGTAAATCCCCGAAGATGATTTTCACTAGTCATTCTGAATTGAATTCTTGAATTTTAGTTTTCGCGCCTGAGTACAACACAACAAAGTCTTTAATAAGATTTTAATGTGAGCAAAGTCTATTTTTATGACGTTGATAGAACATAGTCGTTTTTTATTATTATTTGTATTGTGTAGATTATATACCAATATTTTTTATGTTTTTATTCTTAATAAGTCACTCTTCTAGGAAATATTCATTTTTTTTAACTGGCAATAGTTAAGAAAAATTAGGCGCGATGACCAGTCCATGATATCTATTGCCATTGCCAAGTGGTAGTAGCCAATTCGATGTCAGCTTGAAATTGTTAGCAATGAGCTGGTCGCTGGTTTTTTTATTTATATTTTATTAGGGCTATTAAGTGTGTCAGCTAATCGAAAATGCAGAGGAGACCTGTAGCCGTAGGCTAGGGCCTAGGCCTATATATATGCTATATTTTTATCTTAGCCTTATCAATGTATTGTAGTGCCAGTGGGTGCCACCGAATTCGTCAAAATTTAATTCGTCAACTCTGTTGACGAATTCGGCTACCTAGGCACTGTTGACGAATTCGGTTATCTGAGTAGGCCTGTCCAATATCCATGCAGACGCAGTCTCAAAAATATACAGAAGAAATGAAATTAAAAAATATGAAAGCCAATTTCGAAAGTAAAACGAAGGCGAATGCATGGTTATACAAACCCATGGTTATTTGTGTATTCATTGTTTATGCAAAAATATAAAGTTAAAATTGCAGTTAAAACAAAACAAAAAGAGTTCTTAGAAACAAGATTATATTTTAGAAACAATAAGAGTAAAGAAGTAAAAAACTAAAATTCAATGCAGCATGCTGCACCTTCAGAGAAGCTCCACAGGTGTCAGCTCCTAATCGTCATACCTGTGGTACAGTGATTTCAATCAATCGCCTATAATTTGATGATATTTAGCACGCTTCACTCCTTGGCCATTTTTGCCCTGCAGAACAAGCTGGGCCTGTACGTCTGCCAACAGAGCCTCTTTGTGGAGCAGTTCAAATAGCACGTACAGCTGTAACTGGCCTCTGTAGGCCGTAGGCGCGGGTCTTCAAATGACAGTGCCAGCCTTCAACCTCATTGTTTCTTCACGTGCTCCGCTTGTGAATGTCATCAACACCAAATTGAGTGGTCCAGCCAAGTGGCTTTTGCATATTCATATACCTTGCACACCCATAGGTCCTGCATCTGCTGCATTAAATAGCCAAATGCTGCAATAGCATTTAAATATTCAATAGCCTTTAAAAAACCCTTAAATTCATAATATTAAACCTACACTTCAATCACTTCAAGTTCTATCTCATGCTGAACACCATCTGGCTAGATATCCTCTAGCTGGAGATAATCTGGTTCACCGTCTAGCTGGACATCGTCTGGCTAGAAATAATCTGGTTCACCGTCTGGCTGGACATCATCTGGACATCCAGCTTTGTTCATCTAGCTGGACATCGTCTGGCTAGATTCTGTCTGGCTAGATATCATCTGGCTAGACATTGTCTGGCTGGACATTGTCTGGCTAGATATTGTCTGGCTAGATATTGCTTAGCTACTTTGTTTTTCCAGTTTTTTCTATTAGATTACTTGTGATCTTATATTTAATAGTAGCTTTAGTCTATATTTTAACTAGTCAGCACCAACATTTACTATCATCTAGAAAGCTTAATGAAATAACAAAATTTTATAGATGTTGATAAATTTAGTGTAACCTGTGCCAATGCCCATCCAAAAGAGAGGGATAGCAATGCCAAATGGGCGTAGCCCTTCAGCTGACGAATTTTACCATCTAGGCCTGTTTTTTCCTTGTTTTGATGATTTCTTTTTAGACTTATGACAATGACACTGCTTTTAGAACTGTGAAAGTCTCAGTGTAGTCTTATAATATATTTAAATATTATAAGCAATATCTAGGTATTATAGGCCTCCTAATAGAAAAAATTAGATCCATAATCCCAATGGCATTAGACATTAGGCCTAGTCCCAGAGGCTAGATTTCAATTACTCTCATATAGATCATAGCTAATAAAAGCCACTTTCTAGTTTTCTTAGGCCTATCTAAAACATTATTATTATTAAATTAATATTATTATTATTAAAATGTTTGCTGTGACACCTAAAATTATGTCAAAAGTGCAACTATAATTAGGGAGATGGCCTTTTATAGAAAATTCTAGTGCAATGCAAAAGGGGGTTAGACATGCGCTGCACTAGCATAATAGCAGGCAAGATAAAAATTCTGGCGCAGTATGGTGGAAGACAAAAACTTCCAATAAGACAATATTTTCTCTGATAGAAACTTAGCAAGTAATTTCTTTTTATTAGCACTTTGTTGATAGCTTTTTAAATTAATTTATGTTAACATTGTATTTTCTATGAAATAGATTCAAATATAAGTTTTAACTGTATTTTTCAAATGGAAAATTACTGATTTTTGCATTTTCAAAAATTTATAATACATGGCACAAGCAAAGTTTTTTGATAGGAATAGTTTTGGCACATAGCATAATCAAACTTTTTATAGGATTTGTTCTAGTGTAAATATGCCATGATCCTGACTATATAGTATACAGAAATGTTATTAAAGAAGATACTGGCTATCTTAAATAGAATTCTTTATAATGCTACCAGTATATATAAAATTAAATAACAACTATATTCATGTTAAGTTTTTTTGGATCTGAAATCAATAAAATCTACAATTAAAATCTATTGCCAGATCATCTTTTGCCAATTTGACTATCACTAGATCCCAGATTATTTGTGTTTTTTTGTTTGCAAATGATTTTTTTCTTGCAAATCACTTGCAAATTTTTTGAAAAATCTAATAAATGTTACTAATATAATGTTTTTGATAAACATTAATATGTTCTAATTCAATTCTAATGCTAACAAATTCTAATATAATGAAAACATCTTTTTCTTTTGTTTTAGCTGCTAAAATATATTATTTTACTATTAAAATCTATCAGTAGATTTTAGACTTTAGACTTGTAGACTTTAGAAAGGGTGCAGCAAATATGTACCCACTTGAGTTTGATTTTTTCATCTTCTTATATGGGAAACAATACCCTATATTTTCCTAATCATAGGTCTGTTTTTTTAAAGTAAATGTATCTTATATTTATAAGATTAAATAATCAAAGCAGAGCTATTTAGTAACTTATGCCCTCTTCAAAATTTTCTAGATCTGTGCCTGAATCTTTTTAATCTTATTTTTAGATATTAATATGTAGTTATCTATATAAATGTATAATTAAAGTATAATTAAAATTAAACTTTTAAACTTTTACTTTTAAAATTATTTTAATGAATTTGTGATAAATGGGTTATTTCTACCTTCTAAAATAATTCCACAGCTGTTACTAAGTTGTTACAAGTGTTATGGTTCTTACTATAAATATCTTACTGCTGCAACCAATGTTCTAATAAGGGTTTCTCAGCTTTCTCCTTTTATTAGTCTTTTGTATACCTTTATTGATTTCATATATATATTTTACTAGTAGTGCATGAATGTACTTTTACTGATAGCATATGTACTTTTAGCCTAAGTGGTCTAATGGCAATATATCCCTTACCTCTAGTCTTTAGTCTACTCTTCTAAAGGGATTTTTCTTAGTCCTGGGCGTTCTCAGGATCAGAGGATCACGGCTTATTTATAGGATATTCTGCATTGAGGTGGGTTTCTTAGACTGGACTTATCTGGACCATTCTACCCTCTAGTAGGTAGTCAGCCTTTCAAGGCAATTTTCTAGATTCTAAATCTATAGTTCTCATTCTCTTAAAATGGATTAAATTCTCCTAGTCTTGGAGCTACTTTTAAGGCACTATCTACTACTCAAAATAAGTAGTACAAGAGCAAATACAAGCTTTGAGGCTGATTGACTTTTGATTTTAAATAGAGTGACTGGAGGACACAAAGTGAAAAGCTTTAAAAAGCTGAATAAAACAAGGAAAGGAAATGAGTTTATTATTCTTGAACTTTAATTGGCCTCTTATAGTATAATTTTTCCTACTATTTAAAATAAACAATGGTATGCATAATGTACAGAATATATTAAATATAAGAAATATTTTTATATTTGCATAGTGATGGATCAAAATTCGATTTTGATTTTGATATTCCAAATTTCAAAACTAATTTTGCATCAAAATAATTTAGATTTCAATTTCGAATTTCAACACCATTCATCAAAAATCATTTTGAAATTTTGGTTACATTTTAACAATTTAGACATTGATGATCATGCTATACGAGAAAGAAAATCTATAGGAAGTGAAAGGAAGTGTGGTTCTAAGACTCAGTGGGGAGGTGAAAATCGCCTTTTCTACAAGAAGATTGTGTGGGGCACACACTGTTCCAGGCCTTGTGCTGCACCCACCTCAACCTCTACAAGCCCACTGGCTAAACTCATCGGCATGGATTTTAATTGGCTAAAGACCTAAAGCCTTAATCAAATGGATATAGGCTACTCATATCTAGATCTTCAGCTTAAACACTGGTGAAGTATAATACAACTTCTACTATATTTCTATGTACAAGTGTATAATACATAATATACCAGCATTTTCTATTTCATATTTTTAAAGTAAGTTAAATCGTAAGTATTCTGGTTTAAACATATCAAAGATACTTTTTATAAAACATGTAAGCTCATACATGCAGAGACAAGGTGTTAACCTTTTTGCATGATTAGCGAAAAAGTAAAAATTTGTTAAGCTCAAAAATTTTGATTTTGATTTCAATTTCAATTTCAATTTTGATTCTAAGGACCCAAAAATTTTGATTTCGATTTCGATTTGAAAAATAATTTTCATCCATCACTATATTTGCATAATATAACAATAGTATTTAAAAATACAATTTTCTAAGAAACTTCATAGTAAAAATTAAGGCCTATTACATTTGCAAGACATCGAAATACTCTTTTGTATTTAATTTTTAATTCAACAAAATTTATTAAAATGACTTAATCTAAGTTGTTATACCCTGTTTTTAACCTTTTTTCTAGTTCTAAAATACATTATAGTATATATTATAGTAATTTTTTATTGTTGAACCCTGATTTTACCCCAGTTGTGGCTTTTATAGTATTGAATTTATTATAAAACTATATGTTTCTACTATGTTTACTGAATTCCTATTATATGTGGATACTTTATATATATAATGGCCTAGAATAGGCCTATATTATTATTTAGGGTTCCAATTTCTATTACTTAGTTTATAACCCATTTTTCATCTATAATTATTTGAAAAAAATATTTCTTTATTCAATATTAGGATCAAAATATTGTTTTTTAATGTCAAAAAAGATTAATAGCTTTGAATCTATTGTTGCTCATTGGTTATATTTGTAAAAGTGAGCAATATTGTTAGAGATATTGTTCAATTAAATTGTAGACTAAGAATATGGTAGCAATTAAGGTTGTACCAGTGAATAAAGCATTGAAAAAATAAAATTTTGCCAAATTTTTATGCCACTTTTTTTCTAAAGTTTGTATTAGAATACATTAAACCTGATATAAAATACCAAAGTTCTTGTATATTGCTAGGATCTTGAACATCTAGAGTATTGTAAATTTAGCATTGATGGATTTATATACTCTAGATTAAGCATCTGTGGTTTGGTGCAGATTAAGCATCAGTGAATTGGTGCTAATTAAGCATCAGTTGATTAGTGGAGATTAAGCATCTGTGGATAAGTGCAGATTAAGCATCTGTGGATTGGTGGAGATTAGGCTTCAGTGGATTAGTTGAGATTAAGCATCCATGAGTTAGTGCAGAATAAGAATCCATGAATTAGTGTAGATTATGCATCAGCTGATTAGTGGAGATTAAGCACCAGTGGATTAGTGCAGATTAAGCATCTGTGGATTAGTGCAGATTAAGCATCAGTGAATTGGTGCTAATTAAGCATCAGTTGATTAGTGCAGATTAAGCACCAGTGGATTAGTGCAGATTAAGCATCTGTGGATTGGTGCAGATTAAGCATCTGTGGATAAGTGCAGATTAAGCATCAGTGAATTGGTGCTAATTAAGCATCAGTTGATTAGTGGAGATTAAGCATCTGTGGATAAGTGTAGATTAAGCATCAGTGAATTGGTGCTAATTAAGCATCAGCTGATTAGTGGAGATTAAGCACCAGTGGATTAGTGCAGATTAAGCATCTGTGGATTAGTGCAGATTAAGCATCAGTGAATTGGTGCTAATTAAGCATCAGTTGATTAGTGCAGATTAAGCACCAGTGGATTAGTGCAGATTAAGCATCTGTGGATTGGTGCAGATTAAGCATCTGTGGATTAGTGCAGATTAAGCATCTGTGGATTAGTGCAGATTAAGCATCAGTTGATTAGTGGAGATTAAGCATCTGTGGATTGGTGCAGATTAAGCATCTGTGGATTAGTGCAGATTAAGCATCTGTGGATTAGTGCAGATTAAGCATCAGTGGATTAGTGGAGATTAAGCATCTGTGGATTGGTTGAGATTAAGCATCAGTGAATTGGTGCTAATTAAGCATCAGTTGATTAGTGCAGATTAAGCACCAGTGGATTAGTGCAGATTAAGCATCTGTGGATTGGTGCAGATTAAGCATCTGTGGATAAGTGCAGATTAAGCATCAGTGAATTGGTGCTAATTAAGCATCAGTTGATTAGTGGAGATTAAGCATCTGTGGATAAGTGTAGATTAAGCATCAGTGAATTGGTGCTAATTAAGCATCAGCTGATTAGTGGAGATTAAGCACCAGTGGATTAGTGCAGATTAAGCATCTGTGGATTAGTGCAGATTAAGCATCAGTGAATTGGTGCTGATTAAGTATTAGTTGATTAGTGGAGATTAAGCATCTGTGGATTAGTGGAGATTAGGCTTCAGTGGATTAGTGGAGATTAAGCATCTGTGGATTAGTGGAGATTAGGCTTCAGTGGATTAGTGGAGATTAGGCTTCAGTGGATTAGTGGAGATTAGGCTTCAGTGGATTAGTGGAGATTAAGCATCTGTGGATTAGTGGAGATTAGGCTTCAGTGGATTAGTGGAGATTAGGCTTCAGTGGATTAGTGGAGATTAAGCATCTGTGGATTAGTGGAGATTAGGCTTCAGTGGATTAGTGGAGATTAAGCATCTGTGGATTAGTGGAGATTAAGCATCAGTGGATTAGTGGAGATTAGGCTTCAGTGGATTAGTGGAGATTAGACTTCAGTGGATTAGTGGAGATTAAGCATCAGTGGATTTGTGGAGATTAAGCATCAGTGGATTAGTGGAGATTAGGCTTCAATGGATTAGTGGAGATTAAGCATCTGTAGATTAGCGATCACCTTTAAACCAGCATATCGATTTCCTTATCCCATTTTCAACGCCCACCCCACAGCCGCGCAAAGCCAAATCCGCTGGCGGCCGCCTTGGCGGCAAAAAGTCTGGCAAAAAATCTGGCAAAAAGTCTGGCAAAAAGCGTGGCAAATCGGCTGCGGCCGCTAAAGCTGAGAAGCCTGTAGTGGACATTATGTCCCCAGCAGCAATGGAGAACATCTACATGATTGCTCACGGAGTCGTTGATGCTTTGGAATTGCGCGGCTTTGCTAGCAGACCGAGCACTTCAAAGAAGAAAGGCAAGAAAGGCAAAAAAGGAAAGAAAAAGAAGAAGTGAAAAGTTTGCACTTAAAATGTGAGATTTTAGTGACAGAATTTTTAAATTCGAATTCAACTCGTGACTTTTTTACACTACTTTTAGTAGGCACGCTAGATTTTCCACTGCCTGTACACTGTAGTATTTTAACGAGTGCTCAATTTTTAGAACCTTTTTATCTGCTGTGATGTAAATTTATTTTTTGTACAACATGTACTTTTTCGTATGTAGCTTTCAGTAGCGTAGTAGTGTGTTTAACTTCTAAAATCTGCGCTGTTTTGTACTTTTTGTAAAACAGCTTTGATGCTTTTATAAAGACTTCTGACTTAGGGGTTGTGGCGCCGTCTCTGAAGGATCTGAGGGGGGGGGGTTGTGGCGCCGTCTGAAGGATCTGAGGGGAGTTGTGGCGCCGTCTGAAGGATCTGAGGGGAGTTGTGGCGCCGTCTCTGAAGGATCTGAGGGGTGGTTGTGGCGCTGTCTGAAGGATCTTAGGGGGTTGTGGCGCCGTCTCTGAAGGATCTGAGGAGGTTGTGGCGCCGTCTCTGAAGGATCTGAGGGGAGTTGTGGCGCCGTCTGAAGGATCTTAGGGGGTTGTGGCGCCGTCTCTGAAGGATCTGAGGGGAGTTGTGGCGCCGTCTCTGAAGGATCTGAGGGGAGTTGTGGCGCCGTCTCTGAAGGATTTGAGGAAGCTGGGCATGTGCACGCCTACTAGAAATGGTGAAGGGTTATAAATGTTTATCCTTGTCTTCCTCTGTCGTTGCTTTAATAAGGCAGTTTTTTTAGAACTATTTTTATACAACCTGTAGCTTCCCTATTTACCCGACCTTGCCTGTTTTTCGAATAGTTATTAGTTTATAGTTTTTACATATTTGTGTTATCTAGACAGCCATGTATATTTTCCCAGAGTCTGCTTTTTTGGTCTATTTATAGATAGAGGAAAAGATGAGAGAAAAATTTCCATAATACTAGCTAGATGTTTTTCCAACAATTTTCTGATAGCTGTGCTAATAAGTATTCTTATTTCGCAAGCAATTATCTTGTAACTGCACCTGATTAAATAATCCGTGTGTTGTTATTGTTTATGCCTTACTTTTCAAAGTTATTTTGATTTCAAGATGTGTGATTTTTGTATCTGTCTGTGTTATTTCAACATTTGCAATTCAGCTATTATTGCGACTATATTGATTATTCCTAATTGAATTGAAATGTGTTATTTTAAAATGATTTTTATTATTGATTCCTTTTTTGTCAGATTAATAAATACGAGCTAAATAATCTAAAAACCTTAATCCGTCCTTAATTCGATGTTTTTGCAACACAAGTGTCCTTAAGACTTTGTTTTTCCAGTTTTTTCTATTAGACTACTTGTGATTTTATATTTAGTAGTAGCTTTAGTCTATATTTATAACTAGTCAGCACCAATATTTACTATCATCTAGAAAGCTCAGTGAAATAACAACACTATCAACATATTTTGTTTATTTCATTTACAGATTAAAGCAAAATGGCGTTATTTGGAATCTCGATTTCAATGTGGCTTGTTGGAGTTATTGGCCTGTCTCTTTATATTGTTCTATACGTAATTAGCATTACTATTTATGGCAAGAAGCCTGGTAGGAATCCGTTTGTACTGCCTAGTTTACTGGTTAAAAAACCAGAGAGAACCGCGGATGATGTTATCAACAATCAGGTTCGTCTATTACTGTGAAGATGCCTTAAACTTAATTGTATTAAGTCTCAACTTATTTGTAGCTGACTGATAGCAGAGTGGGGTAGAGGACTTGGGCGGGGTGTTACGCTGGGCCTGGGGTTTATGGCTGACTGATAGCAGAGTGGGGTAGAGGACTTGGGCGGGGTGTTACGCTGGGCCTGGGGTTTATGGCTGACTGATAGCAGAGTGGGATAGAGGACTTGGGCGGGGTGTTACGCTGGGCCTGGGGTTTATGGCTGACTGATAGCAGAGTGGGGTAGAGGACTTGTGCGGGGTGTTACGCTGGGCCTGGGGTTTATGGCTGACTGATAGCAGAGTGGGATAGAGGACTTGGGCGAGGTGTTGCGCTGGGCCTGGGGTTTATGGCTGACTGATAGCAGAGTGGGGTAGAGGACTTGGGCGGGGTGTTACGCTGGGCCTGGGGTTTATGGCTGACTGATAGCAGAGTGGGGTAGAGGACTTGGGCGAGGTGTTGCGCTGGCGTTTTATGGCTGACTGATAACGTTGATATGCTTTATCTCATATAGCATTGGGTGTACATCTAATCTATTTTTAGCAATTGAACCCCCATCCCCCTCCAAACTGTGCAGTCCGCTCGCGATTCTGTCCTACGCCAAAACTTCACGGGGTCTCGCATACCCGAGCGCCTAGACGCCATTGTGATTGGCTCCGGCATTGGCGGTCTAACCGCGGCCACCCTATTGGCTAGGGCTCGCAAACGAGTGCTAGTATTGGAACAGCACGACGTTATTGGCGGCTGTTGTCACACTTTCGTTGATAAAGGCTACGAATTCGATGTTGGTATACATTATATTGGCGAGATGCGACCCGGGTCGTTTGTACGCTGCCTAGCTGATCAGCTAACCGATGGTAAACTGATGTGGCAGCCTTTGGATGTCGACTTTGACAGAGTGATTGTTGGCTGCGTCGATGGCGGCGGCAAGAATCGCAGCGTACTGGTGACTGGCGATCGGAAAGAGTTCGCCAAGCGTCTGGCTCAGGAGTGGCCAGACGATGCAGCTGGTATCGAGGCGTTTTTCAGTCTGCTAGATCGATTGAAACGCGGCTCAAAGCTCTATTGGGGATTGAAATTGTTGCCATTGCCTTTGGCTAGGCTGCTGATCAAGTCTGGCTTATGCGGCTTGTTTTCAGCCTATTTTCGGTGAGTATTAGGCTACTTTTAGTAGTTTACCTGGCTTGTACTGAGATACGTACTGCATGAGCTCTATTATATGACCTTTTTTAGTGTATGAGCGTTTCTTTATGTATGACCGCATTGCTGTTGTCATAAGTCATAACTTGCGCTTCGAGCCATTACTATAGCCTCTGTATGAGCCATTCTATCCCTATGACCTGATATTACTCTTTGAGACTATAGCCTCTTTATGAGCCTTTCTCTCCCAATAACCTGTCAGACCTGTCAATAACCTGTATGACTTTAGTCTCTGTATGAGCCATTCTATCCCTATGACCTGATATGACTCTTTGTGACTTTAGTCTCTGTATGAGCCATTCTATCCCTATGACCTGATATGACTCTTTGTGACTTTAGTCTCTGTATGAGCCTTTCTATCTCTATGACCTGATATGACTCTATGACTATAGTCTCTGTATGAGCCTTTCTATCCCTATGACTCTTCTCTATGACTATATGTTTTCTGTGTACAAAGTTCGTCTTCTTTTTACATGACCTGCTATGGCCACAATCCCCTATCCCCTGCTCAGCTACCTGCACATCAGCCTGAAGCAATACCTAGACCAGCACATCTCCAGCGAATCGCTGAAAAGTACATTGGCCTATTGTTTCGGCGACTACGGCACACCGCCAGGTGAAACCTCCGTAGTGCTGCACGCGCTACTATTGAATCACTTCCTTCGTCAGGGCGGCTTCTACCCTATTGGCGGCCCTAGCGAAATTTCATTCTGCTCCGTGCCAGTCATTGAAAAAGCTGGCGGTAGGGCCTTGGTTCGAGCCCCAGTGTCGTCTATTGTGTGCAACGAAACTACTGGTAGAGCGGTTGGCGTCACAGTGCAAAGGTCAGATGGTGAATACACTGTTCTGGCCCCGCTGATCATCTCTGATGCCGGGCTGATTAATACTGCTAAACTGCTGCCTCAGACTGCGTTGGAGAAGTGAGTCTTGTGGGAAATATTATATTATTGTAAGCCTTTTTATGGTCTTAGTATGGTTGAGACACATTCGAGACACTACATGCATTTAAGACACTTTAGAAACAGTTTAGGACACTTTAGACACAGTTTAGGACACTTTAGACACAGTTTAGGACACTTTAGACACAGTTTAGGACACTTTAGACATAGTTAAGGACACTTTAGACATAGTTTAGGACACTTTAGACATAGTTTAGGACACTTTAGACACAGTTTAGGACACTTTAGACATAGTTTAAGACACTTTAGACACAGTTTAGGACACTTTAGACACAGTTTAGGACACTTTAGACACAGTTTAGGACACTTTAGACATAGTTTTGGACACTTTAGACACAGTTTAGGACACTTTAGACATAGTTTAGACATAGTTTTGACATAATTTAGGACACTTTAGACACAGTTTTGGACACTTTAGACACAGTTTAGGACACTTTAGACACAGTTTAGGACACTTCAGACATAGTTTAGGACACTTTAGACACAGTTTAGGACACTTTAGACATAGTTTTGGACACTTTAGACACAGTTTAGGACACTTTAGACATAGTTTAGACATAGTTTTGACATAATTTAGGACACTTTAGACACAGTTTTGGACACTTTAGACACAGTTTAGGACACTTTAGACACAGTTTAGGACACTTCAGACATAGTTTAGGACACTTTAGACACAGTTTAGGACACTTTAGACATATTTTAGGACACTTTAGACACAGTTTATGACACTTTAGACACAGTTTAGGACACTTTAGACACAGTTTAGGACACTTTAGACACAGTTTAGGACACTTTAGACACAGTTTAGGACACTTTAGACATAGTTTTGGACACTTTAGACACAGTTTAGGATGCTTTAGACACAGTTTAGGACACTTTAGACACAGTTTAGGACACTTTAGACACAGTTTTGGACACTTTAGAGTCTTAGACACAGTTTAGGACACTTTAGACACAGTTTAGGACACTTTAGACATAGTTTAGGACACTTTAGACGCAGTTTAGGACACTTTAGACACAGTTTAGGATGCTTTAGACACAGTTTAGGACACTTTAGACATAGTTTAGGACACTTTAGACATAGTTTAGGACACTTCAGACACAGTTTAGGACACTTTAGACACAGTTTAGGATGCTTTAGACACAGTTTAGGACACTTTAGACATAGTTTAGGACACTTTAGACACAGTTTAGGACACTTTAGACACAGTTTAGGATGCTTTAGACACAGTTTAGGACACTTTAGACATAGTTTAGGACACTTTAGACACAGTTTAGGACACTTTAGACACAGTTTAGGACACTTTAGACACAGTTTAGGATGCTTTAGACACTTTGAAGGAATTTAAGAGAGAGAGCGGTAGTCTAATCTGGTAGCCAAATCTGGGAGGGCGGTAGCTTAATCTGGGGAGGGTGGTAGCTTAATCTGAGAGGAGGGCAGCTTAATCTGGGAGGGTGGCAACCTAATTTGAGAGGAGGGTAGCTTCATCTGGGAGGGTGGCAACTTAATCTGGGAGGGCGGTAGCCGAATCTGGGAGAGTGGAGAGAAGTTTCAACATAGCAAGCAGCATTATACACAAGTTCGCCTCATAAGTACGCGTGCACTAAATGAGTACACCACACCTGGCAAACCTGGCAGGTCTCGAATTCCCCGAACCCTAACCGACTGCCAGCTCCGCTCCGGCCACGGCGCAATGTCTGTGTTCATCGGACTGCGTCTGCCTCCGGGAAGGTGCGCCTCCACTGATCCGGCATTTGACGACATCCGCGGTCGCAATCTGTGGCTGCTTTCTCCGTCTGACAGCTCAGCGGCTGAGACTGTGGATCTGCAGTCGATTGTTAATGCCTATCTTAGCCTTGATCCTCAGGAGGCCGCAGCGGCTGATCCGCCTCTGCTATTCGCTTCGTTTCCCTCGCTGAAGGATCCCAGCTGGCCGAGGAGGCGCGGAGATGACCGGCTGACTTGTGCGATTGTCACCTTCGCGAACTGGGACTGGTTCAGCCAGTATCAGGAGGGCCGCAGCGGTCACAGGGGCAGAGATTATAACGAGTTGAAGAACGCTATCGGCAGGCGGATGTGGGAGCTGGTCAAGTGCCAGGTACCGGCTGTGGCCGATCTTGAAGTCGAACTGTTTCAGGTGAGGCTTTGGGAAGGGGGCATTGTTAATTCTTCCTTGTTGCTGGGCCACCATCACTACAGATCTTGACATTTCCAGATCCTTTCAATTAATCTACCGCATCACCGATAAAAAGAGCTTCCACCCTCCCAGATTCCCAGATGAAGCTTCAACCCTCCCAGATTCCCAGATAAAGCTTTCACCCTCCCAGATTCCCAGATGAAGCTTTCACCCCTCCCAGATCCCCAGATTAAGCTACCAGCCTCCCAGATCCCCCGACTAAGCTACCAGCCTCCCAGATTTCCAGATTAAGCTACCAGCCTCCCAGAATAAACTACCAGCCTCCCAGATTAAACTACCAGCCTCCCAGATTAAACTACTAGCCTCCCAGATTAAACTACCAGCCTCCCAGATTAAACTACCAGCCTCCCAGATTAAACTACTAGCCTCCCAGATTAAACTACCAGCCTCCCAGATTAAACTACTAGCCTCCCAGATTAAACTACTAGCCTCCCAGATTAAACTACCAGATCCCCAGGAGTAAGCTACCAGATCCCCAGATCACCAGAATAAACTACCAGATCCTCCGGGGTAAGCTACTAGATCCCCCAGATTAAACTACCAGACCCCCAGATTAAGCTACCAGATCCCCAGATTAAGCTACCAGATCCCGCAGATTAAGCTACCACATCCCCAGATTAAGCTACCAGCATCCCAGAATAAACTACCAGCCTCCGAGATTAAACTACCAGATCCCCAGATCACCAGAATAAACTACTAGATCCTCCGGGGTATGCTACTAGATCCCCCAGATTAAGCTACCAGATCCCAAGATTAAGCTACCAGATCCCCCAGATTAAGCTACCAGATCCCCAGATTAAGCTACCAGCCTCCCAGAATAAACTACTAGCCTCCCAGATTAAACTACCAGATCCCCAGGGTAAGCTACCTGATCCTCCGGGGTAAGCTACTAGATCCCCCAGATTAAGCTACCAGATCCCAAGATTAAGCTACCAGATCCCCCAGATTAAGCTACCAGATCCCCAGATTAAGCTACCAGCCTCCCAGAATAAACTACCAGCCTCCCAGATTAAACTACCAGATCCCCAGGGTAAGCTACCTGATCCTCCGGGGTAAGCTACTAGATCCCCCAGATTAATTAAGCAGGCCAGGATTTGTCACCAGGAACACATAGAAGTGCATAACACCTGAGCCCCTCCTGTCTCACCTCCCCCCTCCCAGGTGGGCACGCCGCTCACCAACCAGCACTACATCAATTCGCCACGCGGCGAAATCTACGGCTTAGACCACAGCCTCAGTCGCTTAGCTCCGGATTCGTGCGCTCAACTGCGGCCGGAGATGGGCCCGCCGGGACTCCTGCTCACTGGCCAAGACGTGGCCATCTGCGGCTTCGTTGGCGGCATGATGGGCGGCCTGTTGTGCGCTTCTGCCGCTCTGAATCGCAATCTGATTGCCGATCTGGCCAAACTCATTCAAGCCGACGCTAAGGGCATCCTGCGCCGGGAACGACCGAAGGCCGAATGATGATTGATTTATGGCTAGCTTGTGGTCACTGTAGTACGCGATGTACTTGATTGATTTACATTTATAGCAAGTTTCGCTAACTAATAGGCTGTAGGTTAAGCCAGAGATGACTGTGGTTAGTACGTAGCGCTATTGAGTAGGCTGAGTTAAGCAGAGTTGACTGTGGTTAGTACGTAGCGCTATTGAGTAGGCTAAAAGTTAAGCAGAGTTGACTGTGGTTAGTATGTAGCGCTTTTGAATAGGCTGAAAGTTAACAACTATATTTTCTCTAGTTTAACAAACTTTTTTTACTTTCTCGCCCAATTTTTGTTACTAGCTTTTCTTCCTCTAATTTGAACTATAATAGTACAAACGTTCTTTTGTATTTAGTCTATTGTTGATGACAAGTCATTTTTTCGCGTAAAAGTACTTACGCGTAATTTTTTTAATTAGTCAATTTCTCATATTTATACCATAGCGCTGCACGTGTTACCCTAACCTTTGGAACAAATTTTTCCACTTGTTAACGATTATTATTAAATATGTCTTGTGTCTGCCTTAATTTAACTGTTCGGTTTTATTAGGATAAGTTTGTAAGGCTTGTTACGAGACAGAAGAAGTTGTTACAATTATTCTGGGAAAATTTTATAAACCTGAATCTTCAGTTCACCCAGCTGTAAAATGGGTGCCAGCATTGGCTGAGGTAATTGAGGGCGTGTGTGGCGACCCCCCATAGCTGCGGCTGAGCTGTCGGTTGCACATCGGGTCCAGTTGGGGCAGGTGTAATCAATTATCAGTTATTATTGTCAGCTAGATTATTATTGCTACCTAATCACACTAAGTAGTATAAAAGTATTTTATATCTAGAAAAATATTTTTGTATAAACAACCTTAAGGGTAAAAACTTCTGTTTCATACACAATATCTTGGCATCAGCAAATCATATACATCGATCGTTAATCATTGCAATTTTCTAATCTTCAACCTTGTTTTTCTTTCCCTGCTGCATAGGGAAAGAAATTATATTCTACCTATTTTTATAGCCATCGGCCTTCTGTCTTGCTTTTTTCTCTTCCTTTCTCCTTATTGGCCAGTTTGGCAAGGAGATGCAGAACCAGATTCTGGATTAGCAACTCCTTCCCGAACCTCTGCGGGCCTGACTGCTGTTCTGTTTAGCTAACACATGTCCGATTTTCCGTAACTAAAAGCTAAATCTGCAGTTTAAGCTTCAGTTTAAGCTACAGTTTAAGCTACAGTTTAAGCTACATTTTAAGCTTTAGTTTAAGCTTTAGTTTAAGCTACAGTTTAAGCTACAGTTTAAGCTACAGTTTGAACTACAGTTTAAGCTACAGTTTAAGCTTTAGTTTAAGCTTTAGTTTAAGCTACAGTTTAAGCTACAGTTTAAGCTTTAGTTTAAGCTTTAGTTTAAGCTACAGTTTAAGCTACAGTTTAAGCTACATTTTAAGCTTTAGTTTAAGCTTTAGTTTAAGCTACAGTTTAAGCTACAGTTTAAGCTACAGTTTGAACTACAGTTTAAGCTACAGTTTAAGCTACAGTTTGAACTACAGTTTAAGCTACAGTATAAGATCAGTTTAAGCTACAGTTTAAGATCAGTTTAAGCTACAGTTTAAGCTTCAGTTTAAGCTACAGTTTAAGCTACAGTTTAAGCTACAGTTTAAGCTACAGTTTGAACTACAGTTTAAGCTACAGTATAAGATCAGTTTAAGCTACAGTTTAAGATCAGTTTAAGCTACAGTTTAAGCTTCAGTTTAAGCTACAGTTTAAGCTACAGTTTAAGCTACAGTTTAAGCTACAGTTTGAACTACAGTTTAAGCTACAGTTTAAGATCAGTTTAAGCTACAGTTTAAGATCAGTTTAAGCTACAGTTTAAGCTTCAGTTTTAGCTACAGTTTAAGCTACAGTTTAAGCTGCAGTTTTAGCTACAGTTTAAGCCACAGTTTAAGCTGCAGTTTAAGCTACAGTTTAAGCTTCAGTTTAAGCTGCAGTTTAAGCTATAGTTTACGCTACGCCAGTCTAGAATTATGTGGGATTGGAAAGCAGTGGCTTAGACAGGAGCAGTCACTCCGCGGGCTTCTGTTTCTAGGCCTCTTTGGTTGGTGGGAAACACGAGCCAGTAGAACGCATCCATCTTGCCGCTTTATATTGCACCTTTCCCCGCTTCTTCTACTATTCCTGGCAAGCCGAAAGCAACAGACGGGGGCTTTTGCAGTTCTGTCGTCTTCTTCCCCCGCCTCTCTTCTCTGGCTGAAAGATGGGTAGCGAACTTTCCATTCCGGAACTGTGCGCTCATTTTGATAGCGAAGAACTCCGACGGTTGGGTAAACGGTTTAAGAAGATCGACTTGGATGGCAGCGGCTCGCTGAGCATTGAAGAGTTCCTGCGGCTGCCTGAGTTGCAGCAGAACCCGCTGGTGCAGCGAGTGATTGACATCTTCGATACTGATCAGAATGGAGAGGTCGATTTTAAAGAGTTTATTCAGGGTGAGTTTGTCTTGCTGCTGTTTCATCTCTGGTTCTGCGTCTGCGATCTCATCTCAGTGTGAGATTGGGTATGTGATCTCATCTCAGGGTGAGATTGGGTATGTGATCTCGTCTCAGTGTGAGATTGGGTCCGTGATCTCATCTCAGGATGAGATTGGGTCTGTGAATTCATGTCAGGGTGAGATTGGGAATGTGATCTCATCTCAGGATGAGATTGGGTCTGTGAATTCATGTCAGGGTGAGATTGGGAATGTGATCTCATCTCAGGATGAGATTGGGTCTGTGAATTCATGTCAGGGTGAGATTGGGAATGTGATCTCATCTCAGGATGAGATTGGGTCTGTGAATTCATGTCAGGGTGAGATTGGGAATGTGATCTCATCTCAGGATGAGATTGGGTCTGTGAATTCATCTCAGGTTGAGATCGGTATGTGATCTCATCTCAGGATGAGATTGGGTCTGTGAATTCATGTCAGGGTGAGATTGGGTATGTGATCTCATCTCAGGGTGAGATTGGGTATGTGATCTCATCTCAGGGTGAGATTGGGTATGTGTATGTGATCTCATCTCAGTGTGAGATTGGGTATGTGTATGTGATCTCATCTCAGTGTGAGATTGAGCATGTAATCTCATCTCAGTGTGAGATTAAGTATGTTTCCCCCTTATTCCTTTGCTTTATCTTTTTCTTACTAAAGTTTTACTTACGTAAAGGCAATTTGAACTGGAATTGTTGTTTAATTGCTGCGCTGGACTTTCGTATGCATATGCGAGTACACTAGTATGTGGCGCTTTTATGACTACTCGCGCTCCAATGACTCCTAATACCTAATTATTTTGTGTTGTAGTTTTTTAGTTGTAGTTTTTTTCAAACATAAAATGTCTTGTTCACGATTGTATATAGTGAATATTACGTACTTATTATTATAAAGTGTTATAACAGCTTCACCGTCTTTCTGTCTACACGCTTGGCTTCATTTCGTGATCCCCTATACCCTGTTGCTCACTTTCTCCTGTCTGTCGTCTTGTCCCCCTGTCGTTTCTTCCCATATCCATTAGCCCGCGGTTCCAGCTTTCTAACATCTGTTTAGGCTGAGCTTGTACTTTTGCTAGCTTGCTAGACTTCGTTCGAATGCTTTCAGTTGCAAAAAAATAATAGTAATAATAATCAAGTCATTGTTTAGATCTAAAGGAAGCTGCTGTGCCTGGTTCTATTTCTTTCCTATTCCATCGCTTCTTTTTTTACTAAAAAACTGAGTTTTGAACTTTTAAATCTTAGAATACACCAAACTTGTTTTTTAAAGATAAGCATTTGCCCAAACTTAAAGCTATAGAATTTACACCGAACCCTGTCTAAAATCTTTCACCCCTTCCTCAATGTACACCAACCCCAAACCCTCAAATCTTCCACCCCTTCCCCAATGTACACCAACCCCAGCCCCAAATCTTCCACCCCTTCCCCAATGTACACCAACCCCAGCATCAAATCTTCCACCCCTTCCACAATTTACACCAACCCCAGCCCCAAATCTTCCACCCTTTCCCCAATGTACACCAACCCCAGCCCCAAATCTTCCACCCCTTCCCCAATGTACACCAACCCCAGCATCAAATCTTCCACCCCTTCCACAATTTACACCAACCCCAGCCCCAAATCTTCCACCCTTTCCCCAATGTACACCAACCCCAGCCCCAAATCTTCCACCCCTTCCCCAATGTACACCAACCCCAGCATCAAATCTTCCACCCCTTCCACAATTTACACCAACCCCAGCCCCAAATCTTCCACCCCTTCCCCAATGTACACCAACCCCAGCATCAAATCTTCCACCCCTTCCCCAATGTACACCAACCCCAGCATCAAATCTTTCACCCCTTCCCCAATGTAGCCAGCACTGAATCAAGTATTATCCTAACAATAATCAGCTTCCAAAACCTAATTTAGCCAGTTTAACGAAGCTTAAATCCGCTTAAACAGAAATAGGATTGAAGCCATGCAGGAAATCTTGGCCAAATAGGCGGGCGCAGAAAAAGAAAGCAAAAAAGCGAAGGCTTAGGAAGCAGGAACTTCGGTTTGCGAACACGCACTGATTATGGCTTGTTTGCGGGGATTTTTTCACTTATTTATCCTCTCCATTCGCCCCCTCTCTCTCCCGCATCTCTTCTCCTCTCTCCTCCCTTCCTTATCCTTTCCTGGTGCGGATCGAAGGGCTTTAATGTTAAAAAAGTAAAGCGATCGACTTTGTGCTTGAACTATTGAAGGAAGAAACAGGAGAGAGAGGGGGAGATGAGGGCACGAAGGAAGGTCTAGCAGAACCTATACAAGGAAGTTGCTAGGTCGGCGCAATGAATATATAAGAAAAAGAGAAAAGGTTTCAAGACTGGCATCCAAAAAGTCATCATCAAGCCGTTGGAAGCTTTTCGTCTTTCTCTAGCCTAACTTCTGGTCTCTCTACCAATTTGTATATATAGACAGTTTGTGTATGCGATATTGTCTATGCTGATATGCCGGAGCGTCCTAAGCTAGTGGCACTGTTTACTATGATTGACAGTTACTGGGGCTTTGGTTAAACATCTTCCCTTTGGAATTCCAGGGTTTGTATTGAATAAACTGCATTTTTTCTCCTACGATATTCAAGAGACTGATAAGATTCTCACCCGATTCTCCTATAAGACTGATGAGATTCTCACCCGATTCTCCTATAAGACTGATGAGATTCTCACCCGATTCTTTTATGAGACTGATGAGATTCTCACCTCATTCTCCTATGAGACTGTGAGATTCTCACCCCATTCTCCTATGAGACCGGTGAGATTCTCAGCCCATTCTCCTATGAGACTGAAAAGATTCTCACCCAGTCTCCTGTGAGACTGATGAGATTCTCACCCCAGTCTCTAATGAAACTGGTGAGATTCTCGCCCGATTCTCCTATGAGACTGGTGAGATTCTCACCCCATTCTCCTATGAGACTGAAAAGATTCTCACCCCATTCTTCTATGAGACTGATGAAATTCTCACCCCAGTCTCCTATGAGACTGGTGAGATTCTCACCCCATTCCATCAGACTGATAAGATACTCCCCTGATTCTCCTATGAGAGTGATGAGATTCTCACCCGATTCTCCCATTTTCACCCCATTTTATGAGACTGATGAGATTCTAACTCAATTCTCCCATGAGGCTGGTGAGATTCTCACCAAATTCTCCTACGAGGCTGGTGAAATTCTTACCCGATTTATCTAGATGAGACCTAAGAGAAATTCTCTCCCGGTTGATATAATGGGATTTATGCAGTTATTGAGAAGCACAAAGTGATTTAAAATACTCTCACTTCCCTTCAATTTAGGCATGTCGCAATTCTCTGTCAGAGGCGACAAAGAGGCTAAACTGCGTTTTGCGTTTCGAATCTACGATATGGACAAGGATGGCTTCATTAGCAATGGGGAGCTCTTTCAGGTGAGGCTTGCTTAGGGCACTTTGTATGCTCTGTGAAATATTGAGTATCTCAGGGACTGCTCAGGGGCATCGCAACCTTGTCTGAAATGCTACTCAAGAGGCATCTCAAATGTGTCTGAAATGCTACTCAGTGACATCTCAAATTTGTCTGAAATGCTACTCAAGTGACATATCAAATGTGTCTGAAATGCTACTCAGTGACATCTCAAATTTGTCTGAAATGCTACTCAAATGACATCTCAAATTTGTCTAAAATGCTACTCAAATGACATCTCAAATTTGTCTGAAATGCTACTCAAATGACATCTCAAATGTGTCTGAAATGCTACTCAAGTGACATCTCAAATTTGTCTAAAATGCTACTCAAATGACATCTCAAATTTGTCTGAAATGCTACTCAAATGACATCTCAAATGTGTCTGAAATGCTACTCAAATGACATCTCAAATGTGTCTGAAATGCTACTCAAATGACATCTCAAATGTGTCTGAAATGCTACTCAGTGACATCTCAAATGTGTCTGAAATGCTACTCAAATGACATCTCAAATGTGTCTGAAATGCTACTCAGGTGACATATCAAATGTGTCTAAAATGCTACTCAAGAGACATCTCAAATGTGTCTGAAATGCTACTCAAGAGACATCTCAAATGTGTCTGAAATGCTACTCAAATGACATCTCAAATGTGTCTGAAATGCTACTCAAGAGACATCTCAAATGTGTCTGAAATGCTACTCAAATGACATCTCAAATGTGTCTGAAATGCTACTCAAGTGACATCTCAAATGTGTCTCATTAATCGCGAAACTACCTGAACAATTTCATAGGTGCTGAAGATGATGGTTGGCAGCAATCTGAAAGACGCTCAACTGCAGCAGATTGTTAATAAAACAATCATTTTTGCTGACAAAGACGGTGACGGAAAAATTTCTTACGCTGAATTCTGCGACATTGTCGGCTCCCTCGATGTGCACAAGAAAATGACCATCGATGTCTGATTTTCTTAATTTTACTTCTCGCAAAAAAAAGACGTTGAATTTCTTTAGTTGATGTTCGGTAGGCAGAATTAATGAGTATTTCGCAATGTTTATGTAATTATAATTTTTCGTCTTTTTTAATGTTTCTTTGATTTATTACAACAACAAAACTTAGAGCTTGTAGCCTGTTTAATGTGTGCGTCTTTGTAGCTTTATCTATTCTTGCACAGTGTACTTTTACAGTTGATTTTGTAATCATAAAATTAGAATTTTAGTCTTAGCTTGCGGATTCATTGTTGTACTCCTATTTTTTAGATTGTAAACTTAAAATAAATTTATTAATAACTGTTATGAGTCTGTCTATGATTTAATTTCCTTAATAGTCAAGCTTTATTTGTTTCAGTCTTAGATGTAGATGTTAAAATTAAAACAAATGTCATTAATGCACACTCAGGCATTCCAGAGTCACAATGTACACTCAGGCATTCCAAGGTCACAATGTACACTCTGGTATTCCAAGATCAAAATTTACACTCTGGCATTCCAAGGTCACAATGTACACTCAGGCATTCCAAGGTCACAATGTACACTCTGGTATTCCAAGATCAAAATGTACACTCCGGCATTCCAAAGTAACAATGTACACTCAGGCATTCCAAGGTCACAATGTACACTCAGGCATTCCAAGGTCACAATGTACACTCTGGTATTCCAAGATCAAAATTTACACTTAGGCATTCCAAGGTCACAATGTACACACTAGCATTCCAAGGTCACAATGTACACACTAGCATTCCAAGGTCACAATGTACACTATGGCATTCCAAGGTCACAATATACACTATGGCATTCCAAGGTCACGATGTACACTATGGCATTCCAAGGTCACAAAAGCACAAAGCTGTTCTTAATCTGTCATATTCAAGCAAATGAGCATGATTGACACAGAGAGCATCGGCTAGGATTAAGTTTCCTGGAAAAAAGATAGAACTACGCTGGTATCTTTAATGGTTTCCCAAAAAAGCTCGCCTGCTAACTCGCATTGTGGCATTCGTGACAATTTGCCTGCTTTTTTAGCCTGCTCTTCTGAGATAGCTTCATTATCTTGTTTCTTTCTCAGCGGGCAGTTTCTTCTTTGATGTCGCTTTGATCCTAGAAGAGATGCTCATAAAACTTTGCCGGCCTGCCTGTTTATATTATAGTGTGTTCTCTGTTCTCTGCACGCGACGTTAAATTAGTAAATGACTTGCCTTCGTACATTTACTATGCTATCGTGAAAGGGCAGCTATTACATGTATAGCTTGTAGGCTTAGAAAAAACTTGCAGAGAACTCTGACTCATTTTTTGCCTTGTCTGCTCCATTCATCTGAGAGGCTAGGGGGGGGGGGCGTAGCCGTAGCCGTAGCCCTCCTGAAACGCCCCAACCTTGCACCCTGAAAATCCGCCCCCCATCCGTGAGAATCCGCCCCTACCCTGAGAATCCGCCCCCATCCGTGAGAATCCGCCCCTTCCCTGAGAATCCGCCCCCTACCCTGAGAATCCACCCATTCCTTAGAATCCGCCCCCTACCCTGAGAATCCGCCCATTCCTTAGAATCCGCCCCCATCCGTGAGAATCTACCGCGATCCCTGAGAATCCGCCCCATTCCTGATAATCCGCCCCCATCCGTGAGAATCCGCCCCCATCCCTGAGAATCCGCCACATTCCTGATAATCCGCCCCCATCCGTGTGCATCCGCCCCCCATCCGTGTGAATCCGCCCCCATCCGTGAGAATCCGCCCCCCATCTGTGAGAATCCGCCCCCCCATCCGTGTGAATCCGCCCTACCCTGAGAATCCGCCCCCTACCCTGAGAATCCGCCCATTCCTTAGAATCCGCCCCCCATCCGTGTGCATCCGCCCCCCATCCGTGTGAATCCGCCCCCATCCGTGAGAATCCGCCCCCATCCGTGAGAATCCGCCCCCCATCCGTGAGAATCCGCCCCCATCCGTGAGAATCCGCCCCCCCCATCCGTGAGAACCCGCCTCCTGAGAATCCCTTGCAGATCTGGCGGATTCCGTGAATCCGGTGGTGCAAAACTGTACATGTATCAGAATTTTCTTTTCTACGAGCGTATTATCGACATTCGAAAAGTAAAATATGCTGTTATTTTTCTCTTTCACATGACTGCAGTCCATGTCGGCAGAGCCAGACGCCGATCCCATCGAAACCGAAACGGAGACGCCAAAGGAGGACACTCCGTTCGAAGCTGCTCAACGAATAGACGAAGACGACAACCAACAATGCGAGGCCATGGACATCGAAACTGGACAAAAACTGGTCGAGGATGAAGAAGAACCAGAGTCTGAGCCGGTTATTTTAGCAGAAACAGAAAAAGAGAATGAAGTTGTTAAACTGTCCAGCCTACCGGTCAGCAAGATGAAGCTAATTATGAAAGCCGATCCAGACACGCGTCTGATCAATAAAGAAGCCGTGCTAGCGGTTGCCAAAGCGACGGAATTGTTTATTCAACAGTTGGGCAAAGCTGCCCACGATTTTGCTGTAAAAAGCAAACGAAAGACTGTCACGAAGAAGGACGTTGAACTGGCTATTAACTGGCATCCGGTATTTTCTTTCCTTGATGGTACCTTTTAGACAATTATTAGTTGCCGATATGTATCGAAAAGTTGGTTATTTTACATACGCTCTCTGCCGATATGTATCGAAAAGTGGGTTATTTCGCATATTTTTCTCCACCGATATGTATCGAAAAGTGGGGTTATTTTGCATACATTTTCTGCCGATATGTATCGAAAAGTGGGGTTATTTTGTATACATTTTCTGCCGATATGTATCGAAAAGTGGGGTTATTTTGTATACATTTTCTGCCGATATGTATCGAAAAGTGGGGTTATTTTGCATGCATTTTCTTCAAATAAGTATCGAAAAGTATCATTATTTATATTTGCTATAAAAGTAGGTTATTTTGCATATTTTCTCTGCCGATATGTATCGAAAAGTTATTTCCATACTTATCTTCGATATGAATCAAGTACTTTTTCTACACTTAGCTTCAATGACCCGTTAAATACGAGTAGCGGTTCGAGTGTGTTGTGTTTATTGCAAAATATGCATTTTAGGCTTTTTTTACTGACGGTATGTATCGAAAATTAACTTTATTAATTTGCTCATGACGATATGTATAGAAAGTTTGTTTCTACGTTATGATATTTTTGGTTTGTGTGTTTGCACTGTTCTCGTATCGAATAAGCATTTGTAATTTATACCAATGGCACTGTGTTTTAATGTCTTCGATGGGGAGTTAAAATTAAATTTTAAAATTTCGATAAGTAAAACTCCTATAAATGAAGGCATTTGATGCAAAAATTTTTTTTTGTGAAAGGCATTTGTAGTTTAAAAAGTTGTCTCAATTTTAATTACTGTATTTTTAATTGGAAGAATTTGCATATCGTATTTCATAGTACTACTTAGTGTAAGCAGCAGTAGTATGAAACGTGATATTGTATTTTTTCCTAATTGTATTATATTAGCTTTAATATTCGTTTCTCTACTGCAAGTAGCGTTAATGTATTTTTATTTTTATTTCATTCTTTTTTCAGCTTATTTTAATCCAATTAAAGAACAACTATTAGGCAAAGATGGCTTCTTCAACTGATCCCTACGAGTACCTGTTTAAATTTTTGATAATTGGTTCAGCTGGCACAGGTAAATCCTGTCTGTTGCACCAGTTTCTTGAGCGAAAATTTAAGGCCGATTCGTCGCACACAATCGGAGTGGAGTTTGGCAGCAAAGTTATCGACGTGAATGGTCGGACTGTGAAACTGCAGGTGATGCTCAGGGCGGTAAATGATGAGCATAGTCAGGAGAGATTATGAGAAGAGAAGTAGAGAAGAGTGTCTATAAAAGGGTAGACAGTAGAGTGGACGAGACGGTAGACAGGAGAGAGTAGACGGGAGAGGGAAGACATGAAAGGGTAGACAAGATAAGATAGATAAAAGACGGTGGACAAGAGATAGTAGACACGAAGCAGTAGACAAGAGATAGTAGACACGAAGAGGTAGACAAGAGATAGTAGACACGAAGAGTTAGACAAGAGATAGTAGACACGAAAGAGTAGACAAGAGATAGTAGAAACGAAGAGGTAGACAAGAGATAGTAGACACGAAGAGGTAGACAAGAGATAGTAGACACGAAGGAGTAGACAAGAGATAGTAGACACGAAGCAGTAGACAAGAGATAGTAGACACGAAGAGGTAGACAAGAGATAGTAGACACGAAGAGGTGAACAAGAGATAGTAGACACGAAGAGGTAGACAAGAGATAGTAGACACGAAGATGTAGACAAGAGATAGTAGACACGAAGCAGTAGACAAGAGATAGTAGACACGAAGGAGTAGACAAGAGATAGTAGACACGAAGATGTAGACAAGAGATAGTAGACACGAAGGAGTAGACAAGAGATAGTAGACACGAAGAGGTAGACAAGAGATAGTAGACACGAAGGAGTAGACAAGAGATAGTAGACACGAAGAGGTAGACAAGAGATAGTAGACACGAAGAGGTAGACAAGAGATAGTAGACACGAAGCAGTAGACAAGAGATAGTAGACACGAAGAGGTAGACAAGAGATAGTAGACACGAAGAGGTAGACAAGAGATAGTAGACACGAAGGAGTAGACAAGAGATAGTAGACACGAAGAGGTAGACAAGAGATAGTAGACACGAAGAGGTAGACAAGAGATAGTAGACACGAAGCAGTAGACAAGAGATAGTAGACACGAAGAGGTAGACAAGAGATAGTAGACACGAAGAGGTAGACAAGAGATAGTAGACACGAAGATGTAGACAAGAGATAGTAGACACGAAGATGTAGACAAGAGATAGTAGACACGAAGCAGTAGACAAGAGATAGTAGACACGAAGCAGTAGACAAGAGATAGTAGACACGAAGATGTAGACAAGAGATAGTAGACACGAAGAGGTAGACAAGAGATAGTAGATACGAAGCAGTAGACAAGAGATAGTAGACACGAAGAGGTAGACAAGAGATAGTAGACACAAATGAGTAAATAAGAAATAGTAGACACGAAGAGGTAGACAAGAGATAGTAGACACGAAGGAGTAGACAAGAGATAGTAGACACGAAGGAGTAGACAAGAGATAGTAGACACGAAGATGTAGACAAGAGATAGTAGACACGAAGGAGTAGACAAGAGATAGTAGACACGAAGAGGTAGACAAGAGATAGTAGACACGAAGAGGTAGACAAGAGATATTATACAGGAAGATGTAGACAAGAGAGTAGACACAAATGAGTAGACAAGAGATAGTAGACACGAAGAGGTAGACAAGAGATAGTAGACACGAAGAGGTAGACAAGAGATAGTAGACACGAAGCAGTAGACAAGAGATAGTAAACAGGAAGATGTAGACAAGAGAGTAGACACAAATGAGTAGACAAGAGATAGTAGACACGAAGAGGTAGACAAGAGATAGTAGACACGAAGGAGTAGACAAGAGATAGTAGACACGAAGAGGTAGACAAGAGATAGTAGACACGAAGGAGTAGACAAGAGATTGTAGACACGAAGAGGTAGACAAGAGATAGTAGACACAAAGGAGTAGACAAGAGATAGTAGACACGAAGATGTAGACAAGAGATAGTAGACACGAAGAGGTAGACAAGAGATATTATACAGGAAGATGTAGACAAGAGAGTAGACACAAATGAGTAGACAAGAGATAGTAGACACGAAGAGGTAGACAAGAGATAGTAGACACGAAGAGGTAGACAAGAGATAGTAGACACGAAGAGGTAGACAAGAGATAGTAGACACGAAGCAGTAGACAAGAGATAGTAAACAGGAAGATGTAGACAAGAGAGTAGACACAAATGAGTAGACAAGAGATAGTAGACACGAAGAGGTAGACAAGAGATAGTAGACACGAAGGAGTAGACAAGAGATAGTAGACACGAAGAGGTAGACAAGAGATAGTAGACACGAAGAGGTAGACAAGAGATAGTAGACACGAAGAGGTAGACAAGAGATAGTAGACACGAAGGAGTAGACAAGAGATAGTAGACACAAAGGAGTAGACAAGAGATAGTAGACACGAAGAGGTAGACAAGAGATAGTAGACACAAATGAGTAGAGAAGAAATAGTAAACACGAAGAGGTAGACAAGAGATAGTAGACACGAAGAGGTAGACAAGAGATAGTAGACACGAAGGAGTAGACAAGAGATAGTAGACACGAAGGAGTAGACAAGAGATAGTAGACACGAAGATGTAGACAAGAGATAGTAGACACGAAGGAGTAGACAAGAGATAGTAGACACGAAGAGGTAGACAAGAGATAGTAGACACGAAGAGGTAGACAAGAGATATTATACAGGAAGATGTAGACAAGAGAGTAGACACAAATGAGTAGACAAGAGATAGTAGACACGAAGAGGTAGACAAGAGATAGTAGACACGAAGAGGTAGACAAGAGATAGTAGACACGAATCAGTAGACAAGAGATAGTAAACAGGAAGATGTAGACAAGAGAGTAGACACAAATGAGTAGACAAGAGATAGTAGACACGAAGAGGTAGACAAGAGATAGTAGACACGAAGGAGTAGACAAGAGATAGTAGACACGAAGAGGTAGACAAGAGATAGTAGACACGAAGGAGTAGACAAGAGATTGTAGACACGAAGAGGTAGACAAGAGATAGTAGACACAAAGGAGTAGACAAGAGATAGTAGACACGAAGATGTAGACAAGAGATAGTAGACACGAAGAGGTAGACAAGAGATAGTAGACACGAAGAGGTAGACAAGAGATAGTAGACACGAAGAGGTAGACAAGAGATATTATACAGGAAGATGTAGACAAGAGAGTAGACACAAATGAGTAGACAAGAGATAGTAGACACGAAGAGGTAGACAAGAGATAGTAGACACGAAGAGGTAGACAAGAGATAGTAGACACGAAGAGGTAGACAAGAGATAGTAGACACGAAGCAGTAGACAAGAGATAGTAAACAGGAAGATGTAGACAAGAGAGTAGACACAAATGAGTAGACAAGAGATAGTAGACACGAAGAGGTAGACAAGAGATAGTAGACACGAAGGAGTAGACAAGAGATAGTAGACACGAAGAGGTAGACAAGAGATAGTAGACACGAAGAGGTAGACAAGAGATAGTAGACACGAAGAGGTAGACAAGAGATAGTAGACACGAAGGAGTAGACAAGAGATAGTAGACACAAAGGAGTAGACAAGAGATAGTAGACACGAAGAGGTAGACAAGAGATAGTAGACACAAATGAGTAGAGAAGAAATAGTAAACACGAAGAGGTAGACAAGAGATAGTAGACACGAAGAGGTAGACAAGAGATAGTAGACACGAAGAGGTAGACAAGAGATAGTAGACACGAAGCAGTAGACAAGAGATAGTAGACACGAAGAGGTAGACAAGAGATAGTAGACACGAAGAGGTAGACAAGAGATAGTAGACACGAAGATGTAGACAAGAGATAGTAGACACGAAGAGGTAGACAAGAGATAGTAGACACGAAGATGTAGACAAGAGATAGTAGACACGAAGCAGTAGACAAGAGATAGTAGACACGAAGATGTAGACAAGAGATAGTAGACACGAAGAGGTAGACAAGAGATAGTAGATACGAAGCAGTAGACAAGAGATAGTAGACACGAAGAGGTAGACAAGAGATAGTAGACACAAATGAGTAAATAAGAAATAGTAGACACGAAGAGGTAGACAAGAGATAGTAGACACGAAGCAGTAGACAAGAGATAGTAGATACGAAGCAGTAGACAAGAGATAGTAGACACGAAGAGGTAGACAAGAGATAGTAGACACAAATGAGTAAATAAGAAATAGTAGACACGAAGAGGTAGACAAGAGATAGTAGACACGAAGATGTAGACAAGAGATAGTAGACACGAAGAGGTAGACAAGAGATAGTAGATGCGAAGCAGTAGACAAGAGATAGTAGACACGAAGAGGTAGACAAGAGATAGTAGACACAAATGAGTAAAGAAGAAATAGTAGACACGAAGATGTAGACAAGAGATAGTAGACACGAAGCAGTAGACAAGAGATAGTAGACACGAAGATGTAGACAAGAGATAGTAGACACGAAGAGGTAGACAAGAAATAGTAGATACGAAGCAGTAGACAAGAGATAGTAGACACGAAGAGGTAGACAAGAGATAGTAGACACAAATGAGTAAATAAGAAATAGTAGACACGAAGAGGTAGACAAGAGATAGTAGACACGAAGGAGTAGACAAGAGATAGTAGACACGAAGATGTAGACAAGAGATAGTAGACACGAAGGAGTAGACAAGAGATAGTAGACACGAAGAGGTAGACAAGAGATAGTAGACACGAAGAGGTAGACAAGAGATATTATACAGGAAGATGTAGACAAGAGAGTAGACACAAATGAGTAGACAAGAGATAGTAGACACGAAGAGGTAGACAAGAGATAGTAGACACGAAGAGGTAGACAAGAGATAGTAGACACGAAGCAGTAGACAAGAGATAGTAAACAGGAAGATGTAGACAAGAGAGTAGACACAAATGAGTAGACAAGAGATAGTAGACACGAAGAGGTAGACAAGAGATAGTAGACACGAAGGAGTAGACAAGAGATAGTAGACACGAAGAGGTAGACAAGAGATAGTAGACACGAAGGAGTAGACAAGAGATTGTAGACACGAAGAGGTAGACAAGAGATAGTAGACACAAAGGAGTAGACAAGAGATAGTAGACACGAAGATGTAGACAAGAGATAGTAGACACGAAGAGGTAGACAAGAGATATTATACAGGAAGATGTAGACAAGAGAGTAGACACAAATGAGTAGACAAGAGATAGTAGACACGAAGAGGTAGACAAGAGATAGTAGACACGAAGAGGTAGACAAGAGATAGTAGACACGAAGAGGTAGACAAGAGATAGTAGACACGAAGAGGTAGACAAGAGATAGTAGACACGAAGAGGTAGACAAGAGATAGTAGACACGAAGCAGTAGACAAGAGATAGTAGACACGAAGAGGTAGACAAGAGATAGTAGACACGAAGAGGTAGACAAGAGATAGTAGACACGAAGATGTAGACAAGAGATAGTAGACACGAAGATGTAGACAAGAGATAGTAGACACGAAGCAGTAGACAAGAGATAGTAGACACGAAGATGTAGACAAGAGATAGTAGACACGAAGAGGTAGACAAGAGATAGTAGATACGAAGCAGTAGACAAGAGATAGTAGACACGAAGAGGTAGACAAGAGATAGTAGACACGAAGCAGTAGACAAGAGATAGTAGATACGAAGCAGTAGACAAGAGATAGTAGACACGAAGAGGTAGACAAGAGATAGTAGACACAAATGAGTAAATAAGAAATAGTAGACACGAAGAGGTAGACAAGAGATAGTAGACACGAAGGAGTAGACAAGAGATAGTAGACACGAAGGAGTAGACAAGAGATAGTAGACACGAAGATGTAGACAAGAGATAGTAGACACGAAGGAGTAGACAAGAGATAGTAGACACGAAGAGGTAGACAAGAGATAGTAGACACGAAGAGGTAGACAAGAGATAATATACAGGAAGATGTAGACAAGAGAGTAGACACAAATGAGTAGACAAGAGATAGTAGACACGAAGAGGTAGACAAGAGATAGTAGACACGAAGAGGTAGACAAGAGATAGTAGACACGAAGCAGTAGACAAGAGATAGTAAACAGGAAGATGTAGACAAGAGAGTAGACACAAATGAGTAGACAAGAGATAGTAGACACGAAGAGGTAGACAAGAGATAGTAGACACGAAGGAGTAGACAAGAGATAGTAGACACGAAGAGGTAGACAAGAGATAGTAGACACGAAGGAGTAGACAAGAGATTGTAGACACGAAGAGGTAGACAAGAGATAGTAGACACAAAGGAGTAGACAAGAGATAGTAGACACGAAGATGTAGACAAGAGATAGTAGACACGAAGAGGTAGACAAGAGATATTATACAGGAAGATGTAGACAAGAGAGTAGACACAAATGAGTAGACAAGAGATAGTAGACACGAAGAGGTAGACAAGAGATAGTAGACACGAAGAGGTAGACAAGAGATAGTAGACACGAAGAGGTAGACAAGAGATAGTAGACACGAAGCAGTAGACAAGAGATAGTAAACAGGAAGATGTAGACAAGAGAGTAGACACAAATGAGTAGACAAGAGATAGTAGACACGAAGAGGTAGACAAGAGATAGTAGACACGAAGGAGTAGACAAGAGATAGTAGACACGAAGAGGTAGACAAGAGATAGTAGACACGAAGAGGTAGACAAGAGATAGTAGACACGAAGAGGTAGACAAGAGATAGTAGACACGAAGGAGTAGACAAGAGATAGTAGACACAAAGGAGTAGACAAGAGATAGTAGACACAAATGAGTAGAGAAGAAATAGTAAACACGAAGAGGTAGACAAGAGATAGTAGACACGAAGAGGTAGACAAGAGATAGTAGACACGAAGAGGTAGACAAGAGATAGTAGACACGAAGCAGTAGACAAGAGATAGTAGACACGAAGAGGTAGACAAGAGATAGTAGACACGAAGAGGTAGACAAGAGATAGTAGACACGAAGATGTAGACAAGAGATAGTAGACACGAAGAGGTAGACAAGAGATAGTAGACACGAAGATGTAGACAAGAGATAGTAGACACGAAGCAGTAGACAAGAGATAGTAGACACGAAGATGTAGACAAGAGATAGTAGACACGAAGAGGTAGACAAGAGATAGTAGATACGAAGCAGTAGACAAGAGATAGTAGACACGAAGAGGTAGACAAGAGATAGTAGACACAAATGAGTAAATAAGAAATAGTAGACACGAAGAGGTAGACAAGAGATAGTAGACACGAAGAGGTAGACAAGAGATAGTAGATACGAAGCAGTAGACAAGAGATAGTAGACACGAAGCAGTAGACAAGAGATAGTAGACACAAATGAGTAAATAAGAAATAGTAGACACGAAGAGGTAGACAAGAGATAGTAGACACGAAGATGTAGACAAGAGATAGTAGACACGAAGAGGTAGACAAGAGATAGTAGATACGAAGCAGTAGACAAGAGATAGTAGACACGAAGAGGTAGACAAGAGATAGTAGACACAAATGAGTAAAGAAGAAATAGTAGACACGAAGATGTAGACAAGAGATAGTAGACACGAAGATGTAGACAAGAGATAGTAGACACGAAGCAGTAGACAAGAGATAGTAGACACGAAGAGGTAGACAAGAGATAGTAGACACGAAGAGGTAGACAAGAGATAGTAGACACGAAGAGGTAGACAAGATTATCGGGAGTGCTAAGCTGATATCCACCCTAGCAACGTGTCTCAACCCCTGGCCCCTCCCAGATCTGGGACACGGCCGGTCAGGAGCGGTTCAAGTCGGTGACCAGATCCTATTACCGGGGCGCGGCCGGGGCCCTGCTAGTCTACGATGTGACCTCCCGCGATTCCTACAACGCGCTGAGCA
>NIVC01001343.1:15000-80000 GCA_002269645.1 Macrostomum lignano | reverse complement strand
TACTTAAGCCCCTGGTGCTAAAGACCCTGGTGCTAAAGACACTGGTACTTAAGCCCCTGGTGCTAAAGACCCTGGTGCTAAAGACTCTGGTTCTAAAGACACTGGTACTTAAGCCCCTGGTGCTAAAGACTCTGGTTCTAAAGACACTGGTACTTAAGCCCCTGGTGCTAAAGACCCTGGTGCTAAAGACACTGGTACTTAAGCCCCTGGTGCTAAAGAGCCTGGTGCTAAAGCCCCTGGTGCTAAAGACACTGTTGCTAAAGACCCTGGTGCTAAAGACACTGGTACTTAAGCCCCTGGTGCTAAATCCCCTGGTGCTAAAGCCCCTGGTGCTAAAGACACTGGTGCTAAAGACCCTGGTGCTAAAGACACTGGTACTTAAGCCCCTGGTGCTAAATCCCCTGGTGCTAAAGCCCCTGGTGCTAAAGACTCTGGTTCAAAAGACACTGGTACTTAAGCCCCTGGTGCTAAAGCCCTGGTTCTGGCGCCCCTAGGTGCTAAAGCCCCTGGTGCTAAAGACTCTGGTTCAAAAGACACTGGTACTTAAGCCCCTGGTGCTAAAGAGCCTGGTGCTAAAGCCCCTGGTGCTAAAGACACTGGTGCTAAAGACCCTGGTGCTAAAGACACTGGTACTTAAGCCCCTGGTGCTAAATCCCCTGGTGCTAAAGCCCCTGGTGCTAAAGACTCTGGTGCTAACCCAATGGCTACACGCTTTCTCTATGGTTAATTAGCAGCTGAATAAATTGTCGATCTATTAAAAAATTATTAAAAATGTGTGAGATATCGATCATTTAGGGATCATTAAAGCGCTACTCACAGCCTGGTTGACTCTGGAAGCGGAAATGGTCACGCCAAACAGTCTCAGCAGAGCAAAGATCAGCCAGAACCAGACCTCAACGATGATGCCCCTGCCGGGAAAGCTGCCCACAATCAGGTTGTAGAGGATGAGGCAGACGCTTAGAATATCCGTGATAAACACGGTGAACACGTAGAAATTAAACAGCTGATCAAACGCCGCTACCAGCTTGCTGATTCTCCAGGACTCCAGGCGGAATTTTTCAATGTCTCCAACAAAGATTCGATCGTTGGTGCAGGCCAGTCGCAGTCGGTGAGCCAAGAAGCGAAACTCGCGCTCGAAAATCCAGGTGAAGTTACAGAACAGCAGAGCTGGGAACACCCAGGCGGCAGACATGAACATGTCGAATGTCAGGTACAAGAAGCCCAGAACACCTTTAGATGCGTCGCTCCATGGCACGACATAGGTGTAGGGCCGCAGAAAAGTTTTATAATAGTCGCTTTCAGCTTGAGTAGCCCAGGCGAGGAATACCGCAACTTCAAGTGCGACCAAGGCGACGCCAACTATTGCGGAGATCTTGGCCCTCCGAGCCAGAGTGTACCGATAAGTCAGGCTATGCCGCCGGCACATGAACTCGTGGCAGGCTTTGAAGAATCGTGGAAAGCTCCCCGACGCTCGGAACATGACGGTCAAAGCTACGGCCGCCTGGATGTAAACCACGTGATGAGTGAGCTTGAGGAAAAGCAGGGAGTCGAACTGTTCCTCTCCCCAGTCGTACACGAACAGGTAGCGAGCTACGTTGAACCACATGGCCAGCATGACCAGGCCAGAGTAGATGTAGCTGTGGGTGAACTTCGCCGCCGGCTTGCCTCGGTTCTGTCTGGTGTGAAATGCGCCGAACACCTTCAGGGCTAGGAATAGCGGATGCAACGGCTTGTAAAGCGACACGTAGCTGCGCTTATAGTTGGTGCCCTGCTCCGTGCTGCCCACCTGGGCCATGTCCTCCAGCTGGGACAGACTCTGCGAGCCGGACTTCTGCAGCGACGCCTTGCCGCTGGAAGTGTTGAAGGCGTAATTCAGCTTCACGGCTCGGGAGGCGCGCGAGATTTTGCGCTCGGCAGGCCGACAGCCGGACAGAGAGGCGGCCGACTGACTGGCCAGCGAGATGCGAGAAGAGTGTGAGATCTTCCTCAGGCTGGGGTGCTCCGCTAGGCCGTGCGAGAAGTACTGCTGCGATCCAGCCGCTGGGGCTGGCGAGGCCCATCTAAATACAGGTAGCGGTTTTGATTGAAAATCTCATTAAACCAGTGCATGGGGACTGACAGGGAGGTTGTCGTGAGATTCACAGCCATAAGGGCCAACCCCCAAGCCACAGAGAGTGTAAAATGCCTGACAATTAGAAAATCACTAGCAATCTTCGCCCCCCCCCGATGGGGGGCATCTAGATAGAATCTCTGGCTCTCTACAAGTATCAAAAAGACGGCCAAAAAAAGCCTTCACATAGACAATAGAAAAACTGCTCAAATGAAGTGCAATGCAAAAAGAAAACATCCCAGGACAGCAAGCAACCCCCCAGATAGCAAGCACCCCCAGATAGCAAGCATCTCCAGATAGCAAGCACCCCCAGATAGCAGGCACCCCAGATAGCAAGCATCCACCTAATAGCAAGCACCCCAAGATAGCAAGCACCCTTAGATAGCAAGCACCCCCCAGATAGCAAGCACCCCCAGATAGCAAGCATCCACCTAATAGCAAGCACTCCAAGATAGCAGGCACCCCAAATAGCAAGCATCCACCTAATAGCAAGCACCCCCAGATAGCTAGAACCCCCAAGATAGCAAGCATCCCCCCCCCAGATAGCAAGCAACCCCAGATAGCACGCATCTCCAGATAGCAAGCACTCCAAGATAGCAGGCACCCCAGATAGCAAGCACCGCCAGATAGCAAGCACCCCCAGATAGCAAGCACCCCCAGATAGCAAGCACCCCCAGATAGCACGCATCTCCAGATAGCAAGCACTCCAAGATAGTAGGCACCCCATTTATGTTTGACATGGTAGCTGTTTTGTGTTTGACATGGTGGCTCTTTAATGTTTGACATGGTGGCTTTTTAATGTTTGACCTGGTGGCATTTTAATGTCTGCAATGATGGCTCTTTAATGTCTGACATGGAGTCACCTATACGCTTGACATGGTGGCTCTTTAATGTTTGGCATGGTGGCACTTTAATGTCTGAAATGGAGTCATGTATACGCTTGACATGGTGACTCGTTGATGTTTGACATAGTGGCTCTTTTATGTTCGACATGGTGGCTCTTTAATGTTTGACCTGGTGGCACCTTAATGTCTGTAATGATGGCTTTTTAATGTTCGACATGGTGGCTCTTTAATGTTCGACATGGAATCACATATATGTTTGACATGGTGGCCTTTAATGTTTGAAATGGTGCCACTTTTGTTGTGCTTCTTTTATGTTTAGCATTTTGTTTTTAAGATGTTTAAATAAAAATTATTTTGCACTACTAAGTTTCGAACCCAGGTCGCTACATTAGCATTCCAGTCTGTTCGCATCTAGGCTATCTCTTGTCGATTGGAGAACATGAATTGTGGCCCTTATAATTCAATTCTTATAGCAAATCGGTTGGAGTAAAAAGTTATGACATAATCAATTTCTCAGTCAGCCAGTATCAGTCTCAATTTAAGTTAGCAATATGGTTACGCAATTTAAATCAAGTCGGGTGTGCATTTCTTCGACACTGTTTTCAACTTGCTGTGATGCAATCTTTATCAGAATTGAAATTCAGTCAGTCAGGTTTTTCTCTAGCATTCTTACAATGCATTTCAGGTCGAAAGAGCTGCTTGACCTTCGCAGAAAATCATGTTTTTCGAATATTTAATCACTTTAATATTGATCAATTTCTTAGCCAAGATGCATGCACCATCCCAGGAAAATTTTTTATCGAATGGTGCAAGTTTGAAGAGAATCGGTTGAGCCATTCTCGAAAAAATCTATTACACGCACGCACGAATACAGCGCAAAATTAGTATATAGAAGATTAGTATATAGATAGCCGCTGTACATGTACACCCTGTGTGAGCGTGTGTTCTGAGTGCGTGGCATGTTTGTGCTCAGGATTCAGCGAAACGGATAGAATCGTCTCAGCGCTTGTTGTGGGACGATTTCCAGCTTTCTTCTGAATATTTTTATGTAAAATTCATATACCAAACTTTCATATCCCATAAACGTCATACATGTGTGCTCGTACTTCATATTCATAAACTTCACTTCTGCTCAAATATTGTTGAACTCAACTGACGCATACTGTACATCTGCTTACCTGTACGGACTGCCGTGCGGCACTCCCGAGTAGACACTCTCCTCACCAGCGGACAGCCTCACGCTGGACTGATTGCGCAACCGCTGATAAAAGTACTGATTATAGCGATCCTCGCAGTCCGTGGTGAACGCAGGTGGCGAGTCCGGATCCGACTCTGGTTTCGTTGGAGTTTTCAGCGTCTCCAGGGTTTCTAGAAACGTTCGCGGCTGGCTGCAGGACGAAGGCCGGCTCGCTGGCTGGCTCCGCCGAGACGATCCAGCCATCGCGCCGCTAATTGCTCGAAGCGGGATCTCCTCGTACGCGTCCTCGGCTTCCTCGACTTCAGCCGCAGCTTCCGCCGCGGCTCGACGTTCTTCAGCTTCCGTTTCGAATACTTCTCTCTCCTCCTCGGCCTCCTCGCAGGCTCCTTCGTCGTCTGACTCTGCACCGTCCGAGTCGCGGTCTCGATGCCGCTCCGAGCCCGAGCTGTCGATGGAGGACGAGGTGGACGCTGAATCGTGCCGGCTCCTCTTCTGTCGCCTTCTGCGCTGCTGGAACAGTCTGTTGACATCCAGCACAATGGCTGAGAACTCGCTGTCCGCTCGAGGCCGTCTGGAACCTCTTGGCGGCAGTGGCGGCGGAGTCTGCGAGGAGGTTGGCGTCGGCAGAGCCTGTGGTGTCTGATGGCTGTTTCTAAGAAAACTGTGATGCGTTCGCTGCAGGGACAGCACCCGCTTCAGAGCTGGAGATGGAGGCGGTACTGGCTGCTGTTGGCGCTGCTGTTGCTGCTGCAGTTCAGCAAGCTGAGCACTGTTCCATCTGCGCATTACGTTAGATTTTATTGTCAAAAAACAGTTTTACAGAAATTTTGTTCAAAAACAGTTCTGCCCGTGGTTGCTTAGTTCGTCTCGGTTTTTGGGGGGAAGAATGGCTAAAAAAGTTTTTTGAGCTTCTTTTTTTGCTTTCTCTTCGCTTATCTGTGCAGCCCTTTGGACTCTCCTTCTCTCTGGCTCAGTAGCGTTTCACAACTGCCTGTCACTTTCCTTTTGTATCGACACAATTTTATTCAAAAAACCAACCTGTCAGCCAGGACACAGTTGCGCTTTTATCTAAGTAGACGTTGAAAGTATTAACTTCAAGAGGCCAGTGCAAAAAATTGCCGTGAGACAGTTACAAATCTTTGATTTAGTCCTGGATGTAGAAATATATAAACAGTTATATAATTCAACAAATTTTCACTTTCAGTCTATGATAGATTAAATGAAAAGCCCAGACAGCGAAGTCAAATTGATTCCTTATTTTTATTAATTGGCATATGAAATTTGAAGTGAAAGTGAGCACTAAGAACTGTTCAAATCATATGCTGGGTTAAAAATAATACTACAATAAATCCTACTTAGCACGCCTTTTTTAGGTTTTAACGTCGCGAGTTAACCGTTGATTTTCGAATCGTCACAGGATTTCGTACACCAGCAGTCTCATCTGGACGCTGTCCGCAACCACTAGGCACCTGGCTGAGTCACCTGGCAGCTTGGTCACAGCTACTCCTTGTGGACGTTTTAAAGTGACCGAAGCGCCATACGTTGAGCTGCAAAATTCAGCTAGAGATGGCAACTGCTGGTGCTGCTGCAGCTGCAAAGCTCCATCACCGTCTATGCTGAGCATTCGCACCGAGCTGCTCGCCGGGTCGCTGCCGTACAGCAGCAGCCTGTCGGTTCTGTCAGCCGCCATTTTCCACGGAGGCCGTTGGAAGCCGACGGGCAGCCTGCCAAGCCGGCGGCTCGGGTCCGACAGGCTCAGCTGGCGCACCTGTCCGCTTCTTGTCACGATCAGCAGGTTGTCGGCGTGCAGAGCCAATTCGTGCATCTCGTCAGCGTTGATGCCGCCGCTTTCTTGGCCGCCGACTAAGAAATTCACCTTGCCTAGCACCCTGTCAACGCTGATGATGCAGTTGTTGCCGATGTCAAGAATGAACACCTGGCTGTCCGAGACTGCGATGCTGCTAATCCAGTCGATTGGCATGCCCAGGCTGCCGGCGGAGATCACCCTGGTCACTTCGCCGTCCAGATTGGTCACAGTCACGGTATTGGCCTGGGCTATAAATAGCAACTGAAGCGCACTGTCGCACTGGAGCCCGTTGATCCACACTGACCAGTCCAGGTTGCTTTGGAAGCAAACTTTATCGTATCCGGTGAGTGACGTCACTGCCAGGTAGTCGATGCACTCGGGAAGGAATGAGACAAAGATAGCCGGCTGAGGCAATGGAAACTGCTGATTCGTAGAACTGATTGCCTTAACTATTCGGTTGTTCGAGTCGCACACGAACCCAGCCGTGTTGGTGCACACAGCTACGTGGTAGGGTTCGCTAGTGAGGGATTCAATCGAACCTACAAGACGACCAATCGGCTGCTGCGGTGGAGGTGGCGGCGCAGCCGTCGGAGCCGGTGGAGCTGTAGGTTGCCGCTGTTGACCAGAAGAACGGCTGTGTTCGACCGAGATGGCGGGATGCAGTGGCTGCAGACTGGGCCCAGGTGCATTCGCAAGATCTGGTGCAACTGAATTCACCTGAGCAACGTGGGCAATTTGACTATCAATCAGCTGATGCAGCTGCTTCACTGCAACCGGCAGATGATTGGTAGATCCCTTGGTGCGAAGATATTCAGCTGACCTCTCGTTGGCCTCGTCTATCCACAGCTCGGTTGAGTTTAACAGTTCCACGATGCGTTGGTTGTCGCCGCTGTTGCCGGCAAGAGTCAGCTCCTTCTCGCAGTCGGTCGCCTCGGTCATATCGCTAAGCTTGCCGGCTACGGAATCCTGCGCCCGCTGCATCTGCGACATCACTGTGTCCGACCACTGCTCGATGCTGTCTCGCATGGCATCGAAAGTCGCCTGCACTTCGGCCAGCTGCAAAGTCAACGAGTCGTACTCCTGCTTCAGTGACTGCTGTCTATCGTTTGACTCTCTCATCAAGCGCAGGTTGCGAAGCAGTTTAGCCAGCATATCGCCTGCCTTTTTCACGTCGCGCTCCAGATGATAGGAGCACAGAGGCAGATTGGACACTGGGCCCACGCCAGCTGACATATTTCTACATCCTCGTGAGCTGCAAGACAAGTTGGGATTGCTGCCCGTCTCCGGCTCTTCATGCGGTGAATTCGCAGACATTTTTGTTAAGACAGCTCGTCGTTTGTTGGGTAAAGCAGATTTTCCTTATTTTAGCTTTCAGGTTAAAGGAATTGTCAAACAATGCGGAGTAAATGTAAAATACGAGCGTATAAATAAACAAAACTGTATCTAGATACCCATGAAAAGTCACTACTTGCTTTGCTTGTTTTCGGTAAGCAGATACCTTTTACTGCATTTTCACCGCTACGAGGATGTAAGAAAGCAACAAATTTCAGATTTTTCCGCATTTATTCCGCCTCCACCTCCTTGCTCCACCTTCCAGTTGTCAACCCATGAACTTATTAACTCTTAGATCCCGACCCCCTCTGCGTCCCGACCACAGACCATATTTTTCAAATGACATAAGACATAATAGATTAACTTTTTGCGTTCAGAGACAAATCAAAGATTGCCACGTGTCATAAGCATTGGCTTTAGAAATCTATCCCTATCCCTAGCTCCACGGCCACTGTCCCCCCCCCGCTTTTCTATGTTGTCAGACGAATATCCCTCCCCCGGGGGGCGCACTCTTCCCCAAAGCTGCCCCCGCCAGCAATGTACTTGCTCCACTCTCCACAGAAAACTGTACTCGCAAAGCTAAATGCCTGGCGTGTACAGTTGCGGCCATTGTTTCAGCTAGCTAGCTGTATATTGTTCTTCAGCTGCCGCGGTGGCGGTTGCAGACATCTGACGTGGTCGGCTTTGGAGTGGGGTGGCGAGAGGGTGAAGCTACAGCTGTTGCCAGCAGCTCTCTCTCTCTGTCTCTCTCTCCTATCCATGCATTCTGCGAAATAGAGAGCTAAACTGTCTGAACAGTTACTGCCAATTTGCTGTTCGTTAACAGCTGTAGTATCGTGACGGCGTGGCAAACTACACGAGTATTAAGCCGCGTGTTCGCGTCCACCCCTCCTAATACACTGTTTAAATCCCTTCCACACACGGGACGCGTGGGAGTTTTGGTATCTCATATAAGGTTCTTCGAGAAGCCAAAGGCCAACGTAACCAGGATTATTTGTAGTTGACTATTTTGAAAATTCTTACCTGTAGCTGTATGGACTCGCAAAAGTTCGTTGTCGGTTTGCTCTGCTGCATCCTGATTCAGTGTGCCAAGCTCTCCAGTTGCTATGAGCAGTTTTGCGACGTGGAGCGCTGGCTGACAGACAACGACATGCCTGTGAACAGGCTGGATGTGTCCAGCTACGCCAAGAGCAGGCTGCTGGTAAGTCTGCAATCGCGAGAAAAACTAATCAAATGCTCATTTCTACGAGCCGTGCACAAGGAAGCCGATTTGGAACGGTCGTTTAAACAAAGTCGCTACCGGGTTAGTAAACGTGAAATCAAAAATCGACAAGAAGAGAAAACAAGGAGACACAACAGAGAGCGAGACGAGGTCGACAAGGACGACAGAGATTTGTCCTCAAGAGGAGATTCTCAAAATGACGATCTGCTTGATGCGGTCGATGAGGCTGGGAAACGAAGTCGGTCACCGGACGAGTGGGACTCCAATGCGTCAACGGAGAGGCAGGCGCAGCCTGTGGAAGAGCAGTCAAAGCAGCAGCAACCAGAAGATGGTGAGCAAAAACAAAAGCAGACGGAAAACCCACAAGCACAACAACAGCAGCCAACTGGACAGCAGCAGCAACCGCAAGAACAAAAGCAACCGGAACCCCAGAAGCATCAATTAGAAGAAAACTCACAAAATCAGCATCAGGTTAGAAACAGTAAAGACAGTGCTGAAACTCCACTGCAACCCGAGAAGAAAAATTTAACCAATGAAACTAAAAGTAACCATGTAAGCACAATGAACTCCTCAGCTGCTACACCAGAGTTCAGTAATCACTCAAGAGAGCTGCCCAATGGGACCCAGAAAAAACTCTACCTAAACGCCAGCTTAAATCAGGCAGCGAATGTTACCGAAGCAAAAAAATGGCTGCAGCAATGTTCCACTACAAGCTCGAAGCTTCCAAATCGATTAACCTCTTTCTGGTTTTGTCACCTTTTTCACAAAATAAAATTATCTAGCTTTCCAAAAAAGGCAATAGAAACTTCATCGACTAGTCGAGATGTTGCAAGCCTCTGCACAAAATGTCCCAGTCAGCACTCAAACCAAAGCTTGCCACGTTTTTGCGAAGTTCTGTTTTCAATAAATTTACGAGAATCGGCGCGGCAAAGTGTTTTGGATCCAGTAAACTCCTCTGAAGTTGATACTCTGCATTTGATGGAGCATTCAAAGCAGGGAACCGCTGCTGAAGACGTCAATGGCTTCACTGTATCGTGCCTTCAATGCAAGGTATCATTTCGCAACACGACTCGGTCGATGTGCATATTCGCAGCAAAATTTATTAGCCTTGATGGCGACATCGTTGCTAACAGAAATCCGCTAGACGATCCCATTGCAACTAAGCTTCAGTTCATCGGTGACAAGGTGAGCAGTGGTAGCCCAGCAGCCGTTGGATCAACAGAGCAGCATATGCTGGGCGGCGAGCTGCAAGAAACTGAACTGCCAACCAGAATACGACAAGATGCTCACAATAAGAGACAGGATCAGACTGAATCCAATCAAACGGTTCAGTCGGCTAGTGAGCCAACTGCCGAGAAGCAACACTTACCTCAGAACGACTCTTCCAATGAACACGCAGCTCCTGTTGCAACTGATACCGGCTCTGCTACCAACCAGATTGAATCTTTGACCAGCTCGATTTTCATGGAAAAACTGTACGACAGTCTTCTTAGTCAGCGAGCAGCTTCAGTTGAGTCGGTGCTGAATCTGTCACGAAGAGTTGATAGTTTGAACAATCGAATTGACAAAGCGCTTAATACGACTTCTCAGAGAGACCAAAGCAGCGTTATGCAGAGTCCAAAACTGCACGAATTAGAAAGCAGATTAACTCAGATAATTGTTCAGATGGCGCAGCTGAATCGCAAATTAATCCAACGAATGCGCAACCTGGAGTCCGCAACAATGCGCAAGTTGGCAACCTGCGAGATGAAGCTGAACATATCACGAGCTCAGGCTGAGTCAGCCAGCCAACGAGATCGCATCCGAACTGCTAGACTGGAGCGCAGGATCAGACAAGTGGCTAGTCAGCTAAAGCACATGCGAGATCGTAGATTTGCGGATGAGGCAGCAATGGCGCATCCGGTGATGCCCCCGATGGTGCAGTACGGTTACCTGGGCATGCAGACTTGGAGCAGCGGCGCCATACTGAGCATCAGCGCCAGCAATATATGCCCAACGCTGCAGATGCCACGCTTCCAAATATTATTGGTACGTCTGTGTTTCATAATGAACCCTGTAATAATACATCTATGTACTCGTAAAGAAGGTTGTCACTTTATGAATGAAAAATCTATGAAAAATAGTTCTCTGAAGTCTTTAGGATTCGACGTTTTTGTGCCACCAAATGGACCAATATTTCAAGGGGATCATCAATTGTGAAGGGAGGTGCTATCACATTTAGAGGGGGTGCCATTTCATTTTGAGGAGTGTTGTTTTGTTTTGAGAAGTGCCACTTCATTTTGAAAATCACCATTTCATTTTGAGAGGGTGCCATTTTATTTTAAGGGGTGCCATTTCATTTTGAGTTGGCCGGAAACACCGAGGGGGGGGGCTTTTGCACCAGAGGCTTTAAAACTGACTATTGTGATACTTCAGTAGGTTTTACTAATGTGTACCAACTTGTCTTATCATGAATACATGAAATACATGAATACATGAAAACTCTTCACAGACTGTTCCGACATCTACGCCAAAGAGAAAACCAAGCAACGCGATTCTGCGTCAGACCTTTCCGATGGCGTGTTCTCAACTAATCTGGGCTTGACAAAACCGGTACAGGTGCGCTGCGACATGCGAAACGAAGGCTGGACATATATTTTGAGTCGAAGCGACGGAAAAACCGACTTTTTTCGGAATTGGACCGAATATCGAAGCGGATTTGGTGGTAAGCAAGCTAGAGTGTTTTTGCTTTAGAGTGAGAGTATTTCTTTGCATTAACTTGTAGCTTGAAAGCAGGCCCTTGTTGTTTACGAGCATGCCAGCTATAAAAGGAACGGAAGCTACAGAGGAAACGACAGCTACAGAGGGCCGACAGCTACAGAGGGGCGACAGCTACAGAGGGGCGAAAGCTACAGAGGGGCGACAGCTACAGAGGGCCGACAGCTACAGAGGGGCGACAGCTACAGAGGGGTGACAGCTACAGAGGGGCGACAGCTACAGAGGGGCGAAAGCTACAGAGGGGCGACAGCTACAGAGGGGCGACAGCTACAGAGGGGCGACAGCTACAGAGGGGCGACAGCTACAGAGGGGCGAAAGCTACAGAGGGGCGACAGCTACAGAGGGCGACAGCTACAGAGGGGCGACAGCTACAGAGGGGCGACAGCTACAGAGGGGTGACAGCAACAGAAGGGTGACAGCTACAGAGGGGCGAAAGCTACAGAGGGGCGACAGCTACAGAGGGCGACAGCTACAGAGGGGCGACAGCTACAGAGGGGCGACAGCTACAGAGGGAACGACAGCTAGAGGTGCGACAGCTACAGGGGTGACAGCTAGAGGGGCGACAGCTACAAGTGGCGATAGCTACAGAGGGGTGACAGCTACAGAGGGAACCGACAGCTACAGAGGGGCGACAGCTACAGAGGGACGACAGCTACAGAGGGGCGACAGCTAGAGGGGCGACAGCTACAGAGGGGCGACAGCTAGAGGGGCGACAGCTACAGAGGGGCGACAGCTAGAGGGGCGACAGCTACAGAGAGGGCGACAGCTAGAAAGGTGTATGTAGAGTACTAGTCTCTAAAGTCTACTAATAGTAGTATAGTAGTAATCTCTGCAATTAGTATTGCAAGTTTAGGATCTAAAAACTAGGCTAGACAGTGATTTCAAATTGGACCAAGCTTCGCAGTACGCGACAAACAGCTCAGGTTATTGAAAAAATACTAGAATGAAAAAGAGTAATATCTTGACAAATCTTAAGGGAAGTATTCAGTCTTCACTTTTCTTTATCATCACGGCTCGACACGGGTAACGGGTGACCTATCGATGAATAATAGCTTTTTGTTTGAATGGGACTAACGTCGTACGAGCAAGCAGTGGCGTATACGCAGTCAGGGCTCGCGCCCCCCCCCCCAATCGACCCCACAAAAATCCTCCAAAAACTGAATGAAAGGAGTTGACAGGAACTGAACTTTTGCCACCTCTTAGACTTAGCATTTACTGGAATAAGATACAGGGATGTCCACCGAGAGGCATTTTCAGGGGTGTCCACCGAGAGACGGGGGTGTCCACCGAGAGACAGGGGTGTCCACTGAGAGACAGGGGTGTCCACCGAGAGACAGGGGTGTCCACCGAGAGACAGGGGTGTCCACCGAGAGACAGGGGTGTCCACCGAGAGACAGGGGTGTCCACCGAGAGACAGGGGTGTCCACCGAGAGACAGGGGTGTCCACCGAGAGACAGGGGTGTCCACCGAGAGACAGGGGTGTCCACCGAGAGATAGGGGTGTCCACCGAGGGATAGGGGTGTCCACCGAGAGACAGAGGGGCGCCCATGCACTGACAGGGGCACCCAACAAGCGACAAGGGGTGCTCACCAAGACGCAGGTAAAAACTGGCGCCCCTTATATTTTAGGGTTGCTGCCCCAGTAATTAAAATTCCTGCGAACGCTACTTGCGAGTGAGTGATAGTACCCATTACACTAAATCCGAACAAAACAAATTGCATAGTTGAGTGGAGTTGTGAGCTAAAACAGTCAAATTCATTTCTGACTCAGCCTGCAGTCACAGTTCTGACTTTTTTGATTTATTTATTTATTCACCTCGGCATTTAATTTTCCTTTCCCCAACTCTCAATATTTCGAATACAGGAGGCAATTGAGCGTAGCGAATGATGATAGACTACAAGCGCAGAAATTGAATTCTTGTGGGTTTGAATTCCGATTTTATCTATTAGTATAGAATCAGAATGAGACCAACATTGACGCGATGACTAGACAAAGAGCTAGGACTAGGAAGGGTGGAACTCTTTGTTTGATCTTCTTTGTTTGACTCTTTAGCGAAATTGCCAGCGGAATTGTTTAATGCGTATTTTTAGGAAGGTTACGCGTGTACACCCATATAGGTAGGCAGAGTAGGCATGTGGGGTGAGTAGACGTCAGGCCGGCAGGCAGGCAAACAGGCAGGTAGGTAGGTAGTAGGTAGGTATGTAGTAGGTAGGTAGGTAGTAGATAGGTAGGTAGGTAGGTAGGTAGGTAGGTAGGTAGGTAGGTAGGTAGGTAGGTAGGTAGGTAGGTAGGTAGGTAGGTAGGTAGGTAGGTAGGTAGGTAGGTAGGTAGGTAGGTAGGTAGGTAGGTAGGTAGGTAGGTAGGTAGGTAGGTAGGTAGGTAGGTAGGTAGGTAGGTAGGTAGGTAGGTAGGTAGGTAGGTAGGTAGGTAGGTAGGTAGGTAGGTAGGTAGGTAGGTAGGTAGGTAGGTAGGTAGGTAGGTAGGTAGGTAGGTAGGTAGGTAGGTAGGTAGGTAGGTAGGTAGGTAGGTAGGTAGGTAGGTAGGTAGGTAGGTAGGTAGGTAGGTAGGTAGGTAGGTAGGTAGGTAGGTAGGTAGGTAGGTAGGTAGGTAGGTAGGTAGGTAGGTAGGTAGGTAGGTAGGTAGGTAGGTAGGTAGGTAGGTAGGTAGGTAGGTAGGTAGGTAGGTAGGTAGGTAGGTAGGTAGGTAGGTAGGTAGGTAGGTAGGTAGTAGGTAGGTAGGTAGGTAGGTAGGTAGGTAGGTAGTAGGTAGGTAGGTAAGGTAGGTAGGTAGGTACATGTATTGTATTGTAGGCTAGCTTTTTCTGTAGCTATATATATTATCACTGAAATGCATTTAAATATCACTTAAAGGCCCAACATATAGCTATTAGATACTTGACTTTATTTGTGATATTGTTTTTGTTATCGAACGTACATGTAAAATACTTCATTCAATAAATCAATGCGTAAAGGTTGACGTTTATATCGCATAGGCATAGGCATAGCTAAAGTTACTTCAGCATGGGTAACTAAATGAGAATTGTATCGATTCATTTTTCTTTGATGCATTTTAGTATCAGGAAAGGACAGACAGAAAGTACCGACAGTTGTATAAAATCCAATTTGACTGTTTCCTAAAATGTAAAAAATGTTTCGCAAAGGACTTTTTACTACATTATGAGATCCCACACTAAAATTATCTGATAAGTAAGTGCGTAAAACGGTCCCCTTTGAAGGTCACTCGCGTCGCAATGTAAAGTTTACTTCGTGTCACGCGCTTTAAGCGTGATATAATAGATAGAGAGAGAAAGAGAGAGAGAGAGAGATACGAAAAGGCTATTTTAAGGTTCGCGTGCAAGAAATGAATGTACACAGCTGAGTGTACATATAGATGGGGGAGGGGGTAAATCTGGGCGAGAAGACGCTTCTTGTTTACCCCCATAGTTCACTGACTTTTTTCAGTTTGAGGGAAGGAAAAGATGGTGTGTTCTCAGAACCAGTTCTAACCGGCCTTTAAACTGGATCAGAAGCTCTCCAGTTTACTCAGGCCACACTGACGAGTGACGTGACGTATGATTTCAAAAACAATTTCTAGCATCTGCATTCTGCACGTTATGAAATCTTTTGAAATCTTAGGAGCCATCTTTAATATTCAGTTTTACACCTGGGTGTACAGTAGCTATACACTCAGCAACATGTTAAAGTTTCCACCCTGAAGCCAGTGAATAATGAATGAATGAATTAATTAAATCTTAATGTTATCATTGACAATACACTAATATCAGGTTATTTTTCGTCATATCAGCTTGATTGCGAAATCAGCCCATACGAGCCCGCGGACGCGTGGAGTGTGAATTGCGTCACTTGGGGCTGAGAATCTCAGATCTGAGGAAAGTTGACCAATGACCACTGGTTTTGGAGTGGAAACTTTAACATGTTGCTGAGTGAGTGTACATGTAATTTGCTGACCGCAAAGATCATGCAATATAATTTACATAAAAGGTAATGTAACGTGTGGATCAACTCGGTCTCCTACAGTAAAATTCCAAATGTCATTGATTTGCTCCACAGTTAAATAAAAATAAAAAAATCTAACAATAACTAACAAATCTAACAAGACGTCAATTCAAAAAGTTTGAGGCTTTTAATTTGGCTTCCTTTAGGGTATTACTATAACTACGAGTATATTATCTTGCCCATCGCCCATTAAATCTATACTCAGCATTCAGCAACAGTCAAAAGTTCCACCCTCCGAGCGAGATGAAAATTTTCTCACTGTTTGCGACAACTTTGCACTCACAATTCAACCCTTCGGTTACGTAAATAAGCCGCCGGCACGCCGCGAGGAAGGGAGAGTTGATTGAATCAATAATAAACCTCATTCGCACAAAATCATAACAGTTTTTTTTGCAATCTTGAGTTAGAATCGCGATGCTTAATAACGCGTGTGGGATCCCCCGCACGCAGAAGTGCGGCGACTCTGGGTTGCATTCCCAGGAAAAGGAGGGGCCGCAGAAAGTCCTGGGGAAGCTGCCGCCAAGCGTTTTCAAAGGCATGACGCAGCTCCGCAACATTCTGTTGTGGTGAATTTTCTTTTCGATCGCAGAATTTTAGGAAATCTCAGACATGCTCGATGGGATTCATGTCTGAGGATCGGGAAGGCCGGCGCAGAGTGTGCAGCTGTAGCTGTTCTTTCAGTTGACTAACGGCATCGGCATCGGCAGACCCAAACCATCCCCAGCCCCAGGTGGCAAAGGCAATAATTAAGCTTTGCACGTGCGAAGTAAGTTGCGTCACTAGCAATAGTGAAAAAAATTCATCTCGCTTGGAGGGTGGAACTTGTGACTGTTGCTGAGTATAGCAAAGACAGGTTAAGCAATGTCATTGCATGGTAACTCAACTTCTTCAAAACTTCATCTGCTTTGTTGATCAAGATGCCACAGTGGCGTAGCCAGGGGAGGGCAGGGGGGCCGCGCCCCCCCCCTCCCCCCAATCGCCTGAGGGGGGTGGGGTTGGGCGCGGCGGGTACCAAAAACCATGAGGCAATTGAGTGCCTGCGGCGCTAAAATGAGTGCCTGCGGCGCCAAAATGAGTGCCTGCTGCGCCAGAAGTGGCAATGGCATAAGGCATGGCCAGCCAGGCCAACCTGCCCCCCCCCCCCAATTGAAATTCCTGGCTACGCCACTGAGATGCCAAACATCCCCCTACTAATGAAAGAAAGATCCTGGCTACCCCTGGTGCTATGCGTCACGACTATGAAGGTCTGAGTAACTTATGAGGGTCTATATAGCTATTATTTGGTATCCATGTACATGTACAGAGTACATGTACCCATAGCACACTTACACCTAAACACTTGCTAATGCAAGAACGCTACAGACGTTTTTAAGTGTTACGTACGTACCATGCAGAATGTTAAAAATACACTTTGCTTAATCCTATTTTTAGATCCGTCGGGCGAGCACTTTCTCGGACTGGATGCACTTGCCGAGATGACGTCTAGACGCGAATACCAGCTGTGGGTGGTTCTGGAAGACTGGGAGGGTTTAGTCAAGCATGTCAACTACGATCGCTTCTTTGTTTTTGGCAAACAGTACAACTACAAGCTTATCGTGGACCGTTTCCATGGCGACGCAAGCGTCGGCGACTCGCTAGGCAGCCACTCGAACGCGTCGTTCAGCACCTTCGACTCGGACAATGATCTTGTTGATACTAAATTTGGCGGCAACTGCGCTAAACGCTTTCGCGGCGGTTTCTGGTACTTCTCGTGCTATCGAGCGAATCCCACTGGTCAATACTATCAGGGCGGAGCAATACCCAACAAGAAGTGCGATGGTATCGTCTGGAAGACTTGGAAAGGACCGCATTATTCGCTTAAGTCAATTGAAATGAAGATTAAACCGTTATAATTTTGCACAATGTTTCTAGAGAGTGAATAGTTTGGATTCCACGTTCCTGTCTGTGTTCTTTTACCTGGTAGTTACACAACACGACAACACTGTTTGTTTTTGGCTACATGTAAATCGTGATTGCTAGCTGTACGGGTCAACACCACAATCTCGAAATTTCATATCCTTGAAGACAGGAAACTTCATAAAGCTCGAAACTTTGCATATCGTCGGATTATTTACATTTGTGTTCTTATTTCCATGCAGGAAAATTCCAGCTTTTGAACTCCCTAGCTGCTGTACGTGTTACATTTAGATCTTTTTGTTTGTTAATGTGCCTTTTCAACAAATCATTCTTAGTGTGGTGTCTGGACCTCTGTTGATTGTTGATGTCACATGATAGTATCTTCATCAACTGAACTGTACACTTTTCGATCCTGCAGAGTACGGAATTGTGGGCTCGGAAGACCTAACCTGCGTGTGTACAATGTCAATGTGCATTAGGTGTTTTAGGTTCAGATCAGTACTCATGCTTTTAACTGAGAAATCAGATTAAATAGGTTTTCCCAGTCATGTAGCGCACAATACCCAACTCAAGTTGATAGCCATCTCAATCTAAATAGCCAAGTCAAGTGCAAATTATCCAATCAGAGCGCTTCTCGATATTCATCCCGCTGCTGCGCAATGACAACAATTGACGAACAACCGATCGCGTAAAGTGCGAGCGACAAAGTCAACTCAACCAGTAGCGCAACCAGAAATTTTGTGGGGATTCTAGAGGGTAAAGACTCGGGAGGGGGCGGAGGGGTGGCTCTGTTTTTTGCGAAAAGTCGCTTGGTCCCCCCTTTGTTTTTTTCTAGTCTCCGCCTAAGGGGGGCTCACAGAATTAACGAACGAGTTTGCCACCTGAAATGACTTTAATGCTGCACTCGACTTGAAAAGCAACTGGATTCGTGGCTTGTTGCCATTTAAATAGAATGACGCACTTCAGCTAAGTTATTTGCACTTGAGTTGGCTATTTTGCGCGCTGCCCTTGACCGAAAAACTTATATTGGAGCTTTGCTATAATTTTCTGACTTGACTTAATCAACTTCTTTTTTTCGCAATTGAATTGTATTGATTTTTGTACAGCTGGTTTGTATTTCTGTGACGCAACGTGAGAAGTTTAAATTTGACATCACAAATTCTCCTCTGTCATTGTCAAAGTTCTCAGAAGTTCATGCATGCATAGTAAACTCCTCTCAACTCTAAATTTACTCAACTGTGATCGACACAGTGCAGGTACTATAGTGCAACTATGCTATGGCCGAAATAATCATTTGTTGTGGAGATTGCACTATTACAATTACAAATTGACTCTTAAGTGAAGCATAATTTTTATCAGAATCTTAGCAGGCTTATACGAGTATTCTTAATGGCTCGTATACTTATAGCTTTAGCTATAAGAGGTATACAACTATACATCTACTACGACTACGAGCAGTTATACATTTAGCCTAGTCAGCTGGTTTTCTTATGGAACAATATTGTGTCCTTGTTATAAAAGTGAAGAACTATGTATATCGGATCTATCTCCATGTGTGTGACTGGCCCCACCCTGAAATGTTTCACGTAGCTATCTTTGTTTCTCTTAACAAAGACCCAAGTCCTAAAAGATGGTTAATTAACCGTCTGATTTCCAATTCAGCGATGTTTGCCACTTATAAATGAAAGAATAACTCGAATTTGAAATATTGAAAAATGGTATTTTTATGCAATGTTATTAATATTATAGATAGTGAACAACGGCTTAATTTAGAATCTAGATCAGAGATAATAAATAGATAAGATTTTTTCTACACTGCATGCATGTGAATATCACATTCAGAACAGGCCAAAAGACTGTATAGTGTACACGAATGCCAATTGGCTGTTTGATTAAAAATGAGGAAAGAGGACAGATAAGAGAGAGGAGCGTGGGGTGGTTTGGATTCGCCTCCAACCCCCCATCCCCCCGGAGGAGGACGTGGCGGGGTGGAAAGCTCTGCTTTGTGGCCCAGTGTATGTGCTAAAAATAGATCAGTCCACTCCGGCCTGGCTCAACACCCCAAAATTCTTGTGTCCCCGTGTGTCTGCCTTCTCGCTCGCTTTTATGTTCAAAGCACCTCCACCTCTCTCTGTTCATCTGAACTGAAAAGGCGTTAAACCTTCTAGCACTACGCGCACAAAGCAAAGCAAATTTTAATTCTAGAAAAGAAAGGTTAGCTAATGGAGGCACAAAGCAAAGCAAATTTTAATTCTAGAAAAGAAAGGTTAGCTAATGGAGGCACAAAGCAAAGCAAATTTTAATTCTAGAAAAGAAAGGTTAGCTAATGGAGGGGGGTTGCGACTAGACGAGTAAATCGATAAGCCAACCAGCACAAAGCTATGTTTGCCTAGCCAATGAGAGGAGGTTGCAAAACCCGCTGGTTTCAATCAATAATTTCTACCCCACCCTGCTCTCCTTTTTATGCGCCCCCTTGAATGTGCATAGACAGTTGGACAAGCAACTGTACAGTGACTTGCAAGCAAGCTGAATCTGCGAAGAAAGGCCTTCACTATCTCAGCTTCAACCTGGGCACGACATTTCAACCGAATCACTTAGGTAGGTACGTCGGCGCCTACCATTATTTATCATTTATTTATCATTAACACAAATAATTAACGCATTCGTGATAATTATATTGTTTCTCCAAATTCAACTATTCAACTATTCAACTATTTGATGCTATTTATAGCATTCACCGTGACTCACGAGTCACGTGACATGTCCGCAGACCGCACCTCACAGGCCGGCACCTCTCACCCAGTATATAAAGCCCTTAAGCTCTAAGCCCTAAGTCGATTAAGACTACTGTGATTGGTCGCTGGTAGAGATACTTGTATGTTGTATTGTACATCAGTACATGTAAAGAAAATAGGAGTATGACAACTAAGTGTCAAGTGACTACGAGCGTATAGGACAGTTGCGGATTTAGGGGGCGATGCACACAGGGTGCGCCCCCCCATTGAGTTTGATTTTTGATTTTTTATATGGGAAATACACATAACTTTATAAAAATATTTTTCTGCTTCGATTTTCATTGACTGTGGCAGAATTTTTGTGCCTCCGAGTCCCCATCATAAAAGTGTCTCCGAATCCAGTGGCGTAGGGAGTGGGGAATGGGCATGGGGGAGGATGCATCTGACAATTTTTTGTCCATTCTTATTGTAGTTTAGTAATTTCTTGCGTTCATTTATGTGTGGGATCGGGATGGGATGCTCTCAAGCGTTTTAGAAGAACTTAATCCACCCCCTCGAATAAAGTATCTGCATCTGGCAGTTCAATCCAAGTAAAATAATAAGTGCCAAAACCATATGCATTATGCACTAATGCACACTGCACAGCACAATCTAATTAAAAAGAAACAAGAATTGCGCCAATTTCCAGACTTGTGCGCCTTTCTAGACTAATGAGGTTCCTCTCCAGATGCTTTATTTTTGGAATCTACGATGTTACATTCAAAGTTTAAACCTCTCCGACTTGTTAAGTCCATTAAGTCCATTATACTTTTGTTTCTACTTAAGTCTTAATCAGAATTAAAAGAAAATTTGCAATTAAAAATCAGTCAAAAGTAAACGTTTTCAAATTTCCAGTATAACCACAACCGCATGTCAAAAAATTGAATCACATACGCAAGCAATACGCATGTCAAAAAACTTAAAACTTAAGAGTTAACACCTAAAGTAAATTCAGATTTTAACGATTTTGAATTATCCTCTGTGCCCATTGCCAAGCGCCCCCAACCCCTTTATTTATTTCTTTCTTTATCTCTAGCGCGTTGCGTACATTTAAGTTTAGCTTTAAAAGTTTTGCCTTACTCCCTATTGCCGAATAGCTACGTGTTTGTGGAATTGGAGGCAAAGTCTTTCTGTACATTAGTCATGCACGCGCGTTCTTTAGTGTAAAAACTCCCTCTACTGCCTCTCTCTCTCTCATGAAAGCTAGTTTAGTTCAGTCGATATTTTCTCTCCCCCACAGTGCGCTGATTCAACCTCCGCTGATTCAACCCCTCACCGCTTCAAACCTCTCTCTCCATATCTGGCTACGCATGCGTGGGGGAAGGGGGAGTGACGCACAACACAACCCCCACTTTCCCTCCCCCCGCACTAGTATATTCTCGCTAGCAGTTTATTGGCTGCTTCTTTCTCACTGTACAATGAAACGGCCTGACGGGTCTGCGGCCCAAAGCCTCGCTGGGGGTGGCATTTCGTCTCTAGTCCAGCCCATAGTTCTTGTAACCAATAGAAACTTATCGATTTTTCTTCTACACCCTTTTTCATGGGTGTACATTGTTTATTGGCCCTTAAATGCCAGTAGAGGGTTCGTATAGCCCCTGCGGCCCTGCCCTAACTTACGCCTTCCTTCACAATTCAGCTATAGAAAGATGTGTACAATTGTACATAGTTTCTAAATATAGATTAAGCGGTGTACGGTAAAATTATCGATTTTTCTTCGCATATAAAATGCAAGCTCCACCCTAACATTCCGGCTAATTCCCTCAGGACAGTCTTCGTTCTTGCTACAGTATAGATTCTAGTGCCTCATCCGTCATCTGGACTGGACTTCCTAAAGTTCCCAAATACCATTTTTGAAACTCCTATGCAATTAGTAAGTTTATTAATATCTCACTGTCACTGTTGCGTAAATTCGACTGCCCATAAGATTTAGAATTCTTTAAGACTTATCTAGGCTGGTACTGGTAGCTTAGCCTGGCGACGGATCGTTTATTGATTTTTACGCGAGACAAAGACCTTTTATATACGAAGCACCCAGTCACAACTTTAAGAAAGAGGTAAGAGGTACAATTTACGTATTTGTAAATTGTAAATTGTTTGTTTCTCCTACGTCTATTCACTGTTACAAAGGCTACAACTACACGTAATTTTATTTATTTATACGTTAATTGTTTCAACTTTCTGTAGCTTCCAATTCTAATCCATATTCAATGAGGCCAATATGCGTTTACTGCTTCAGGGTTGTACATAAAAAACATGCAATTGTGCATTGATTTTTTGAGGTAACTAACAACATTGAATGCTATCAACAAGGATATCAAAGTCCAGGGTTGGGACTTAGGATTCATACATATATATTTATTTCCTACAAAATTGTTCGACAATATTCCAAAATGCGTAAACAGAAACAGTTAAAAATTTAATCAAATAATTTATGCGGCAAGCTGTGACGTGACCCCGGAGAAATGATTACCAAAAACCGTGAGTGGTCAAACATCAACGTTTTCCAAAGCAGCCGAGTCAGTGATATTTCTGGCGTTGTTCTGCTAATTTCGGTTAAAATATCGGATAAATGGCTGGATTTAGGTGGCTGTCAGCTGAATTAGAAAATCTCGGTTCAAGTCTATACATGTTAACATGTATGTATTACGTTTTAAGTGCCAACTGAATGCTATTCTTATAGCACTGTCAATCTGTACATTTAAAAGTACATAGCGCTATAGCAAGCAAATCCAAAAGTGTGCTTTGAACTGCAGTATTCACGAATCACGAGATGCAGATACAGAGGCAAAGGACAAAGATACATTTTTCAGTGTCCATAATGACAAGACCAAGAAGGCGCACGAAGATTAAGTCTTCCGACGTTCGATGCATTTTTACAATTAAATCTCGACCGAATTCAGATAATAAAATTGATAGTACGCTACAAAAATTCCTTAATTAATGCTCCGATAAGTTATCAAAGTATATATAAACTGGTATTTCTATGAAGCCACGAAAGGTAATCAGCACGTTTAAAACGTTGTGAGCCTAAAAGTCCATGCGCAGATGGCGATACACTAAAAACACTTGCTTAGCTACTGGACAGCATGCCATACGTATGATTTTAGTTGAATATCAAGGCCAGAATCAATCAAAATAGAAAATGAAAGCTGAAAGCCATTTGCAGAAGTTCACGATTGAAAACAGCAAGTCTAATGTGATTACATATTTTTTGAATTGGAGTTTCCTAATCAAGTTTTCCTAATCAAATCTCCGCACAAAAAGCGTCAAAGAAGTCATGACCATGACGTCTAGCGTCAAAGAAGTCATGAAATTGGTCATATATACCACATAAATAAATAATTAATCAACGTACCTGGTCTGATTAAAGATCAAGAGACATGAGTTAGAGTTACCCGGTATAGTTGTCCTATTGTCTGGCTGGCAGTCTTAATATCTATTTCAAATTGAAAATCGGTGACTCAAGAGTATCTGCAAACCAAGTAGTGAATCCACTCGATGACTGAAATTCTGATAAATGTCCCTTTTAGATAGACAATAAAATAAAATTAAGTCTGATGACGCAACGACGTCTTGGGAATGCAAATAATAATCGCCGTGCTTCTAAATAAACTAAAAGTACATATATTCGTATTATAGTGAGCAAAGAAGAAAAACTAGACCAATGACTTTTCGAAGAAATTAAACAAACCAATCAGATTGACGGAGTAGCTATTTAATTAACTATAATGCACGTAAATTGTCTATGGTCTAAAGTCAGTTGGCAGTCAGCATATCATCAGCTACGATTGACCGTGATTGATTTGTACTTAAAAAGACTAATTTTCTTAAAAACCTTTCAGGCTCCATAAGGAAACCCCCGATGTCCGAAGCCAGAGTGAAAAGCGAGAAATCGGCAGCTGCCAGCGGTAACAATATCAATAATAACAACAACAACATTGTCAATGGAAATGTGAATAACAGCACTGTCAATGGCGTTACTGCTACTGCTGCCGCTGCTGTCGCCGCCAATCAACGTCCAATAAGGCCAAGAGTGCCGGCTACATCGGCAGCTTCGGCGACTCCACCGAATCGCAACTCTGCCACCCCCGCAACTCAACTCAACGCTGCAGCTGGAGATCCGCACTCCCAAGCCAATGCTACTAAACCGATATCTAATCAGGTGCAATTTGGATTCGCCGAAATTGATGGCGCCTCAATTCCAAAAATCTATCGATGCTTGCACGGCGAACAAGTTGCTTATGTTGTTGTTAGAATGGTCGAATTGAAGCTGTTATGGCGTTTTCCTAATAATTATCCAGAAGAGTTGAAAAAACGACCGCCGTTGCGCAGTTCCTACATGTCCGAGGATGAGGGCACGCTAGTTAATGAGATTAACGAGACTCATTGCCTTAGCGAATATGGCAAGCACGATTATTCCAAGCGGGACAATATGCTGGTCAAGTTTGAAGAGTTTATGGACTTTTATAACGCTGTGCGAAGGTGCTACGCAGATATTGCCGCTAATAGGTGAGCCGTTTTATTCGAATACTATTCTATTCTAATCCTAATAATAGATGCCATCGTTACAAGGTAAATCCCTCCTCACATGATAGATCCCATCCCCACATGATCATGATAGATCCTATACCCACCTGTCAGATCCTATCTTTTTCAAAATAGACCCCATCCCCACATGATACATCCCATCCTCTTATAATGTATCCCATTCTCACATGATAAATCCCATCTCTGCATGATCGATCTCATCCCCGCATGATTGATCCCATCCCGCATGATAAATCCCATCCTCGCATAATAGATACTATCCCCGCATGATAGATTGATAGATCCTAGTTCCACATGATAGATCCCATCAACACATGATAGATCCCATCATCTGCTAGATCTTACAAGTATCTTTTCCAGATAGATCTCACCCCTACAGTGAGCAATCTGATAATTGTTTAACCATATAAAATTCAGTGGTTTTATTTTCTTCATAATACCCCAAAGTTTTATTCGAATTAAAGTAATGTTTATTTAACGACTGCTTTCACCGATCCTAATTGGCTAGGTGCGTCGGCATAAGCCTCGACGAGCTCAACCAGATGAAGGGCGGTTTCCTCCAGGTGAACAACATAGTGTGTCCGTTCGTTTACCGCAAAGAGATCAAATTTGTGCCGTACACCTACCTGCACAGTTGCGGCATGAACATCGGCCTGCCCAATACCGATGGCTTCGGATTCTATCCGTCCCCGAAAGAATGCGCATTCTTTAATTCGTTATCGCCCCGAGTAAATCTGCGCATTCAGATGGGCATGTTGAGCAAAATGATGTCGCTAGACATGATTGAACGATTGACAGAGTGCAACGTCCGCGAATTAAATACGATTAATCCGTTAGCGACTATACAGTACATACCTGGCCAAACTGAGCTGCGATTGGCTGGTCAATTAACACGGAATCAGCAGCAATTGCAACAACAGCAACAGCAACAGCAACAGCAACAGCAACAGCAACAACAGTTGCAACAGCCGCAGGCGGCCGTTTTCAACGTGATGGCGGTGAACCGGCCAACAATGATCAGCGTGGCGCCGCTGGTGTCCGCTGCTGGTGGCACCTTTGCTACGGCCAATGGCATCTCAGTGCTGAGCGGGGCGCAGTTCGTACCGGTGAGGAGTTTTTAACTCTGCTGATAATATAGCTGTATCTAATTTATTACTTTGTACATTGTCTCTGAACTGTATTCTAAGAATCGCTCCTAAACTGTATCCTAAGAATCGCCCCTAAACTGCATCCTAAGAATCGCTCCTAAACTGCATCCTAAAAATGGCCCCTAAACTGCATCCTAAGAATCGCCTCTAAACTGCATTCTAAGAATCGCCCTTAAACTGTATCCTAAGAATCGCCCTTAAACTGCATCCTAAGAATCGCCCTTAAACTGCATTCTAAGAATCGCCCTTAAACTGTATCCTAAGAATCGCCCTTAAACTGCATCCTAAGAATCGCTCTTAAACTGCATCCTAAGAATCGCCCTTAAACTGCATTCTAAAAATCGCCCTTAAACTGCATCCTAAGAATCGCCTTAAACTGCATCCTAAGAATCGCTCTTAAACTGCATCCTAAGAATCGCCCTTAAACTGCATCCTAAGAATCGCCCCTAAACTGCGACCTAAGAATCGCCCTTAAACTGCATCCTAAGAATCGCCCTTAAACTGCGACCTAAGAATCGCCCTTAAACTGCATCCTAAGAATCGCCCTTAAACTGCATCCTAAGAATCGCCCTTAAACTGCATCCTAAGAATCGCCCTTAAACTGCATCCTAAGAATCGCCCTTAAACTGCGACCTAAGAATCGCTCTTAAACTGCATCCTAAGAATCGCCCTTAAACTGTATCCTAAGAATCGCCCTTAAACTGCATCCTAAGAATCGCCCCTAGACTGCATTCTAAGAATCATCCCTTAAACTGCATTCTAAGAATCGCCCCTAAACTGCACCAAGAATCGCCCCTAAACTGCATCCTAAGAATCGCCCTTAAACTGCATCCTAAGAATCGCCCTTAAACTGCATCCTAAGAATCGCCCTTAAACTGCATCCTAAGAATCGCCCTTAAACTGCATCCTAAAAATCGCCCTTAAACTGCATTCTAAGAATCGCCCTTAAACTGCATCCTAAGAATCGCCCCTAAACTGCGACCTAAGAATCGCCCTTAAACTGCATCCTAAGAATCGCCCTTAAACTGCATCCTAAGAATCGCCCCTAAACTGCGACCTAAGAATCGCCCTTAAACTGCATCCTAAGAATCGCCCTTAAACTGCATCCTAAGAATCGCCCTTAAACTGCATCCTAAGAATCGCCCTTAAACTGCATCCTAAGAATCGCCCCTAGACTGCATTCTAAGAATCATCCCTTGAACTGCATTCTAAGAATCGCCCCTAAACTGCACCAAGAATCGCCCCTAAACTACATCCTAAGAATCGCCCTTAAACTGTATCCTAAGAATCGCTCCTAAACTGCGACCTAAGAATCGCCCTTAAACTGCATCCTAAGAATCGCCATTAAACTGCATCCTAAGAAACGCCCTTAAACTGCGACCTAAGAATCGCTCTTAAACTGCATCCTAAGAATCGCCCTTAAACTGCATCCTAAGAATCGCCCTTAAACTGCATCCTAAGAATCGCTCTTAAACTGCATCCTAAGAATCGCCCTTAAACTGCATCCTAAGAATCGCCCCTAAACTGCGACCTAAGAATCGCCCTTAAACTGCATCCTAAGAATCGCCCTTAAACTGCATCCTAAGAATCGCCCTTAAACTGCATCCTAAGAATCGCCCTTAAACTGCATCCTAAGAATCGCCCCTAGACTGCATTCTAAGAATCATCCCTTAAACTGCATTCTAAGAATCGCCCCTAAACTGCACCAAGAATCGCCCCTAAACTACATCCTAAGAATCGCCCTTAAACTGTATCCTAAGAATCGCTCCTAAACTGCGACCTAAGAATCGCCCTTAAACTGCATCCTAAGAATCGCCATTAAACTGCATCCTAAGAATCGCCCTTAAACTGCATCCTAAGAATCGCCCTTAAACTGCATCCTAAGAATCGCCCTTAAACTGCATCCTAAGAATCGCCCTTAAACTGCATCCTAAGAATCGCCCTTAAACTGCATCCTAAGAATCGCCCCTAAACTGTATCCTAAGAATCGCTCCTAAACTGCATCCTGAGAATCGCCCCTAAACTGCATCCTAAGAATCGCCCCTAAACTGCATCCTAAGAATCGCCCCTAAACTGCATTCTAAGAATCATCCCTAAACTGCATTCTAAGAATCGCCCTTAAACTGCATCCTAAGAATCGCCCTTAAACTGCATCCTAAGAATCGCCCCTAAACTGCATCCTAAGAATCGCCCTTAAACTGCATCCTAAGAATCGCCCCTAAACTGCATCCTAAGAATCGCCCCTAAACTGTATTCTAAGAATCGCCCCTAAACTGCATCCTAAGAATCGCCCTTAAACTGCATCCTAAGAATCGCCCTTAAACTGCATTCTAAGAATCGCCCTTAAACTGCATTCTAAGAATCGCCCTTAAACTGCATCCTAAGAATCGCCCTTAAACTGCATCCTAAGAATCGCCCTTAAACTGCATCCTAAGAATCGCCCTTAAACTGCTATAAGAATATTAAGAGGCGCGAATCATTTTTACTTGTAATTTGTAAAATACAAAAAGTACAATTTCTACCTATCAATCGTCATCATCGTCTCCCTCCATTCCGTCACCCAGGCTGCGCCAGCCACCATCGCTCATGGTAGGCCCCCAGCTCCCATCATGCCGCCGAACCATGCCAACCCTAACGTCGCCGCAGCCACAGCCGCAGCAGCAGCTGCTGCTGCCGCCGCCAACAACACAAACGGTAGGAGACTTCAGCATCATCAGCAGCAGCAGCAACAACAGCAGCAGCAGCAGCAACAGCAAGAACTTCTGCAACAACAACAACAACAGCAGCAACAGATGAGAAACAATGCTCGCCTGTTGTCTCCAACATCTGCAACTGTTCGACCGTCAGCAGCTCATCCAGCGGCTCAGGTTCAACAGCAGCAGCAGCAGCAAGCGGCGGTGGCGGCTGCTGTCGGTCCAAGCGATCCTAAACGTCGCAGGACTGTCAATCAACTCTTGCAGCATCAGCCACTGCAGCAGCAGCAGCAGCAACAACAGCAACAACAACAGCAGCAAGCTCCCCAGTCGGGTCCAATCCTACAGAAACAGGTTATCCGCGAGACTCACCTGGGCACCTGTTCGTTTCTAAAAGTACAAGGCGACCTAACCAACGGCCGGCCAATCACGCTGTGCATGATCCGGCCGTACATCCCGCTACTGCCAGAGAATGCTCTCCAAGGCGACTACATTGTTCTTGAACACGTCAGGCGCACTTTATTCCCGGCTTGGAATCATGATCAGCTGCTCAACGTTCTGCGTTGCGTTGTACCGGCTAATAAGATCTATCGCATTGCCGAGGGTCTGGTTGCGCTATTCGAGGAAGCGTTCAGCTTTCATCTGACTTGCCGCGAAAATGCCCTTCTGCACGGGGAGGCTTTTTTAAAGAATCTGCCCTTCCTACAGATCCGCTACCGGGAGGCATTGTCAGCGGCTAGCAGGCAGCAGCAGCAGCAGCAGCACCAACAACAGCAGCACCAGCAATTATTGTTGCAACAAGCCGCCGCAGCAGCTGCTAATCGGATCGCTTTGAGGCCGACTATGACGCAGCAGCAGTTTCCAGCTCCGCCACCTCTGGCTGCTGCACCCGCATCCTTGCCTATCCTGACTACCACTATCAGTGGCTTGACTCCTGTACAGCAGCATCAACAACTGCTAGCTGCACATCAACAACAGCAGCAGCAATTGCTCAGACAGAGGCAACAGCAAATCCAGCCTATGGATGTTATTCAAATTGACGATTAAACAAACTGAAATCTTTTTATCAGCTTTTTTGTGGCTTAAAAAATTCTATTTTTTAGTTAAGGATATGGTTATTATTAGTGCTTGATATAGTAGGACTCTCTAATTGCTCTAGTAACTTGTAGACTCTGTTCCTCCGTTAGCAGCAACTCGATTTCTCATTTTTCCAAGTGTTATTGTATAATAACGAGTAAAAGCCCATATAGAGCTTATCCTTATATTTTTATTGGGATTACAAATTTGTCATTTTTGTTGTTACTGTGTACAACGCGTGCTGTTGCTGCTTTTGTTGTGCTTTTCTTCCCTGCCTATAATATGGACACCTGTTGTTCTTCAATAATCAAAACTGGCAGCATTTCCTGTGCTTTATAATAGGATTTACATGTTAGGATTACTAATTACCCTGCATGAATCATAATCTGACTGCGTTAACTTCTGCTTGCTGGCCAAAACAATATTGATATAATTTATTATCCGCAATAGAGGCTAGAGCACAACCTGTACAGTTTACTCATGTAATTACATGTATCAACAAATCGGAAGATTATAAAAAATATATATTATCGAACTTTGTGTAAAACCTGCGCACTTTACTAACGAGAAATTTTAATTGGATATTTTTTCTAATTTAATTAAAAAGTGATTTAGACAGGTGATTCTACTGGCTGTAGCAGGTGCAGGATTCTAAATTTACATTTAAAAAGTTGTAAATATTACAGGTGATTCTACAGACTCTACGTTTGCCTGTACAGGTGATTTTACAGACTGCCTACATTTACGTGTTCATAATACAAGTCCTTCTACAGACTGCCTAAATTTACATGTACGAGTACATATTACAGGTCCTTCTACAGACTGTCTTCATGAGCACATTTATAAGTGATTGTACGAAGTCTAATATTACGTGTACATGAGAATCGTATTACAGGTAGTAGAGAATTGTATTACAGGTGATTCTGCAAACTATCTTTATGTACATACTTGTAAATTAGGTGCATACATGTACTTGTTAGGTAAGCAACCAAACTCTGATAGCTTGTACAATATAGAAAGCAGATGTTTCAATCACTTCGAGCCTACGTAAATGCATGCATGTACCTTACATCATTTTTGATTGCAAAGAAAAACGGACTGAAATTGAAAATATAATTTTACTATCCGCTCATATTGTAATGATTCGCAGTTGATTCAAGCGTAGCTTTCTGAAACTAACTATAAATCCAATATGGTAAGATTATAGCATCATGTATTTAACATCAAGCTAAAACAATAACAATAAAGAAATTTAAAGAACTACCGGAAAATTATTTTTTAGCTACTCGAGTTCATACTCTAGCCAGCAGTAGTAAGTATGGGACTAAATGACTATTATTTGCGTAACATCAGAAATTAATGAGTAAACAAATAAGATCGACTTGAAGTTAAGGGGAAATTCGTTAAAATTTACGTAACAAAACAGTTAGTTCACTTCTTAACCAGCAGAGGTCCAACATTGTCGCCAGTGGTAGCATTATGCTGATTGTGCGATCCGTCGCAATATGGAAATTTCTTAGATCGCCAGCAGCGGCACATGGCTACTTTCTCGCCAATCTCGTCTGCGCTAATTGTGTCGGCCACTTTGCTGACATCTTTGCGCCAGCTGATATTAACTAGGGTGCCTTTGCCAACTGAGTTCGGCTTGCTGGCTTTGCGGTATTGGTCCAGCTTTAACTGGCAGGTGGTGTACACCGAGTACACAACGAAACCGGATGCTCCAGTGAACAGGGCCAGCGAGGCCAGCTCAGAAACTGCAAATGACAAGTAGAAAGGGGAGGCGGTAGGCGCACATTGTAATGCTACTGTTCATTCAGTGCAAAACAGTTTAACTAATTACAATTGATTAGTGCTAATATTGAGGAGCTTAATTAAGTTTAATAATGCTTAGATGTGGAAATGGGGCAGTGCTTCATTGGGTGGCACATTTTTGGATTGGCGCTTTTTAGAGTGGCGCCTTTTGGATTTGCGCGTCATTGGGTGGCGTCTTTTAAATTGGCGCTTTTAGAGTGGCGCCCGTTTGAGTTGGCGCTTTTTAGACTGGCATCTTGGATTGGCGCTTTTGAGGGTGGCGCCTTTTTGGATTGGCGTTTTAGAGTGGCGCCTTTTGGATTTGCGCGTCATTGGGTGGCGTCTTTTAAATTGGCGCTTTTAGAGTGGCGCCCGTTTGAGTTGGCGCTTTTTAGACTGGCATCTTGGATTGGCGCTTTTGAGGGTGGCGCCTTTTTGGATTGGCGCTTTTAGTGTGGCGCTTTTAAGGGTGGCGCCTTTTGGATTGGCGCGTCATTGATTGACATCTTTCAAATTGGCGCTTTTAGAGTGGCGCCCTTTTGAGTTGGCGCTTTCTAGATTGGCATCTTGGATTGGCGCTTCTTAGGGTGGCGCCTTTTAGGATTGGCGCGTCATTGGGTGGCGCCTTTTAGGATTGGCGCTTTTGAGGGTGGCGCCTTTTTGGATTGGCGCTTTTAGAGTGGCGCTTAAGGGTGGCGCCTTTTGGATTGGCGCGTCATTGAGTGACATCTTTTAAATTGGCGCTTTTAGAGTGGGGCCCTTTTGAGTTGGCGCTTTCTAGATTGGCATCTTAAATTGGTGCTTCTTAGGGTGGCGCCTTTTAGGATTGGCACTTTATTGGGCGGCGTCTTATTGGATTGGCGCTTCATTGGGTTGGGTAGCGCTTTTTGAGGCAGGGGTCTTTATGGGGTGGCACATTATGGGTTTAAACTTCAATAGTTGAAAATTTCTATGGTTTGACATTTACAACAACCATAATAATAAATTGACTGTATATAGGGTGAGTACTTCAAGGATGATGTTATATTTTAAAATTGCATAGCACATGCTAGAGCCTGTTAAAACTAGAATAGTAATAATTGGTCACTTTTAAGTATAACTAATAAGTTCAAATCCTTCATTTAATTTATTTGGGCTAGAGATTAGGGATAATCTATTTAGTAAAAGGTTAAACATTAGATAATATAACCTGGCTAGGATATTATTAATATTATTTTCAACAAATATTTTGACTCAAAAAATCTAATTTAATAAGATGTGTGAATATAGTTTATTCACACATGCCTATAGTCTATCAATAATTAGTATTTTAGGTGATTCATTTTGAAGATACTGGTTAGTAAATGCTAGTAAAACCTTATATTAGGAAATATTAAATGTGCAAGTCAAATTATAACACTGTTAAGTACTGAAGCTGAGTGTAATTTATCATTTATGTAAATATATGGAGTAGAGACTGGACTAGACTCTAGTGTTGTTACCTTTGCATTCATAAAACAAACGTATATTCAGATTGAAATGATTCTATCCTAACTTTCATCCCAAAACTTTGTATATATTTCTGTGTTATTTTACTTACCAGATAGTTTGAATATACCAAAGAAGCTGTCGGGAACAGGTACGCGCTGCAGTTTGTCAGGCAAAATTTCTGTGACAATTCGACGATAAAAGTCCATTTTTAAGACGAGGTAAACACTGCCTAAACTAAATTAAGAGAATAACGGGTTCCATCTGAACAAAAAAGCAAAGCAAACTTCTCCAATAGAAGGGCAATAAAACACAAAGAACACGACTGATTCGTTGTCAACCGGCCAGGAACATCTGCCAGAAATAAATTATGTACTCTTAAAATTGAAAGTATGAACCAAACTTGTAAATTAATCGAAAAAACATGGTTTTAGCTTCCTGATTAGATTCAAATAAAACTAAAATAATAATCGGCGCCGATTACGAAAAAAACTTATCTATACTTGTTTTTTTCATTGATTTGTTTGAACGCGCGTGAAGTTAAATTAAATTTCTTTCCGTATTACTTAAATTGTAAGTGCCGCGGGCACGCAGGTCTATGCGGAATAGATCTATGCCGATGGGACCAAATTCCGATGTATCAAAAAGCTAAGAAAAATCTTTAGAAATTCTAGAAATAAATGAAGAAGCAATTGTGGTGCAAAATTAATTAAGATGATTCATGATGGAGCTCTCTTGCCAAAAACCGATTTTACATGTACAGCTGCATGCTAGGTTGATGTACGATGTACATGTGTCAACACTAGAACTACCAAAGGAACACTCCACTGGGATTTTTCGCAGCGCTGGAACGAAGCAATTAACGAAGGACACGAAATTCAAGAACACGGATCAACTTTTTAGCCGCGCGCACTTTCTCTAACAATTTTATCAATAAAAACACTATAGATAGCGCCTATGGGAAAATCCTCGGAAGGCATGGCGACCTATTCAGTATTACATATACCCCTATGCGCCAATAATCGGCACCAAGTTTCAGTGCGGGCCCTTGCCAAGCCTCTGAATTTCATCAGCACGTCGACGACCACCTGTATGAGTCTGCATCAGCTCTGCACGAGCTTTTTTGACTTGGCCTAATCACCCCAGGCGCGGAACTTCGACTGGACCCTCAACAGACTGAACAAGTTAAGGTGACTATAAGACTGCACCCTGTTGCGAATTTCTCCTAGCTTCGCTGATCTAGACTAGGATATACATGTAGTGACTAACAAAGTCACAGCTGATGCAGACATGTTGGTCGCGATCGTTCTGATGAAATTTGGGAGGTTTGGCAAGGCTGCACTGGGGGCTCGTACTGAGGCCGCGCAGTGCTGATTGGCGCACAGGGGTTTACTGAATACGCTAGCGCTTATGAAAAAAATCCGACCGACCTTCCATGGCAGAGTCGTCGAATATCTGGACGGTCCGGAGGCCGGCGATCGACTTGATTCTTGTTAGAGTAGGTGTGCAACAAAAATTTAAAGCCCATGTTCTTGAATTTCGTGTGCCTGCGCGTTGCTCCGTTCCGGCGCAGCAAAAAAAGTAGGTGGGAGGGGATCGAATCCCTCCTCTCGACGGGGGCGAAAAAAACTTGGTATTCCTAATCTTAAGGGGCAACTTACAAATAACAAACACACGAAGCCGTTTAAAGTGTAAAAGCGCTTACAATAAAAAAATGAAATAACAGCAGAATGAAAGAATTCTCTGTGGTGTCAACTGTCAAACTTTTTATTTGTGTCTGTTTCTTTGCGATACACTGAAGAGGACACGAGACTCAAGAATTTCAAATAACAACATTGAGACTTTTTAAAATATTGAATAAATAGACAAATATTCCAACAATTTATACGCAATCGCATCGCGACACTAATTGTAGTTAGAATTTTGAACACCAAAATTAAAAACTTGTAGCAGCTATAGTCAGTAGCATAAAATTGAGATCAAATTGAGTTTACATACAAACTTGCTTATTCATTAAAAAAGCAATTGCAGCTGTCCATCAATTCGAAGAGCTGGTGGAACGAAAATTAACACAACACGATTTCATTCATAAAAGTCTCATTGATGTATCGAGCTGAATTAATAAGAAGGATAAACGAGTTATTCAATTAAAAATATCCCGATCCGATTCGAAAAACGGTACAAAGACTACATTAATTGCGGATGTGAATTAATTAGTTGCCAAAAATATGGTCACAATTCAAAAATAAAAATCAGTATTAAAATTTGTAAAAAATCCAAACTCGCTTTCAGCAGGGAAATATTCTACAAAAAATTCATAATTAAGTTACTCATTGTCGGCGTCAGTGTCAAACACCAATTGGGGAACTGGATTAATGGCGGTTGGTTTCTGAACTGGTTTTAGCCGGCTAGCAGCCGCCGTGAGCGTCTTCTTGGCCTTCAGAGCGGCCGCCTCTCGAATCATTCGCTGTCGACGCTGGATGGCCGCCTCCGCGCGGTTGATTTCGGCGACACGACGCTCGTGATCGGGGCAGACGCTGGCGATGTTGCGAAGCAGGTCGCGTCTGACCTCGGCTGAGTCCTCCACCTTCGATAGCTTGGAGGTTAGTGAGGCGATTGATTAGGCGATTGATAAGGCGATTGATTAGCGATTGATAAGGCGATTGATTAGGCGATTGATTAGGCGATTGATTAGGCAATTGATTAGGCGATTGATTAGGCGGTTGATTAGACTATTGGTTAGAATATTAATTGGGCAATTGATAAGGAGATTCATTAGGCGATTGATAAGCCAATTGATTAGGCGATTGGTTAGAAGCTTAACTAGCCCATTGATTAGGCGATTGATTTGGCAAGCTATTAGGCGATATTATTAGACAATTGATTAGGCAATTAATTAGGCGATTTATCAGACGATTGGTTAGACAATTGATTAGTAAATCGATTAGGAGATTGATTAGGCGGATTATGCGATTGACTAGAGAATCGAATTAATGATCTAATTAATGATTAACTGGTGAATCTGATAGAGACTAGAAGATTCAGAAGAAAACTGATTAGGCGATTGCTAAAGTGCTTGATTAGAAAATGATACGACAAGAAGATCTAATTCGATGAACTATTTAGTCAGTAAATTAGAAAGTTAATTAGGCGATATATTAGGCGGTCGATTAGACTTCAGTAACATATATTGTTTAACTGACTCTTAAAATCTGAAATATGTAAAAGTTAAAATTAGTCAACCTACAATATATATAGTTCCCTAGAGACCAAAATAATTTTCTTTTCAAACTTTAAGCTTCAAGTTATTTTAGCTACTGCTGATAAAGTGCAAAACCCGGCCATGCAGAGACGCAAAAGAAAACAGCTCTTTCGCGGAAATCTCGACACACCCCAGTGTTTCTACCGACCCCGATCTTTTTGCTGAAAATTTCTGTCCGAAGCGGAAATGAAGTTGAAATGTCAGATTTTGAAAATGAAGCGATGAGGTCCAGGTAGAGAGACTGGAGGGAGAGAGATGATGATAGAAGCTCCGCGGAAATGCAACTATGGAATATATGGATGCAAAAAAGCACATCTATGTGTATGCATCTCTATTTTATTATGTCAAAATAAATCAAAGCGCGTTTTGAATAAACATTGAAGTAGTATTTTTTGCCCATCTGCGCGAGGTAATCTTAGATGAGGTGGCCAGAAAAATACCTCTGAAGCAACAGAAAGGTGGCAGCAAAAGTGCAAGTGTGAAATTGTGACGGTAATAATTGAGTGCAGGTGACTGAAACCCTGTGCGTGACTGAGAGAGAGTAAGTGACTGAGAGGGAGTGAGTGACTGGGAGGGAGCGAGTGACTGGGAGGGAGCGAGTGACTGAGAGGCGGAGTGAGTGAGTGAATGAGGGAGGGAGTGAGTGACTGAGAGGGAGTGAGTGACTGAGAGGGAGTGAGTGACTGAGAGGGAGTGAGTGACTGAGAGGGAGTGAGTGACTGAGAGGGAGTAAGTGACTGAGAGGGAGTGAGTGACTGAGAGGGAGTGAGTGACTGAGAGGGAGTGAGTGACTGAGAGGGAGTGAGGGACTGAGAGGGAGTGAGTGACTGAGAGGGAGTGAGTGACTGAGAGGGAGTGAGTGACTGAGAGGGAGTGAGTGACTGAGAGGGAGTGAGTGACTGAGAGGGAGTGAGTGACTGAGAGGGAGTGAGTGACTGAGAGGGAGTGAGTGACTGAGAGGGAGTGAGTGACTGAGAGAGAGTGAGTCACTGAGAGGGAGTGAGTGACTGAGAGGGAGTGAGTGACTGAGAGGGAGTGAGTGAGAGGGAGTGAGTCACTGAGAGGGAGTGAGTGACTGAGAGGGAGTGAGTGACTGAGAGAGAGTGAGTCACTGAGAGGGAGTGAGTGACTGAGGAGAGGGAGTGAGTGACTGAGAGGGAGTGATGACTGAGAGGGAGTGAGTGACTGAGAGAGAGTGAGTGACTGAGAGAGGGAGAGATGAATGAGAGAGAGTGAGTGACTGAGAGGGAGTGAGTGACTGAGAGGGAGTGAGTGACTGAGAGGGAGTGAGTGACTGAGAGGGAGTGAGTGACTGAGAGAGAGTGAGTGACTGAGAGAGAGAGAGTGAGTGACTGAGAGGGAGTGAGTGACTGAGAGGGAGTGAGTTACAGAGAGGGAGTGAGTGACTGAGAGAGGGAGTGATGACTGAGAGGGAGTAAGTGACTGAGAGAGGGAGTGATGACTGAGAGAGGGAGTGATGACGGAGAGAGGGAGTGATGACTGAGAGAGGGAGTGATGACTGAGAGAGGGAGTGATGACTGAGAGAGGGAGTGATGACTGAGAGAGGGAGTGATGACTGAGAGAGGGAGTGATGACTGAGAGGGAGTGAGTGACTGAGAGGGAGTGATGACTGGGAAGGAGTAAGTGACTGAGAGGGAGTGATGACTGAGAGGGAGTGATGACTGAGAGAGGGAGTGATGACTGAGGGAGGGAGTGATGACTGAGAGAGGGAGTGATGACTGAGAGAGGGAGTGATGACTGAGAGGGAGTGAGTGACTGAGAGAGAGTGATGACTGGGAAGGAGTGAGTGACTGAGAGGGAGTGATGACTGAGAAGGAGTGATGACTGAGAGAGGGAGTGATGACTGAGAGAGGGAGTGATGACTGAGAGAGGGAGTGATGACTGAGAGAGGGAGTGATGACTGAGAGAGGGAGTGATGACTGAGAGAGGGAGTGATGACTGAGAGAGGGAGTGATGACTGAGAGAGGGAGTGATGACTGAGAGGGAGTGAGTGACTGAGAGGGAGTGATGACTGGGAAGGAGTGAGTGACTGAGAGGGAGTGATGACTGAGAGGGAGTGATGACTGAGAGAGGGAGTGATGACTGAGAGAGGGAGTGATGACTGAGAGAGGGAGTGATGACTGAGAGGGAGTGAGTGACTGAGAGGGAGTGATGACTGGGAAGGAGTGAGTGACTGAGAGGGAGTGATGACTGAGAGGGAGTGATAACTGAGAGAGGGAGTGATGACTGAGAGAGGGAGTGATGACTGAGAGAGGGAGTGATGACTGAGAGAGGGAGTGATGACTGAGAGAGGGAGTAATGACTGAGAGAGGGAGTGATGACTGAGAGGGAGTGAGTGACTGAGAGGGAGTGAGTGACTGAGAGGGAGTGAGTGACTGAGAGGGAGTAAGTGACTGAGAGGGAGTGAGTGACTGAGAGGGAGTGAGTGACTGAGAGGGAGTGAGTGACTGAGAGGGAGTGAGGGACTGAGAGGGAGTGAGTGACTGAGAGGGAGTGAGTGACTGAGAGGGAGTGAGTGACTGAGAGGGAGTGAGTGACTGAGAGGGAGTGAGTGACTGAGAGGGAGTGAGTGACTGAGAGGGAGTGAGTGACTGAGAGGGAGTGAGTGACTGAGAGGGAGTGAGTGACTGAGAGAGAGTGAGTCACTGAGAGGGAGTGAGTGACTGAGAGGGAGTGAGTGACTGAGAGGGAGTGAGTGAGAGGGAGTGAGTCACTGAGAGGGAGTGAGTGACTGAGAGGGAGTGAGTGACTGAGAGAGAGTGAGTCACTGAGAGGGAGTGAGTGACTGAGGAGAGGGAGTGAGTGACTGAGAGGGAGTGATGACTGAGAGGGAGTGAGTGACTGAGAGAGAGTGAGTGACTGAGAGAGGGAGAGATGAATGAGAGAGAGTGAGTGACTGAGAGGGAGTGAGTGACTGAGAGGGAGTGAGTGACTGAGAGGGAGTGAGTGACTGAGAGGGAGTGAGTGACTGAGAGAGAGTGAGTGACTGAGAGAGAGAGAGTGAGTGACTGAGAGGGAGTGAGTGACTGAGAGGGAGTGAGTTACAGAGAGGGAGTGAGTGACTGAGAGAGGGAGTGATGACTGAGAGGGAGTAAGTGACTGAGAGAGGGAGTGATGACTGAGAGAGGGAGTGATGACGGAGAGAGGGAGTGATGACTGAGAGAGGGAGTGATGACTGAGAGAGGGAGTGATGACTGAGAGAGGGAGTGATGACTGAGAGAGGGAGTGATGACTGAGAGAGGGAGTGATGACTGAGAGGGAGTGAGTGACTGAGAGGGAGTGATGACTGGGAAGGAGTAAGTGACTGAGAGGGAGTGATGACTGAGAGGGAGTGATGACTGAGAGAGGGAGTGATGACTGAGGGAGGGAGTGATGACTGAGAGAGGGAGTGATGACTGAGAGAGGGAGTGATGACTGAGAGGGAGTGAGTGACTGAGAGAGAGTGATGACTGGGAAGGAGTGAGTGACAGAGGGAGTGAGTGACTGAGAAGGAGTGATGACTGAGAGAGGGAGTGATGACTGAGAGAGGGAGTGATGACTGAGAGAGGGAGTGATGACTGAGAGAGGGAGTGATGACTGAGAGAGGGAGTGATGACTGAGAGAGGGAGTGATGACTGAGAGAGGGAGTGATGACTGAGAGAGGGAGTGATGACTGAGAGGGAGTGAGTGACTGAGAGGGAGTGATGACTGGGAAGGAGTGAGTGACTGAGAGGGAGTGATGACTGAGAGGGAGTGATGACTGAGAGAGGGAGTGATGACTGAGAGAGGGAGTGATGACTGAGAGAGGGAGTGATGACTGAGAGGGAGTGAGTGACTGAGAGGGAGTGATGACTGGGAAGGAGTGAGTGACTGAGAGGGAGTGATGACTGAGAGGGAGTGATAACTGAGAGAGGGAGTGATGACTGAGAGAGGGAGTGATGACTGAGAGAGGGAGTGATGACTGAGAGAGGGAGTGATGACTGAGAGAGGGAGTAATGACTGAGAGAGGGAGTGATGACTGAGAGGGAGTGAGTGACTGAGAGGGAGTGATGACTGAGAGAGGGAGTGATGACTGAGAGAGGGAGTGATGACTGAGAGAGGGAGTGATGACTGAGAGGGAGTGATGACTGAGAGAGGGAGTGATGACTGAGAGGGAGTGAGTGACTGAGAGGGAGTGAGTGACTGAGAGGGAGTGAGTGACTGAGAGGGAGTGAGTGACTGAGAGGGAGTGAGTGACTGAGAGGGAGTGAGTGACTGAGAGGGAGTGAGGGACTGAGAGGGAGTGAGTGACTGAGAGGGAGTGAGTGACTGAGAGGGAGTGAGTGACTGAGAGGGAGTGAGTGACTGAGAGAGAGTGAGTGACTGAGAGGGAGTGAGTGACTGAGAGGGAGTGAGTGACTGAGAGGGAGTGAGTGACTGAGAGGGAGTGAGTGACTGAGAGAGAGTGAGTCACTGAGAGGGAGTGAGTGACTGAGAGGGAGTGAGTGACTGAGAGGGAGTGAGTGAGAGGGAGTGAGTCACTGAGAGGGAGTGAGTGACTGAGAGGGAGTGAGTGACTGAGAGAGAGTGAGTCACTGAGAGGGAGTGAGTGACTGAGGAGAGGGAGTGAGTGACTGAGAGGGAGTGATGACTGAGAGGGAGTGAGTGACTGAGAGAGAGTGAGTGACTGAGAGAGGGAGAGATGAATGAGAGAGAGTGAGTGACTGAGAGGGAGTGAGTGACTGAGAGGGAGTGAGTGACTGAGAGGGAGTGAGTGACTGAGAGGGAGTGAGTGACTGAGAGAGAGTGAGTGACTGAGAGAGAGAGAGTGAGTGACTGAGAGGGAGTGAGTGACTGAGAGGGAGTGAGTTACAGAGAGGGAGTGAGTGACTGAGAGAGGGAGTGATGACTGAGAGGGAGTAAGTGACTGAGAGAGGGAGTGATGACTGAGAGAGGGAGTGATGACGGAGAGAGGGAGTGATGACTGAGAGAGGGAGTGATGACTGAGAGAGGGAGTGATGACTGAGAGAGGGAGTGATGACTGAGAGAGGGAGTGATGACTGAGAGAGGGAGTGATGACTGAGAGGGAGTGAGTGACTGAGAGGGAGTGATGACTGGGAAGGAGTAAGTGACTGAGAGGGAGTGATGACTGAGAGGGAGTGATGACTGAGAGAGGGAGTGATGACTGAGAGAGGGAGTGATGACTGAGAGAGGGAGTGATGACTGAGAGAGGGAGTGATGACTGAGAGGGAGTGAGTGACTGAGAGAGAGTGATGACTGGGAAGGAGTGAGTGACTGAGAGGGAGTGATGACTGAGAGGGAGTGATGACTGAGAGAGGGAGTGATGACTGAGAGAGGGAGTGATGACTGAGAGAGGGAGTGATGACTGAGAGAGGGAGTGATGACTGAGAGAGGGAGTGATGACTGAGAGAGGGAGTGATGACTGAGAGAGGGAGTGATGACTGAGAGGGAGTGAGTGACTGAGAGGGAGTGATGACTGGGAAGGAGTGAGTGACTGAGAGGGAGTGATGACTGAGAGGGAGTGATGACTGAGAGAGGGAGTGATGACTGAGAGAGGGAGTGATGACTGAGAGAGGGAGTGATGACTGAGAGGGAGTGAGTGACTGAGAGGGAGTGATGACTGGGAAGGAGTGAGTGACTGAGAGGGAGTGATGACTGAGAGGGAGTGATAACTGAGAGAGGGAGTGATGACTGAGAGAGGGAGTGATGACTGAGAGAGGGAGTGATGACTGAGAGAGGGAGTGATGACTGAGAGAGGGAGTAATGACTGAGAGAGGGAGTGATGACTGAGAGGGAGTGAGTGACTGAGAGGGAGTGATGACTGAGAGAGGGAGTGATGACTGAGAGAGGGAGTGATGACTGAGAGAGGGAGTGATGACTGAGAGGGAGTGATGACTGAGAGAGGGAGTGATGACTGAGAGGGAGTGAGTGACTGAGAGGGAGTGATGACTGAGAGGGAGTGATGACTGAGAGAGGGAGTGATGACTGAGAGGGAGTGATGACTGAGAGAGGGAGTGATGACTGAGAGAGGGAGTGATGACTGAGAGGGAGTGAGTGACTGAGAGGGAGTGAGTGACTGAGAGGGAGTGAGTGAGAGGGAGTGAGTGACTGAGAGGGAGTGAGTGACTGACAGGGAGTGAGTGACTGAGAGAGAGTGAGTGACTGAGAGGGAGAGAGTGACCACGTCTACGAGTGATTGACAGAACAAGTCTTATTCATCTGTCCTGTCGGTAGCCAGTCAAATCTCTGACAGCATCCATCAATTTTATCCCCAAGCTTGCGGCAATTATTCTCAGAGCCTAATTATCTTTTAGCTTACAAATTAGGCTTGTCAGCGGAAGCAAAAGTGATAAATTTAGGAACAAAACAGCTTTCTTAGTTGCTCAAATTGAGGGAGGTAGCGTTTTTTTAACGCATGGAAAACTGAAAAATGATAGGTTTCTTGGAAAATCCCGGGCCAGCCTCCCAGAGTGTCAGTTGCTGGGCCAGCCTCCCAGATCCTCAGTTGCCGGGCCAGCCTCCAAGATCCTCAGTTACTGGGCCAGCCTCCCAGATCCCCAGTTACTGGGCCAGCCTCCCAGATCCCAAGTTACTGGGCCAGCCTCCCAGATCCTCAGTTGCTAGGCCAGCCTCCCAGAGTGTCAGTTGCTGGGCCAGCCTCCCAGAGTGTCAGTTGCTGGGCCAGCCTCCCAGATCCCCAGTTACTGGGCCAGCCTCCCAGATCCCAAGTTACTGGGCCAGCCTCCCAGATCCTCAGTTGCTGGGCCAGCCTCCCAGAGTGTCAGTTGCTGGGCCAGCCTCCCAGATCCTCAGTTGCCGGGCCAGCCTCCAAGATCCTCAGTTACTGGGCCAGCCTCCCAGATCCCCAGTTACTGGGCCAGCCTCCCAGATCCCAAGTTACTGGGCCAGCCTCCCAGATCCCAAGTTACCGGGCCAGCCTCTCAGATCCTCAGCTGCTGGGCCAGCCTCCCAGAGTGTCAGTTGCTGGGCCACTCTCCCAGATCCTCAGTTGCTGGGCCAACCTCCCAAATCCCCTATGTCCAGAGTTCCCGAAGACTCACGCATTCGGCCAAAGCCGCAGTCATCCTTGGCCCGGCCACCTCGGACTCCTTGGCCTGAGCCTCCGCCAGCTGCTTGAATGTGTACAGCATCATCGTCAGCTTCTTGACTCGTCGCAGCCAGGACTCCAGCCGCTGCTGTTCGTCCGCTAAATGCCGCTCGTCGCAAGCCACGGTGTCGGCTTCTTGACGCAGTAGGTTTCGAGTTCGAGCCTCCAGCTCAGGAAATCGATTCTTCAACGAAGCCAACCGTTGAGTAGCTCGGCTGAGATGCAACGCCAGCAGTTCAACCTCGGCTGAACTGGAGCGGCAGCGGTGCTGCAGGACATCCTGCCGCAGTTCGCTGGTGGTGGCATCGACGTCGTCTAGCAGAGCAGAGACTTCGGCGCCTTCCAGACGGTAGGACTCGAGCTCGGCTTGGATTCGACTGCGCTGCTCGGAGCTGACCATTTGAACAGTTTGCTGGCCGGCATCTGCCCAGCCAGCCAGGATGCGCTGAACGTTGCTAGAGAGACTGACAAACATTCGCCGGGTCTCGCTGGTGCGAGTCTCGTGCTCGCGTCGCAGAGCGTCCTGGGCGGAGCGCAGCTGCCGGCACTCGTCGCGTAGATTTGTTAGGCGGTGCCGACGGCCGTCTAGCTGACGAGCGATGGAAGTCACCTGGGAAGAAATTTAACAGGCTTGAAATGTCTGACTCTTGAGCCACGGCACCACGACCATCAATTCCACATTCATTTGGGGTTGTCGCGGGATTCACACCCATGATCGGTCCTCAAATCCTCAAGAAGGCACAGAGAGTGTGTCTTGGCGTGCTTGTCAGGAGTCAGTGGTATGGATTACAAGATGACTAATGAAGAAGGTACTTGAGAAGGTAAATATTTACCGCAAGTTTTACACTGATTGCACGTGTACTGTATGCAGCACTATTCTCTCAGGAGTACATAGAGTAGTAATTAAAATTTCCTTAATATTCACCTGAGCCTCCAGACGTTCAATTCTCTGCTGACTGCCTCCGGGAGTAGCCGACGAAGAAGCAACAGCAGCAGTTTTAGTCGAACCTGCGCCTGCCCGGCAGGTGCACTCGCAGCTGCACCCAGCCGTCGCCGAGGTGGACGCTACGCTGCACGCGCTTCCGCCGCCACTACCGCTGGACGTCGACTCCATGAGAAGCAGCGAATCTGGCGGCAGACGACGCAATTGCGGCAGTTTCGACGCCGAATCAGCCGAAGTCAGAGTCTGCCAACAGCTGCTGGGCCAGTCGGATCGTTGGAGACGGATGCGCCATCGGCTGCCCAGAGACTGCACAGCAACCGGCCACTGGCTGGCGAACAGGGCCCAGAGATCGGCCGGACTGGACAGCTGACGACCAACGATAGTTAAGCGACGCTGCTGGCCTTCGAGCTCAAGTAGCAAGTCTCTGGGGTCTTCAGTGCCGGCGCTACCGTTGACTGATTGATCGGTCAGGTTGGACCGTTGGTGCAGATGCTGGTGCTGGCGGTGCTGATGACGACGGGTTTCAAACAGCGGCGACGGTGCAACAGCGTCAATCGGTTCTGGCGGCAGCTGTTGCGGAATGACCTGCTTCCGAGCCGCAGCAGGCATGGACGCTCGCAGACGTTTGGGACAGCCGAGTACAGTGGTTCGAATCCTGGATGGCTCCAGTTTCTGCTGCTGTTGTTGCTGTTGTTGTTGTTGTTGTTGTTGATTTTGCTGTTTGACAGTTTCAAAATCCGTTGGCTCGCCTCGATCGATGCAGTTCCAGCCGGCAACGCAGTTGTTGTCAAGCATTGACAGGCGTTGGTTAGTGCGCGACGACTGATGCTGCAATAGCAGCTGCTGGGATTGCCGATTTGCACTGTTGCTGCTGTCTGTAGTGCTGCCTTGGTGTCCACCGCCGCCACGTCTCAACAGTGCAGTCAGGTTGCGAACACTTCTGCGCCCGAGCGTGGACCAGCGGGCAGTGGTCGAGTGCGAATTAGTGTGCTCCATTTTTTGCCTAACACAGCACTTAGCAGAGGGTGCGCGATCTCGCCCAAGCCCTTTTTAATCCAATGAAGTTTTGCCTGGTTGGTCACTGGTCAAGTCAGTTGAGTCAATCGAGAACGTGACTTGATACGTAAGAGACTTTACAGTGGGGTGCTAAATATAAAAGTCAAAAGAGGCCTGCTAGATCACGCATCAGTAGTGGAAGGAGCTTCGCGGGTTTTATATATAAAAAAGCTGCTACACTACTATGTAGCTGTATACCAAGACGCCAGGGCACAGCAGTGCGTATCAGTCTCTCACTCACTTCTCTTCACTTGCGCTCTCTCTCGACCTATCCCCGGCCCCCTTAGCCAACCACCGCCACGCCTCTGGGGAATTAAGGGGGCGGGAAGGGGGTGGTGCTGGTAACAGACGACAGACCAGAGCGGGCAGTCTGAGAGTGAGAGGCCAGGGGGGGGGGGAGTTAGCTAGTGATGATCCAGAAGACGTGACCCAATCAAGACTGCATGCGCGCAGTGAGTCAGTCGCTCTGGATTTTTGTGCCAAAGAATATCAACTGCATATACTGAATTATAATATTTATTATAAAGTGAGCGGAGCACACACGCACATCACCTCTCTCGATCTTTTCTCTAGTTAGCCTTGGGCGATGCCAAACTTGGGCTAACATTTGTACATGCTAGCAGTGCCGCTGCAATTGAGTATGTCAAATTCGTTATTGAATTAATTATCTCTGGGTACCTTTGTGCTGTGATACACTGAAATTGTGGCGCTTATAATGTAGGCTGATTTATCTGCGTGTATAGCAGGTTCAAATGTAACAGTTCTAATGTAACAGGTTCTAATCTAACAGGTTCTAATCTAACAGGTTCTAATCTAACAGGTTCTAATCTAACAGGTTCTAATCTAACAGGTTCTAATCTAACAGGTTCTAATCTAACACAGGTTCTAATCTAACACAGGTTCTAATCTAACACAGGTTCTAATCTAACACAGGTTCTAATCTAACAGGTTCTAATCTAACAGGTTCTAATCTAACAGGTTCTAATCTAACAGGTTCTAATCTAACAGGTTCTAATCTAACACAGGTTCTAATCTAACACAGGTTCTAATCTAACAGGTTCTAATCTAACAGGTTCTAATCTAACACAGGTTCTAATCTAACAGGTTCTAACTATGACACACCGTGGCACTCAGACCCACATGCTGAAGTAAATTTTGTCAAGTTAAAATTTTAAATTTCTTTTAAAACGATCGAGTCACTGACTGAATCCTCAGTATAGCTCGCACAAGCAACTGCTCTCTTTTTCTCCTGACATTTTACAACTCCCAACGGCAAGGGTGAACTTACTCGCCACGGTAACAAATTACTAGCTGGGCGATGTCGCTTTGATGTCAGAAACTTCAAAGTTAAAGTTAAAAAGAAGACCTTGCATGGTTCTTTGATGTACCTGATGGGTGAACTGTCAAGAATCTTCTTTCTTTTAGTAAAATGGTTTTGAAAAAAACTGAACTGACTCTGAATGGGAATAATGGTGAGGGAGACAGTGAGATGTGGAGAGGGAGACAGTGAGATGTGGAGAGGGAGACAGTGAGATGTGGAGAGGGAGACAGTGAGATGTGGAGAGGGAGACTGTAAGATAAGGAAAGGGAGACTGTGAGATATGGAGAGGGAGACATTGAGATGTGGAGAGAAGAGAGTGAAGAAGATAGATGTGGAGAGGGAGACAGTGAGATGCTGAGAGGGAGACAGTGAGATATTGAGAGGGAGACAGTGAGATGTAGAGCGAGAGACAGTGAGGTATGGAACGAGATTGAGACAAGGAAAGAAAAGTTAAAAGTTTTTTGGTGACTTCCAATTTGATTCCAGTAAAACAAGCTTTAACTTTTATCTTTTTCGATTGGCTTTCTTCCCCAAAAAGAGCTTTTTCGAAATCCCATTTTATTACAGGAGATCCCGGATGCAAGAGCCGCTCCACCCTTTCTCTGTCTGCCTTTGAACTCAAGTCAAGTCGAAACCTTTATTAGGTACTAAATTAACCATAAACCCCACATAAACTCAATTAAAGATAGCAATGAAGAATTTTGAGTTAAAAGACTTTTCTTGGATGGTAGAATATGCTGAAAAATAAAATAAATTTATATTTAATCCTGCAGTCACGTCCTATATGTATAAATATGTTGCTACTGCAACTTACGATTATTCAGTAGCATATTAGTACATGAGAAAATTTATCAGATAAAAAACTGTGGCATTGAAAGTTAGTTTTAAACGTTGAAAATATTACAAAACCAATAGACTACTTTTAAGTAGGCGTACGAGCGTATGCTTGAACAAAAACGAACGATATGCAAAGTAATCAGTGAAATTATGAAATCAAAAAGTTTCCGGTTACCGCATCATAAACCTCAGATACTAATAGCTTAGGGGGATTACTTCTAAGGTCTGATTTTTCTTCAAATGCGCATCTTATTACTTTTTGCTCCAATTTTGGGGTCGACCAGCCATTTATACTCTTAAAAAGCTCGTTTATGTCTGAGGAGAGGAGACGAGAGGAGAGGAGAGGAAAGGAGAGGAGTGAAGCGGAGAGTGGAGAGGAGATCAGGATTCAATAGACCTGTGAACAAATGATCAGACTTCCTAACGCGTTTTGAAGTGAAATTTGACCTTTGAAATTTGAAATTTCCCCAATTTACTCTGCTCAAACCGCCCAGTCACTGGTCCGTCAGCAGCACAACTTTCTGCTTCCCTAGTCCCGTCCTGCGCTGTCTCAATCGCGAGCAGAAATTCCTCAGCCGATCCAGGGAGGACATGGTCTCCTCGAGCTTCGCCGTCGGTTTGGGAAATTTAACGCCACTGGCTGCTGGCCGAGCTCCAGATGTCGACGGAACACCCGCAGCGCATGTGGACGAAGAATGACCTGGAAAATAAAGATTGGGAAAAGAGGGTTGCGGGAAATTTGTACGGCGCAACGCTGTATGCAAACACGCACTCGCACACACACTTTCTCACGGGGCATACAGCGACCCTTTGACTTTCGAATCGTCAGGAATGTGCACTCTCCGTGCCTTGGCGGCTGGCCTTCATGAGTGTGAATCGTACAACAACTCCCCCGATCAACTTTCGAGCACAAGCCCCAAATGAATGTGAACGAGTGGCACGAGAGCTGTTCAGTAAACCAAGAATTACCTAAAGGAAGGACTTCTGGTTGGGGTTTGGATTTCATCATCTGAGTCAGCTGGTGCAGCTGAGGTTCTTCGGCGGTTTTCGATGCTGCAGACGACGCGTCTCCATGCCGCCGTGTGGCTCTCGGGCTCAGCGCTAGCGAGTTGCAAACGTCGCCGCTGCAGCCGACCACGCGAACGAGCCGGCCGGATCGGTAGAACTCCTGGTAGGTCCGGGCGGGGCCCGGCTCCCACTGGGTGGCCCGGTCCACTCGGCTCTCGTCCCAGCGCCGTAGCCGAACGGTCTGAGTTGCTCGCTCCTCGGAGTCGGCCTCTACCTGGATGTTGCGCGAGAACGAAGCCAGCTGAGCTGTTTGCGAGCAGCCGTCGGCCAAATCTCGGCGACGTGGCAAATGCGGCGTCTGCGTTGCCGCAACTGTTGCGGTTTTCGGCGTCGCTAATTCACTCGACCTCTTGTCGCCTTGACAACCAACGCTACTGAGCAACTTTGGCGGCGAATTCAATTCTAAACTGTCGCAGTCGTTGCTTTCCATTGAAGAGAACATCACGCTGCAGACTCGAACTTCGTCCTCCGATGTTTGACGTCTTCTTGGTTCCGTTTGGAGAATGGCAACAGAGTCGAGATCGTGTTGCCAGGTAGTGACCGCGTTGCAGAACACACCTTTGGTCTCCGAACAGGGTAGCGCAATCTGCAGCACAGGTTCCAAGTAATTTGTGCACTGCTCCCTCGTCAGTAGTAAATCCTGTTGACACACCGTCACGCTCGATTGATCCAGTTCGTCAGTTGCTACCAGCGAATTTGATGCCCCAATAACATTCTGTAGGAATTCGTGCCTGCAGGCCTTGGCAAAGCCGAGTTGCACTACCAGATGGAAGTCGGTTTGGCATTCGGCGTCTACGCTACTTGCCACCAGAGTGTCGGTTGTCAGCGACCGGCACACCGACGAGCGAAGCGTGCTGTTGTCGTACGTGAAAAATGACTCAGCCATGACGGAGGCTTCTTCTTCCCCGGCGTCGGCTGTCAGATCGCAGCTGCTGCCGCTGTCGCTGCTGCTTAACGAGGTGACATCAACGCAGCTGCCGGCGGTGCTGCCGCTCTCGCTGAAGCAGCAGGACGCCGTCAGGCGTTGCATCTCCAATCTTCCAAGGGTGATGGCCGGCGTCGTCACTTCGTTTGACGAAGCGGCGTCGAGAAACAGCAGCCGGAATCGGCGCGGCGTCGGCGGCGGCGTCGGCGGCTGGTAGTTGGTGTAGCGAGCCAGGGTAGCCGCCACTCGAGGCGCCAGCATCAGCGACTCGGAGTAGCGGCCGCGTTCCACCAGCTCGCTGAAGCTGCTGACCTCGGTGAGATCGCGAAGTGCCGCTGCGATTTCGTGCCGACCGGACAGCAGATTCGAGCAGCAGTCGTAGAAACTGCGCAGCTCCTCCAGCAGAATCTGCTGAGCTGCTTTGATTGCCGCTACCTGTAGAGGAAGGTCGGTAGTTCGGCCAGAGAAAGTCAAGGACGCCGTTACACCCTGTTGTGACATGTAAGTGCCTGCCTGCCTGCAAGCTGGCGCCTTGATTCGTCCCCCCTGAGAACTAAATAGTAGTCTCTCGTAAGATATTGTCACCGAAATTATGGTCATGCAAAAGTAAAAGAATCATCATGTCAAACATACAATAAGCCTCATGCACAGACACTAAAAGATTAATTGGGGAATTGCTAAGATGCCAAGGCTCATAGGATATTTCTGAGATGTTAATTGGCTCATTGGATATTTCTAAGATGTTAAGGCTCGGGGGAATCGCTATAATGCTGTGACTCTAAACTAAACGCCTAAACTGACCTGCTGGTTGGCAGCCTCCCGGATAGCCGTCTCCGTGTCAGTGAGGTGCGCCTCGATATTCCTGGCCAGTTGCAGAGCCGATCTCACCTGGCGCAGCTTGTCACCGCTGAGCCGGGAGAACTCGGCCAATTCGTCCGCCTTCTGCTGGGCGGCGTCTTTGAACTTGAGCACTGTGTGCTCCGCGTGCTCGCTCGAGAAGGTGCACCCGATGCACACCGTTGTCTGGCAGGAGGTGCAGAAAAATCGCACCAGCTCGTCGCTGTGCCGTTCGCATCGGAGCTCCATTTGCCGGTCAACGTCTACCAATTCGTGCTCGCTGGTGACGCGCACTCGCCGATGCCGCTGACGACAAGCGATGCAGAGAAGCTTGCCGCAGTCCAAGCACCTGCTGCTGGCTTGCCGGCTTCGATTGCAGAGGTCGCACAGCTCCGCGGCGGCTCCGTCGCTCATGGCGGCACTAGTAGAAGCACAAGAAGAAGACGCAGCAGCAGTCTGTTCCTGAGCCAAGCTCACCAGCTCAAGCAGTCGAGTTCGGACACTGTCAATCGGTAGGCGATCAACTCCGGGAGTGACGTCAGTCAGTCGGTGACAAGTCGGACACTGGACGCTGATCTGGATGCTTCGATAACGCGACGGTCTTGTAGGCGCCGCCGCAGCTGCCAAGGTGTCCAGACAGCCGCGGCAGACGGCGTGCAGGCAAACAAGAAGCCGCGGCTGCTCGAAGCGCAGAAGGCACTGAGGACAGCGCAGGAAGTCGTCGGATAGCCGAGAAAGCAGCAAGCCAGGATTTGCGGCCGCGATCGACGCTGCGCCGAAACTTCTGTTGCAGGCGCTGTTAGTCTGGGACATTTTCCCTGGCACTAACACCGCAAACTATTTCCTAGAAATGCCAGCTAAGTAAGCATTTACTGCAGTATATACTGCTGGTCAAGATTTACGCTGATTTGGGACAATTATAAACAGTTCCACTACGACTTTTGCCTAATCTGTAGGCAGCGCAGTCCTGACTAGAGCTTCATATTTATAGGGAATGGCGATCTCCCGGACCAGGGAAATGGGACAGTTCGTGGTTGGTTGGACTTTGCGTCTTTCGCTGGCTGCTGCTGCGTGTTTAGTCGAGTCTCTAGAATTGGGGGAGATGGAGGACGCAGGGGGGGGGGGAAAGCGAGGCACGGAAATTGGGAATCTGGGAAAGTGGGAGAGTTCCGAATCGGCATCTGAAGAGGAGGTTTGGGAAGATGTTTTATGGTCTTTGGGGTCCGGCATATTGCACGCAGCACGGTGTGTGTGTGGCATCCCCTAACCCAGCCGAATCGCTGCACTAACCAGTTTGTAACTTCGGCGAATGTACTTCGGCTAAGGTTGAAGCGTATATTAACTTTTTTTCTATGCCATTTTTCACCTTCCATCTCGTCCTCTGTTAGACTGAAGCTTAACACCACTACTGCATGCAGGCGTGCGACTCGATGCTTTCCAATCTGCATGCTTGCCACACGCTTGAAGTAGTAACTCGGCATTGAAGCAATGTCGCTTAATGAATTCACTGCAACCCGTGATGTACGCAGAGCGGATCGAGTGGAAGACAGGAACACTTGAGAGACAGGGGTGCTCACCAAGAGACAAGGGCGCCCAACAAGAGACAGGGGCGCCCACCAAGAGACACGGGCGCCCACCAAGAGACAGGGGCGCCCACCAAGAGACAGGGCGCGCCCACCAAGAGACAGGGGCGCCCACCAAGAGACAGGGGCGCCCACCAAGAGACAGGGGCGCCCACCAAGAGACAGGGGCGCCCAACAAGAGACACGGGCGCCCACCAAGAGACAGGGGGCGCCCACCAAGAGACAGGGGCGCCCACCAAGAGACAGGGGCGCCCACCAAGAGACAGGGAGAGACAAGAGACAAGAGACAGGGGCGCCCACCAAGAGACAGGGGGCGCTCACCAAGAGACAGGGGCGCCCACCAAGAGACAGGGAGAGACAAGAGACAAGAGACAGGGGCGCCCACCAAGAGACAGGGGGCGCTCACCAAGAGACACGGGCGCCCACCAAGAGACAGGGGCGCCCACCAAGAGACAGGGGCGCCCACCAAGAGACAGGGGCGCCCACCAAGAGACAGGGAGAGACAAGAGACAAGAGACAGATCTCTTGAAGCACATATTCAAATCTCTTGCAATTGGTGTCATTTTAAAGAAGAGACTTGCCGCTTTCAAATGACACCAAACTCATGCAAGTGCAACTTTCCATACGTCCACACCGAGTAATAGTAACACTACTTTCCGGAGGCCCCTCGTAGTTTTTTATTTCAAAATACATGTCATGTGTATAGTGTTGTAAAAGCATTGTAACAACGGCGCAAAAATTTACACGTAATTTATCCGAATAAAATGATCTTTGGAAATTTCCAGGTTTCACAACAGTTATATTTCACTCAATACCACAAATCCTTTTAAAAAACAGTGGAGTATAACTCAACGCTTATAAATACAGAAAATATGTATGGACAATCGTGTAGCACGATCAGATCAAAATTTGAAGCAAACAATAACAAATTGATAAATGATGTGAAAGTCCGACAGATGTCATAGACGGAAGACTTGTTAGGCCTCAATTATATATATATATATATATATATATATATATATATATACGCTCGTAGAAAGTATAGGAATTATAGCAAAAAGACCACTGCAAATGTAAATAATATCGTGGTAGACAATGTTTTAAAAAATTAAGAAATAAAAATAGAAACGAAAAACAGGTTTTACCGTGGATAAGATAACAATCTTTACACGTACGAAAATGAAGACAACTTAATCTTCATTAAAATAAGTATTTAGCAATCGTATATATATTCAGGACACTTGAATAATTATAATTGCAATTAAAATAATTTACACCACGATCGTTGCTTGAAACGGCTGCTTACCATTTGTCTTGAACCGAACTAAAGCCGGAATGCTTTGGCGCCAATTTAAATTCGAAGTATAAAAAAATGTATTACCCTGAGAAAGCGCCGCACAAATATTCTTCAAATAAAAACGCTAACATTTCTCAGACGTCGATCAGATAACTTAACTCGTCGTAGCTTATTTTAGCAAGAAGTAGCAACAATTCTTTTGTGTTCGATAACTACTAGAGGGCGAAAAACCGTGCTGTCAATACTTGTACATGCATAACAACTGTGTGTAGTTTTAAGCAAGCAAAAATAAAGCCGGAAATTTTGGCGCTAATTTAAATTCAAAATTCAAACTGTTATGCTAATATATGTAGCGTTACGCTTTTGTGCAACATTTGAAAAAAATCTGTGTGACGGTATGTTTCTTGCTATTAAAATTACGAGTTACATTACCGACAGCCGTAATAGTCGAGATATCTGAAGCTGTTCGCCGCCAGCATGGCGCTCGCCAGCTCCCTGGAGCGTCGAGTCCGTCGCATTGTCAGATTGGCTATCCTCAGCCGCTGCTGCATCTCCTGCGCTTCTCGGCGCTCCTGCTCGCTTTTTCGACGAAGCCATCTGGTTTAAAAATATGAAAAAACCGTTAATTGATCTTATTTAAAAGTTGCGGCTTTGACACCGATCAAATTTGATCTTTTGCGCTCTTAATTTAATATCAATTGGCTTTTCATGTCTATCGGGTGACCAACATATGATAGTCAGCTGTCTTATAAGTAAACACTTCTGTCTAATAGGTTACACAGCTGGCTAACAGGTGACACTCCTGTCTAACAGGTGACACTCCTGTCTAACAGGTGACACTCTTGTCTAACATGTGACACTCCTGTATAAAATGTGACACTCTTGTCTAACAGGTGACACTCCTGTCTAACAGGTGACACTATCCTGTCTAACAGGTTACACTCCTGGCTAACAGGTGACACTCCTGTCTAACAGGTGACACTCCTGTCTAACAGGTGACACTCTTGTCTAACATGTGACACTCCTGTATAAAATGTGACACTCCTGTCTAACAGGTGACACTATCCTGTCTAACAGGTATTAACTACTAGTCCGGACCAGTATGACAACTTTTACAACCAATTAGTCAATAAATCTGTCTCACCGTCGGTACGCTCGACGCGCTTCTCTGGGCGTGTGACCCCGACTGCTGGTCTGCAGGGCCTCCTCCTCCTCAGCCTTGGCGTAGACCCTCTCCCTGGCGCTCTGCGACCGCTTGTCGGACAGCCACTGGCCAAAAGTTGGCTGCTGTTCTCGCTTCTCCTCAGCCTCTTTGTCGCGTTGTTCCTTCTCGGCTTTCTCGCGTTCGGATCTCTGCTGCTCCTCCTGCTTCTGTCGCTTGCGCTTTTCTTCCAGCCAGACTTCAAAACTTTTCTGCGTCTCTGCTCGTTTCTGGCGTTCCTGCTCTTCAGCCTCGGCTTGGCGTTGCTGGCGTTCGAGCTCCCGGCGTTCCTCTCTGCGTTTCTGCTCATTTTTGGCTTGCAACCACAGCCGGAAGCCGTTGTCGTCGCTAGAAGCGGCCGAACCGTTGGACCGGGGACTCGAAGCTTTGCAAATGTTGGGGAGTTATGTCTCGAGATCATTTTTTGCAGCAAAAGTTAGAGCTGATGATCTGATGTGACATTGACAAGCTTAACTGTCCTCTGAGCTAGTGATTTCGACATTCATTTGGACCTTGTGTGCACGAAAATTGGCTGAGGAAGTTGTCGTCCGATTCACAGCCATGATTGGTCCAACCCTCAAGCCCAATTCAAACCCCTGACTGTTAAGATCTCTAAGCGAAGCAAGTCGTAAACAAAAATGTCAGTTCCTACCCATAGTCCGACCCTTCCTATTCGTTGTCGAAGGCTTCTCGTGTCCGCGGTCGTCACCAGTTGATTTAGCATTGTTATCATCATCCACTTCCCTTGTAGCGGAGTTTCTCTCCACTTCAGGCGAAGCCGATCTCAATGATGAAGCGTCTTGGCAATTCATGTCGTCCATTTGGACATTATTCCTGCCACCGTAATGGCTGTCAACAGTCACAGACTGATCGTCGGCTGCATCGCCTTCGGTTGATGGATCAGTATCGTCATCTACGGAGTCCGGAACGAAGTCCCTTGGCGTTGACGACTTGTCGTCCTGAGTAGTCGGCGGAGGCGACGGCGAAGGAGCTACTTGGACCAGCTGCTCGCTGAATCTGATTCTGGATGGTCGCTTTTCAGCTGGTGGCGGTGTCGGCTCCCGTTGAAGCTCGGCGTTGAGAGTCTCCAGCCTGGCTACCGTCTCCTCGTAGTCCGCTGGTGGCTCTGTGGTTCATTACATGGACTTGCTACACTGCTGTCTGACACTTGCTACACTGATGTCTGACACTTGCTACACTGTTGTCTGACACTTGCTACACTAATGTCTGCCACTTGCTACACTGCTGTCTGACACTTGCTACACTGCTGTCTGACACTTGCTACACTGCTGTCTGACACTTGCTACACTGATGTCTGACACTTGCTACACTGCTGTCTGACACTTGCTACACTGATGTCTGACACTTGCTACACTGTTGTCTGACACTTGCTACACTAATGTCTGCCACTTGCTACACTGCTGTCTGACACTTGCTACACTGCTGTCTGACACTTGCTACACTGCTGTCTGACACTTGCTACACTGATGTCTGACACTTGCTACACTGCTGTCTGACACTTGCTACACTGCTGTCTGACACTTGCTACACTGCTGTCTGACACTTGCTACACTGATGTCTGACACTTGCTACACTGCTGTCTGACACTTGCTACACTGCTGTCTGACACTTGCTACACTGATGTCTGACACTTGCTACACTGATGTCTGACACTTGCTACACTGATGTCTGACACTTGCTACACTGATGTCTGAAACTTGCTACACTGCTGTCTGACACTTGCTACACTGCTGTCTGACACTTGCTACACTAATGTCTGCCACTTGCTACACTGATGTCTGAAACTTGCTACACTGTTGTCTGACACTTGCTACACTAATGTCTGCCACTTGCTACACTGATGTCTGACACTTACTACACTGATGTCTGCCACTTGCTACACTAATGTCTGCCACTTGCTACACTGATGTCTGAAACTTGCTACACTGTTGTCTGACACTTGCTACACTGATGTCTGACACTTACTACACTGATGTCTGACACTTACTACACTGATGTCTGCCACTTGCTACACTGCTGTCTGACACTTGCTACACTAATGTCTGCCACTTGCTACACTGATGTCTGACACTTGCTACACTGATGTCTGACACTTACTACACTGATGTCTGCCACTTGCTACACTGATGTCTGACACTTGCTACACTGATGTCTGACACTTACTACACTGATGTCTGACACTTGCTACACTAATGTCTGTCACTTGCTACACTGATGTCTGCCACTTGCTACACTAATGTCTGTCACTTGCTACACTAATGTCTGCCACTTGCTACACTGATGTCTGACACTTGCTACACTGATGTCTGACACTTACTACACTGATGTCTGACACTTGCTACACTGTTGTCAGACACTTACTACACTGTTATCTGACACTTTCTACACTGATGTCTGACACTTTCTACACTGATGTCTGACACTTTCTATACTGATGTCTGACACTTGCTACACTGCTGTCTGACACTTTCTACACTGATGTCTGACACTTGCTACACTGCTGTCTGACACTTGGTTACACTAATGTCTGACACTTGCTACACTGTTGTCTGACACTTGGCTACACTAATGTCTGACACTTGCTACGCTGATGTCTGACACTTGCTACACTGCTGTCTGATTCTTAGTTACACTGATGTCTGACACTTGCTACACTGCTGTCTGACACTTAGTTACACTGATGTCTGACACTTGCTACACTGTTGTCTGACACTTGGCTACACTGATGTCTGACACTTGCTATATATGGTTGTCATCTGACACTTCTAATAGTAACACTATGACACAGGACAAGCAAGCTGGGCCTGTTTACCTAGTACCAGTTGGTAGTACTGTTGATCTCTCTCATCTAAAAAATGAGATGTTGTAATTTATACATCAGAATACATTTTAAAAGCGCACACAGATTAACAATTTAAAACTAGGCTGCATCCCATGATGCACAGTACTAATGACTCTAGCATGTGTCTGACCTACCATTCCAATCATTTGGACTGACTTTCTGAAGTCTGTCCAACTCTTCCATAGCAGCTAGCTGGTCATCTCTTATGGAATAGTCATCAGATGGAGGCTCATGCACTTCTGCGCTGTCTGACATGAGTGCTTATTATTGTGGCATGAATGTTAATAGGTTATTAAAATTCAATGTAGGAATATGGAACAAAATTCCACCCAATAGCAAAATAAAAACTGATGGACATTTAACAATTGAAAGTCAATCTTAATTAATTAAAAATGAATAAAAAATCTGCTCAATTCTTTCTATTGTATAAATACATGCACAGTATATTATTATTAAAAAATATTTAATAAAAAACAAAATCTGATTTACTTTTAAAAAGTTGAATAATGAAAAATAAAACCTGAAGCCAAAATAAATAGTATTACTTATACGTTTTTAGCCTTCTATTATTAATAAAATCTGGAAACGCGTATTGATCTTAAGTTAAAGTTATTTTTTTATACTACTATTAACTGTACCTAAATACGTCTACAATACTTATAGCTTTTACTATGTCCAGTCGAAGTTAACATGAATAAAAAAAGAAAATAATTGTTCTATACATATGTCTTTTCCTGTTAAAATCTATAAAATCTTCCATGCCGCTTCACGATTCGCTTCACTATGTAATTAACTATATCGTAGAGCTTATCACAATCAATTGACTTGTCAAGAAAACCAAAAAATACTTAAGCACCTTGAGTCTGAATTAGTTAAAAAAGCATAAACTAGTAATTAGTTGAACCCAATCCAATAAAAAAATCTAGCACATTAGCCATATGTTTAGAACCTAGGTTGACGAAAATTGTAATCCTAAAAGTCAAGTTAAAAATAAGAGAAACTGTCTGTAAGCAGTTTAACAAATATTACCATGGTTACAAAATAGAATTTTTTTGAGCAAATCCATGTTGTTTCCTACACGCAGAACTAACGTTTTTATGCAAGGAACAATTTAAAATCTGTGCCATGCTAATTAACCCTTACTTCGACAAAAAGTAAGTAAGTAAGTAAGTAAATAGTTATCTATCTATAGTATCTATCTATCTATCTATCTATCTATCTATCTATCTATCTATCTATCTATCTATCTATCTATCTATCTATCTATCTATCTATCTATCTATCTATCTATCTATCTATCTATCTATCTATCTATCTATCTATCTATCTATCTATCTATCTATCTATCTATCTATCTATCTATCTATCTATCTATCTATCTATCTATCTATCTATCTATCTAACTATCTATCTATCTATCTATCTCTCTATCTGTCTATCTATCTATCTGTCTATCTATCTGTCTATCTATCTATCTATCTATCTATCTATCTATCTATCTATCTATCTACCTATCTATCTATCTATCTATCTATCTATCTATCTATCTATCTATCTATCTATATCTATATGTAGATCTATATCTGCAATGCCACCATTCCAGCCCTGCTCCCAGCAGGGGCAGTGCAGCCCGATCCTAACAGTTTCACCGCCTCTGAGCAGCCAGTCGAGCTAACGGACGCCTCCAGCAGTGAGGTCATCTCTCTAAGCCGCATGCGCTCAGCTACTGACTGCCTGCTGCAGTGCTCAGAGAGAAACTGCGCTGCAGCTGCTGCTAGCAGATTGGGCTTCTGCGAGCTGCTCTTCATCAATGACGCCTCGAAGCAGCTGGGACCACCGGGAACTCACGTAGCCAGGCGGTTCGGCAACAGCTCGACTGGCGAGCTGCAGGTGTGGAAGGTGCTGACTTTGAGCAGACAGTGCAGCAGAGGCAGCCAAAGAATTTCACCATCCTTCTGTCAAGTGAGTGAATTCAGTATCAAATTTATTTTAAATTGTCTCAATTTCACTTTCACATCGGGTCAAAGACCCGAAGCCAGACTCATAGAGAAGCCGGCCAGACTCATAGGGAAGCCAGACTCATTGGGAAGCCAGACTCATAGGGAAGTCAGACTCATAGGGAAGCCAGACTCATAGGGAAGCCAGACTCATAGGGAAGCCAGACTCATAGGGAAGCCAGACTCATAGGGAAGCCAGACTCATAGGGAAGCCAGACTCATAGGGAAGCCAGACTCATATGGAAGCCAGACTCATTGGGAAGCCAGACTCATAGGGAAGCCAGACTCATAGGGAAGCCAGACTCATAGGGAAGCCAGACTCATATGGAAGCCAGACTCATAGGGAAGCCAGACTCATATGGAAGCCAGACTCAATCGGAAGCCAGACTCATTCGGAAGCCAGACTCATTGGGAAGTCAGACTCATAGGGAAGCCAGACTCATAGGGAAGCCAGACTCATAGGGAAGCCAGACTCATAGGGAAGCCAGACTCATAGGGAAGCCAGACTCATAGGGAAGCCAGACTCATATGGAAGCCAGACTCATTGGGAAGCCAGACTCATAGGGAAGCCAGACTCATAGGGAAGCCAGACTCATAGGGAAGCCAGACTCATTGGGAAGCCAGACTCATAGGGAAGCCAGACTCATATGGAAGCCAGACTCAATCGGAAGCCAGACTCATTCGGAAGCCAGACTCATTGGGAAGTCAGACTCATAGGGAAGCCAGACTCATATGGAAGCCAGACTCATTGGGAAGCCAGACTCATTGGGAAGCCAGACTCATAGGGAAGCCAGATTTATAGGGAAGCCAGACTCATAGGGAAGCCAGACTCATTGGGAAGCCAGACTCATTGGGAAGCCAGACTCATAGGAAAGCCAGACTCATTGGGAAGCCAGACTCATAGGGAAGCCAGACTCATATGGAAGCCAGACTCATAGGGAAGCCAGACTCATATGGAAGCCAGACTCATAGGGAAGCCAGACTCATTGGGAAGCCAGACTTATAGGGAAGCCAGACTCATATGGAAGCCAGACTCATTGGGAAGTCAGACTCATAGGGAAGCCAGACTCATAGGGAAGCCAGATTCATTGGGAAGCCAGACTCATTGGGAAGCCAGACTCATAGGGAAGTCAGACTCATAGGGAAGCCAGACTCATAGGGAAGCCAGACTCATAGGGAAGCCAGAATCCAGACTTGGTGGTCCGCCATTGGTTGCAAGAATTGGTTCTGTGTCTGTCAACCAGCAAGGTCATAAAATTACCTCTCCCAGACTCCAGCACTGGTCGCAACGGGACCATCCAGCAACTGACGATCAACATCACCGGCTGCTATCGCATCGAGGCCTTCGGAGGAGCCGGAGGTGACAACGCTGCCTATAGCAAAGTAAGGCGGCAGAGGTGCATCAGCGGCTGGCAGCTTCAATCTGACTGGCGGGTCGCGGCTGTCAGTCGTGGTCGGTCAGGCAGGCCGTCCGGCAGTCCCCTCGATGGCTGGCTGCGGCGGTGGCGGTGGCAGCTTCGTGTACGGAGCGAGCGATGAGCAGCTGCACCTGGTGGCCGGCGGCGGCGACGGCGTTTCGAGGAGGAATTCAGGTGACAAATCCCGGGATCCCTGAATTCTTAATCCCGGGATTTTGAGTAGGCCAATCACAATTGTCCGGGATTCGAAAGACCAGGGATGGACCATCGGGATCCCCATCCCGCTTTGCAATAAGTCAATCATTCATTCACGAGTATTAGTATGTGCAGATGTGAAAATCATAACCCAGTTGTCCTACTTTGATTTAATAATCCTTTAAGCATTCAGGCTAGTGAGTAGAATGCTAGGGATGCAAGGATACAAACACAGAAGCTGGGTGAGCAGGTCGTAAAGAGATTTAAGGTTTAATAACGTAGAACTACTTTAAGCAGTCCCTACCCTTCAAAACTCTTTGGCGTCCATAGTTGGGATTAGAACAGTGTGACCTTGCTATCGGACCGACCAACCACGACCCAAGCTACCCATTCTTCATCTAGGGCGGGTGCCCCTCGGAGGGTGATGTCTGATCCGGCTGGCGCCGGAGGCGGCTTTAGCGGCGGCGGCGCCGAAGTCAATTACGGCCACGCTGGCGGCGGCGGTGGCTCATTTTGCGGCGGCGTCGACTGCACCGCCGTAGCTGGCGGCAACTCGGGCAGCGAGCAGGGCCGGGTGGTGATGCGGCTGCTGGCTGCTGGCGTCGCCTGCTGATGATGCGGAAAGTATCCGGTTTTTTGTTAAACATGATTCTCTCCCTGACTTTATAGTTGAAGAGTCTCAGTCTTTATTGTTGCCCTGTTTGACGTGATTGTCGGCCTGTCTAACTTGATTGTTGGCCTGATCAACTTGATTGTTGCCCTGTTTAAAGTCCTAAGGCTAGATGTTTATGCTACTTAGAAATATGTAAATAGCAAAAACCAATATCAAAAACCGATTCTTATCACGAATATTTTACCCTTTTTATTGGTTATCTTTTCGTGTTTTGTGCGGTCAATGCGCAATTCGCATCGGATGCATTAAACTGTTTAAAACTGATTTACCTAACAGAAGCAGTTTCTTTGTGCATGCACCCCGCCAGCTCACTGACTGATATAAGTTTAGATTTTTTCATTTCTAATAAGTAATTATGTAATAAATGTGACTGATTCTGACCCTTATTAAGAATTCTTACCCACCTAAAACCAAATAAATTCTGTTCTAAATCCTCAAATAATTGATACTGTGTTTAACAGTAGGAATACTGAGTTCTTTTTCCACACGTTGCCACCCACTGAAGGGATGACGAAGGAATGAGGGGGATGACGAAATGCTTGAGAGATTTGCCACTGAGGAGGCTTGATCAGCGAAACTTGAGAACTTCCAATAGGATGACCATAGTCACCTTGTAGCACCTGTTGAAGGTCCAGAAGTTCCGTCTGAGTGAAGGCCAGTGACCAACGAAGTCAGAGCTGATGCAGACACATGTGGTCGACGTGCTGATGAAATTCAGAGGCTTGGCAAGGCTGCACTGAGGCGCAGTGCTGATTGGCGCCACAGGAGTGCACTGAATACACTAGCTCTTATGGGAAAAATCCGACTTTCCGGCAGAATCGTTGAATATCTCGACGGTCCGGAGGGCTGGCGACGTGATTCTTGTTTGAGAAGGTGCGCAACAGAAAGTTTGCCTGTGTTGTTGAATTTCGTGCGCCTGCGTTGCTCCTTTTTGAAGCAGCAAACAAATTGGCGGAAAGGATTCCCCCTTGGTAGTTTTACTGTTACCAGTAACATATCGATTTGTTTGTCTATTCTCTCGTCACATACTATGAATCTAACGCTGCTCCCCTGAGTCTGAAACTGTCGAAACCTTTAATATTGACACTCGGTTTCTTTATTGAGGTAAAGTTGATCGCTTTAACAACCATGCAAATAAAACCATGCAAATGTCGTCGTTTAAACTCCTTTTCGTTTTCAAATATAACTAAGATTTGCTTGAGAATGATCAATGGTGATCGAAACGCGTCGCAATGTTATAAATTACAAAATGTTGATAATTAGTTTTTTATTTGCACGGTTTCCTTATTTTCTACTTATCGCTAAGTTAGCAACTCTTCCTGAAGTCTAACTTAGTCATTTTTTCGAGATGTCACTTGACTTAGCTTGACTTAGCTGTAGGGGGTTCAGCGCATCCGGATGCAGCGAGGAGGCGTTGCCGCGCCCATTTCGCTAACCTCTGGCGACCGCAGGCAGCTGATGCTGCGGTGTCGCGCAGGGTGCCGGTGTCCGCAGCGCGGTCCTCCTCCGGACAGTCCAGGAGGTGGATTGTCGCTTGCCCGGTAGCCCTTAGGTAGCGGACGAGCTGGCAGAGATTCTCGGGCCTGAAAACGTCGGAGAGGTCCGGGTTTGGGCCGAGGTAGGTGAGCCTGTCCTGAATAAAGGTGGGGCATTCACAGATGAAGTGCTCCGCATTCTCGACACCGGAGAAGCAGAAGGGGCATTCCTTGCTGCGAATTTTTCCCTGGAGGTGGCGATGCCTGGAAAAACAGCCCTGATCCGAAAGGGCCATGGTCACCGCCCTGATGTCCCTGCGGTTGAGTACAAGTAGGGCCTTGCGCAGGGCGGAGGAAGGACGGGGGACAGTCGCGCGGGATTGCCGGCAGTCGGGGCGTTAAGCCCACCTCTCCCTGTGCTTTGAAGCCACCCATTGGTTGATCCGAGTGGGGGCCACGGGCAGGAAACCAGTAAAAGAACCGGTCGAGCCAGCCTTGGCCTTCGAGATGTCACACTTAAAAAATTAACCATCCTAAAGAGATGGTTCAGCCACGCGATATGGGTTGTTGAGCCAGGCAAAATATTAACCATTAGTTTGAGGTAGCTGTGAGCAGCTCTCATTGAAAGTTGGCCTCGCAGCTGTCAAACTCGTAAAAATCCCCCCCCCCCGACGTGTATTGTCGTCTGTCAGAAAGCCATTATAACGGCTAAAGTAATTAAGCGAAGCAGTTCCTCTTTCGACGCTTAAAAGAGCTGCACAGGTGCAGAGCATTCAGTCTAAAATTAATTGCATAATTCCTTACTGCATGGAAGTTGGACCCATAAGCATAATTTAATTGTTTTGAAAATCGTGTGTGTGCGTGTGTGTGCATGTGTCTATGAGCGGGGCTGCTGGCGTCCCTCTTTGTGCCGATGTCTGTGGCCGAATTATTAACTAAACTTGCTGTTTTTATGTCTATGTCTATGGGGAAGACTGAATATATACTGCTGCTAAATAGGAATTCTTAACTTTGTTGGCTTAACCTGCCTGACAAAAGCAATATACGAGCTACTACCAGGCAAATAAGCTGCACTTTTCTCATCATCAACAGAAGATATGTGAAAATCTATTCAGCTTTGGCAAGATGGACTTTTACCATAGACTGCATGGGTATGCATTGATGAGAAAACTGCAAACTGCATGTACCCAGTCTGTAGGAGTCTCCAGAGAGTAAAAAAGATTTAAGGCGGTTCTGTTGAAATGTCTATGGCCAAAAAGAGCCTTAAAGCGTACGATACTCTTCTAATCTATGGAATTGTTAGCATCCAAAGTAAACCTGTAGGTCTATAAAATATCGCTATAATCCGCGCAAGAATCTAGTCGCCTCTGGAAAAGGAACGTCTGTCGGGACGGGTCGAGACGGATCAATCAATGGAAAATACGGTGAGACGAGTGTGATTGACATATTCTCTCGAAATCTTAACTATTTAAAAAAAATCTTTTCTAAAGCTACTGGAGATTTCAAAAATGAATTAGTACATGTTTAACTGACAATTGTACACTCATATTGTTTGGTAAACTAAGCTGAATTTAAATTCGCGCCAAAAGGAGGGAACATTGTTAAACAAAAAACATACATTGTTTTAAGTGAAAAGTCGGCGTTATCAAACTGTACTCGCATACGAAACTTGTCTCTACGAAATAAGAGTGCATTCAAATATGAAATAACAACCAAGTAACGACTGTTTGGTATAACAAAACCACGCTATTTTTATTGCATAAGCAAATATCCACGAATATATTGAGTATGATTTTATCGCATAAGAGTTTGACGATTAGAAATTAACACTATATTAGTCAGGCTCTGTAATGAAACATGGACGGAGTCTCCGCGTGTTACCCAATATCAGAGTCGACACTTGCAATAGAAAGTCAACTTTCATGGACATGAATATTGGTCTCCATGCTGAAGCCTGCGATTGTCTCTGATGTAAAGCGATGATTGTGGGATCTGGAACCGAGTTCATCAGGTCCAAAACCTGCTTGTTATCCGACGAGTTTCCCAGCATAGCAACTGTTTGACTGTGAACGCAGGACATTATTCTCATTAGAGTGCAGAGTTTGGTCTCAATGTTGGCTATGTACCAGTTTGTAGGACAAGCCGGGACCAATGGAGGCTGTGGGAGAACTGGCTGTCGATAAGGATCCAGAAAATTTCTCCCATTCAGGTTAATAGTTGAGGAATGTGCCGCTTGCAGCACGGCTGATGGTGCGTAGAC
>NIVC01001343.1:0-12500 GCA_002269645.1 Macrostomum lignano | reverse complement strand
GTCGATGCATGCATTTTTGAGACATTATCTGCAGTGTGAGGTGCTTCAGGGAGATTCGCTGGCGCCGTTCCGTATATCCTGGTGCTTGACTCGATGCTGCAGACGGCTCTCCCTTCTTTCTCCCTTCTTCCTTCTTTCCCTCGATCCCTTAGATGGCTTCTGCTGCAGCGACGCGTGGCTCGACCGTTGAGGGTGCCCAGCGCCAGCTGGACCGGCTGTTGAGCGTTGCGGCGAGCTTCGGCCTGGTGGTCATCACGTAGAAGACTGTCGTGCTCTGTGTGCCGGACGACATCAAGGCTGCTATTTTCTGCCGAGGCGCAGATGGGCAGGTGATGAGGCTTCCGCGCTGTCAACTGTTTTTCTACCTCGGCGGTCTGGTGTTGGACGTTCGCGAGGATCTTCGACGTCGCCGTGGACTTGCCTGGGCTGCCTTCCGCGTTCCGTGAGGCCGGCTGTCCTGCAGTCCGAGGCCCTGCCTGACCGCCAGAGGGCGGGCGTTCCAGGTGGTGATCGAGACCGTCCGTCCTATTGTACAACGCCGAGACCTGGACGCTGAAGGATTCGCTCGAACAGCTAGTCGATGCGGCCCGCACGCTGACCTGCTGCGCGCCGCCTTCAAGATCAGCTAAGTGAATCGCCGCACCGGTCTGTCCCGTCCCAGCGAACTGCTGCGCCGTCGGCGACTACTCCAGCTGGCAGGCCATATTTCCAAGCTGAGATGTACTGTCCGCAGCCGGTGCAGACCGGTGCTGCTGCTAACGCCGCAGGCACTCTGCCTGCGGGGTCAGGCGCACACTCGGATCGGCTGCCCTAGCTGCCGGCTAATTCCTGCCCCTCCCCCGGACACTACCGGCAGTGCAGCCTACGTTCACGCCCAGGCCCCTAGTCGCGCCCTGTGACGTTGTCTCGCGCCTGACTGGCTGGCAGCGTATTTTGCAGTTGTTGCATGTTTGTTGTTTGCATGTAAATAGATGTACAACATGTTATGTGATACAATAGTTGGTTTACATATGTACATGTAAGTTTAGATGGTAATGATCGCAAAGTATTCTAATACGTACATATACATGTAACGATACTATATGCAGCAGAGGCTAGTACTGCAGGTTGCATTATTGTATTAATACTCAATCTGCAACTAAAAAGGCGTGTGGGCTACATGGTTGCAATCAATAACTCGTAGTTACATAAAAATGTATAAGATTATTTTTTAGAGAGTTGTTGGTCTACATGTACATCGACTAGTGCACGTAAAGAGCTCCCATCAATCTCATCAATGTTTTACTTTAAATAGTTTCGTACTGTTACCTATAGAAAAATAACACTTACTGTTCTGCTGGGCGTGCTTCGAAAGAGAGGCAGGTAGTTTTTTTAGTTTCTTTTTATAAAAACTAAACACTGAATAAAACAACAAAACAGCCAAAACTTTTGGCATTACTTTGGGCTCAGGGCCCTACTGCCGCCCCGCCTGATTGGAAATCACTAACCATGAGCTGCAATCCTGCATGCATACTTCAACCTTCTAAAGTTTAGTACAACTTGAAGTGGTTAGACTGTCGAACAGGCTATTAAAATAATAAAAATTTAATTTAATTTAATACTTACAAATTTTTTAACTAGAAAAATAGCCTAGACTAAATTAAGGCTAAAACTGTTTGTTTAAACTTTAGATAGCTTGCTTAAATTATTAAAAAAATCAAAAACCTTTTTTGGTCGAATTATTTCATTACCGCGTGTTAAGTTTTATGTACCCTGTTTGCTAACTATAACTATTTAATTTATAATCGGACTTTAATTTTAAACTATGTATTTTACATTTTTACTTACTAAAATTAGCTTAAGTAAAAATGCAGCTGCGCTGTAGGGGACCATACATGCTCAGTGCAGTGCTGCGCCTGCAGTGCAATAGCTGACAGTGCAATGACTGACTTAGGCTTGCTTGCTTGCTTTACCTGTAGCTGTAGGAGGCCTTGTAACATTGAGGCCTATCTTAAAATAAGTAAGATTGTTAGGTCTAGTTGGCCTGTGGTGTAACTAAAATTTGGTCAATGGAAGCTCTTTAAAAATAAAATAGAAAAAGATTCAAAGCAAAGGTAGGCCTACTACTATTGCTAAGCTTTAAGTAAGCCTAATATAGGCCTAATTTGCAAAAAAATAAGTTATAAGGTTGACAAAGAATAATAATATCTAAAAGAAATAGACACTTTAGTATAAAGGTTAGTAAAGATCTTATAAGTTTGCATAAAACAACAATGCCTAGTTTCTTTCTCTAGGCCTAACTTTAATTAATAATTTTATATAAAACAATTCATTGCAAGTAGCATTAGTAGTATAATGGTTACTTAGGCCTATTTACTTTTTGTGCCTTGTTTAATAGTTGTAAATGATGACTTGAAAGAATAAAAATATACTAGGCCTAAATGATTGTGAAGTTGTAGAATTTTCTTTAATTTGATTATTGAATAAGAGCAAGGCGGTGGTTCATTTAGTTATTTACCAACGTAACTTAGATCAAAGAGAAAACAAGGGTAGAGTGAGAGAGTGATTTGTTTCACTGCTGCCGCCGTGTATTTATAGCTTTGTTATTGCCTTCCGGAAATTTCTAGAAAGATTTAGCTAATTTTAACAAAGCGAAATAACTCTTTAATTATATACATTACGTAAATATAATTAGAACATTGATAGTTAAGTAATAATTAATTATTTACTATTTATATGCGTATGTTATAGATTAGCTGCTAACTCAAAGAAGTTTCTGGAAATAGTTTTTGACTTTTAGAAATCTGAAGAAATTTCGGGAAAGTTATAAAGTACGCTACAACAGTTCCCCCCACGGGAGACGGAGTCCCTAAGGTATGACGGTTAGTTAATGTTAATTAGATGCTGGGTTACCGTGAATAAAGTCTAGGTTGAAATTACGCTGCTGAAAATTAATACAGATGACGACTGGGTTTATCGCGAGACGGATAGGGGCAGCTGGGCTCGCACTGCGGTCAAGGAGTTCAGACTGATTGTACATTAAGGCGGTTAACAAGCCTGTGGTCTCTGCGGCACTGTTCCAGGATGGCGGTTTGTCGCTGTAGTTTGGAACGACCTGCGGGTTATTGCCGGTTTGCAGACAGACAACTCCCGAACTATGGATAGGCGCCAGGGATCAAGGCGGGTAGTCGCTCTGCGGCTAAAACAGAACCGAGAAGATTCATGGGTGTCGTCCGGGTTAGGCCAGCTGGTTGACCACCAGCTTATTGAGGAACCTCGTAGAAGGTTGCAATGTGTAGACTCGCTAGTAGTGCCAGCCGGTTTATTGTGGATTGCTAATTGAGTTTTTCGCAACAGTGAGACCCAGTGCTAACGTCGCGTCTGCGCGGTGCTGCGGTTGATGTCGCTGGTACGTATACGTGGAGGTCATACATGTAGCTGCGCGGATGGCTCGATCGGATGGCCGTTCGTGAGCCCGTGTAGGCGTAGTTTATTTGGTCACCGACGAGATACCGTGTCGTTTTTAGATGTGGGAACAGAGAGGTTGGCGACAGTTTAGCTAAATTTATATTACATGACAGCGACGGGAGACACGCTGAGAAGTGATGACGCTGGGCAGTAGACAGTGGTGTGCTATGTTTCGGCGTTGGTAGCGATGGCGGTGCTGATTGCGAATGATGGCATGATGAGCGGTCACGGGCGTGCGTATGCACACGCATTCTGAAAGAGATCGCTCGACACCTCACCGGACCATTGTTGAATTTTCTTTAATTTGATTATTGAATAAGAGCAAGGCGGTGGTTCATTTAGTTATTTACCAACGTAACTTAGATCAAAGAGAAAACAAGGGGAGAGTGAGAGAGTGATTTGTTTCACTGCTGCCGCCGTGTATTTATAGCTTTGTTATTGCCTTCCGGAAATTTCTAGAAAGATTTAGCTAATTTTAACAAAGCGAAATAACTCTTTAATTATATACATTACGTAAATATAATTAGAACATTGATAGTTAAGTAATAATTAATTATTTACTATTTATATGCGTATGTTATAGATTAGCTGCTAACTCAAAGAAGTTTCTGGAAATAGTTTTTGACTTTTAAAAATCTGAAGAAATTTCGGGAAAGTTATAAAGTATGCTACAAAGTCAATAAGATAATAAGTTAGGCCTATACATCTATCTAGATGATAGGCCTAGTAAAAAGTAAAGGAAAAAATAGTATTAACAAATTTCATACATATATTAGTATAGTTTTATATTTACTAGAGTCATAATATAATGATAATAATAATATATTAATGTGAATTTAAAAAACAAAAAATCTGAGGCCTGGCCAGCTGCAATGCAGAGAGTCAACAGACCATGTTGTCCATATTTTCTATTTCTATTAAAAATATTGGTAAAACTTATATTTGAATTTTCATAAAAATAGAGGCCTATTATTAATCATATTTCAATTAAAAAGCTATTAATATACTACTAGCAAACAAAAAAGTGCTAATTATCTCTACCTATAAAAATGAAAACTTTGTCTGTCTGTGGACAATTTTGATTGCTATGGACTCCCAAACAGCTCAACCAAATGACACCAAACTTTATATCCACCTAAACTTACTATGGAGAGTGTCTTAGGCTACCTTTTAATTTCCTAGACTCAAGTCTTCCTACCTAAAAGTACAAAAAACTGCTCAAAATGTGCAATTTTTTCACTAAATCCTCCATAGCATTGCTCCACTTCTACCAATTCTCTTCAAATTTGACACGGACAATCTTAAGGCTCATTCCATATAAGATAGACATATTTGGAAAATAGAAAAAAGTCAATATTTTTGCTTGCCATTGCCTAATTAGCCTATTTTTTTACCAAATGTTTATATTGTGCAATATATACAATCTAAGAATAAAGGAATGGTAAAATGTTGGATTAGTATGTTATCAATTGGCAAAAAGTCATTTTTGTAAAAATTTGGACATTTTTCGAAGCAAAAGACATCATTAAGATTTTGTACCTTTTAAAAACAAATAGAAAGCTTTTGAAGGTTGAAACAAACTATAGATAAAAGTATAGTACTTGCATCATCAGATAAAAGCATTGGTGACCAAATAATCTATTATATTTTTAATGTATTAGTACCTCAAAGTTACTGAATTGACAGAAAAAAATATGTTACGACCATAATGTTACGACCATAAGGCTGCCTTTTCTTTTGTATCTTTGTTGCCTTTTGAGTTTATATATTCTAATAAAAGAGTATGATTTCTAAAGATGTTCTTAGTCAAATTTTAAAAATGTATTGCAAAATATCAAAAATGAAAAATGTTATAAGACTTTTACCTTTTAGTTTCTATATGTCAAAAATCCTGTCGTTACGACCATAAGTGTCATTTAAGGTTTAATAGCATCTATACTAATGATAATATCTAAATGAAACTCTATAAATATATTCTAGACAAAATAATCTTTCATTTAAAATATTGGTTTAGTATATTCTATTATTAGATTTCATTTTATAAGTAAAAATAACCTGTCATGTTACGACCATGCTTATATGGAATGAGCCTTAAACTATTTTGACACAATCGTGTAAAAATTCTAAATCTCAAAGTTGATCCTAAAAGGTGCTGTGCACTTTTAAAATTAGACTGTTTTTTTTCAGCAAGGCAGCCACCCCAACCTCTGCCTGCCTGCCTCTTTCTTTATCTGGCAACATGTAGAAAATGGGTTCGAAAATTGACTATCTTTTGACTGCCATAAGTTTGCTCCATGTGAAGCAATTGACTTCAAACTTGACACAATTCTTCATTGATTCATTCTGTCTCAATGTTAAGTCTCAACTCTGTAACTCAATTAGAACAGAAACTGTAAGCATATGAAGTTTGTCTGCTTTTTCTATTGTTTGTGGCACTCAACTCACTCATTCCCCCAGTCCAGACAAAGAATCAGAGATAAGGCTCAATGTACATAGCAAATTTATAGTGTTTTAGAATAAATTTTTAACAGCATTCTTTGTACCCCTGCAAGTGGAGAGGCGTGGAGTGGAGAAAAGAGAGTTTAGCGAGAGATTCAATTTCAACCACTGTCCTCTGAATAGACAAGTCTGCAGCAGTTAAAGAAGGATGGCAAATCAAGGCAATGTGGGATGGTTTGTAAAAATATCGTAAAATTAATGAATAACTGATTACAATGTAATCCTAAAATAAATTAGTTATACCATGAAAATTTTAACATCAAGATTCGCATACGACTTTAAAATTTAAATGGCCTCCTAAGAAATGTGTATTTCCATGGTTGTTAGACTGCTGCAGACTGTGGTAGTGGAGCTGGAGATATACAAATTCCTCTCAGGGCTGCTAATTGACCAGAAAGATGACGTGATTAAAGCATGAGATATGATAACAACCATGATAGTACTAAGTCCCACAAACTGGCTTTCGAAGCAGGGATTGGCAGATTTTTATCTCAAAGGCCAGATAAAGAATCCAGCTCATGGCTATGGGCCAGATGAGAGTGAAAAGGAAAAGGAATAGACTTAGAAAAGGAGGAGGGGCGAGAAGGGATAAAAGAAAAGATAGAAGATAACAGGAAAGACGTACAAGGTTGAGGAGAGAGCAGAAAATATGGGACAAAAAAGCAAGAGGAGGGGAGAGAGAAGGGAAAGGAAATAGTAGAGGTGAGAAGATGGAAAGAGAAGAGGGGAGAGAAGAGACAGAGGATCGATGAGAGAGGAAAGTAGAGAAGAGTGCAATGAGAGAACAAAAAGGAGATGAGAGGATCGAGAGGGGGGATTAGAAAGGATAGAAGAGAGGATATAAGAGGGGGAGAGACGAGTGAGAAGAGAGAAGATAAAGATGAGAGAGAGAGTTGAGAAAGAAGAGAGGACAAAGGAGAGATGATAGAGCAAAGGGAAGAGGAGGAGAGAGGAAAGAGATGAGATTGTAGAGATGAGTGAGATCAAAGGAAATATGAGAGAGTAGAATAGAGATGACAGATGAAAGAAGAGAGATCAGAGTGCGGAGAGATGAGAAAAGAGAATAGAGGGGAGAGAGTATAGAAGAGGGAAAAGAAGAGAGGAGTAAGGAAAGAGAGGAGTCAGAAGAGGGGAAAGGGAAGAGTACACAGTAGAGAGGAGAGTAGAGATAACAGAAGAGAGAGGGGAATAAGAGAGCAAAGATGAGAATGAACAGACAATATAAGAGAGGAGAGAGGAGAGTGAGAGAGAAGAGAGAAGACAAGAGAGAGAGAGAGAGAGAGAGAGAGAGAGAGAGAGAGAGAGAGAGAGAGAGAGAGAGAGAGAGAGAGAGAGAATAGAAGAGAGAAGAGAAGAGATGAGAAGAAAGAAGAAAGGATCGAGTCCTCCTGAGTAAACAAAGGGGAAAGAGAGGAGTACAAGGGGAGAAAGGTGAGAGAACATGAGAGTAAAGATGACAGATAAGAGAGGGGAGATGAGAGAGCAGGAACAAGAGTGAACAGACAAGAGATGGGAGAGTAGAGAGAAAAGAGGAGAGACAAGAAATAAGGGATGAGAGGTGGAGACAAGGGAGAAATGAGAAGTGAGTTAGGAGAGAGGAGGGGAAGGGAGAGAATCGAGAGGACAGGGGAAATTGGTGAAAAGGACGAGAGAGAAGAGGAAAGAGGGGAGAGAAGAGAGATAGGATAGGAGAGAGCAGAGAGATGAGATGAGAGAGAGAGGGGGGAGAGGAGAGAGAGCAGAGAGAAATGAGAAAAAAAATAGAAGAGAGAAGATAAAAGAAGAGAAACAAAAGATAAGAGAGCAAAGACGAGAAAGAAGGGAGGTGAGGGAAGAGACGATAGAAGAGATGAGAGGAGAGAGTGGACAGAGGAAAGGAAAGAGTTGAGAGAAGAGAGGAAAAGGAGAAAGTAGAGATAAGGAAAGTGTTGAGAGAGGGTAGAGTAAGGAGTGAGAAGAGAGGTGAGTGAAGAGAGAGCAGAGAGCAGAGGGAAGAGAGAGTAGAGAGCAGAGAGAAATAAGAAGAGATAAAAAAGAAGAAAGGAGATATGAGAGACCAGAGAGAAGAGAAGAGAGGAGAGAGATAAGAATAGAGGGGAGAGGGAAAAGATGAGAGAAGAAATGAGAGAGGTCGAGAGGACAGAAGAGTGAAGAAAGAAGAAATAAGAAGAGAAAGAGAGAAGAGACAAGAGAGAAGAGAGGAAACAGAAAAGAAGATGGAAGTTTCAGAGGATGCAAGGGACATAGGGAGAGGCAGAGTTTGCCTGATATTCTATATAGCACCCTAGCCAACAATATCAATGTTTGCCTCAAATCCTAATTTTACACGAATGTACACTATTTTATGTTTAACTCAATCCTAACTATTAACAAGTTTTTGTTTGAGTTTGACCTCAGACTTTAGAATACATGCTAAAATAATTCTAGGGAATGGAGTTCCTTGGGTTCAAAATTGGCAGGTTTCAATAGCTTGTCTATAAATAAATGGCAGGCGCATTGCCAACCCTTCACCTTTTTCTCTCTCTCCCATTTTCTTATTTCCTGCCTATTATAACAAAAAAATTAAAAGAACCACCACCTAGCTTTTTCCTTCCCTTTATTTTCATTAAACCCCTACATAGTTTGTTATAAAATTCAACTACTATAAAAACATCTCATATTTCATTTTTATGTTCTTGTAAGACAATTAATATGATTGATAGCTAAATAAATGAAAATATGATGAATGATTTATATTATTTTTATTGTAGATATTGTTATCAAAAATATCTAATACCAAATACTAAAAATAAAAAATATATTGTACTAAAGGTACAACTGATACTTATAAACTAAATTAAAGTAAAATGCTACTTTAAGTAAATTTTTATAATTTGGAATTTTATATATTGTTGGTTAGGAAAATTGCTACATTGGAAAAGAAGTAGCAAAATTATATTAATTTTCTTTGCACAATATTGATGTGTTATACAACTATAAAGCATATTTAAAAACTTAAGCACCATTTAACAAGTTTAATATCTTGCCAAATCTATTCAAACTATAAAAGAATGCATTTGGACATGTTTATCTAAGATAACATAAAAAGTATGAGTAAATCTTAGATATTATCTGACCATTTTGTTACTTGAGACAACATTTAGTTATGTTTAATGCAACATTGCAACAAATAGGTTGTTTTGCTATATAAAACTAGACTATCAAAAATAAAAAACCTTTGAGTTGCTGAATTACATAATTGATATATTGGTCTATATTTTAAAATATTTTAAAATATGTAAATATTTTGCATGTAAATCTTGATTTTCAAATACTTCTTCATTTAATACTATTATTACTTTCAGATTTATACTTCACTACTGGTATTGACTTACAAGAGTAAATTGATCAGCAGTTTGTGCTGAAGCTGCCAATAAACTGTAAACTGTAATTATATAGCTTACCAATACATAACTGCACACAGCTATGCAGCAGGCGCAGCAGCAGAATGCGGGCAGCACAAGCAGCTCAGTTGCTCGCACAGCCACCCTCATTGAGGCCTGGCATCGCAGCCGAGACCAAGCCGGTTACAACCCTGTGCCAACCCTGCTGGAAATCTGTTCCCTATTAGAGCAGGAGACTGAGAATTATTTCCATTTGGATCCAGATCCGTTTGACGAGCGCAGCCCCGCGAAAGCTAATCCCAACAGCACCCTGGCCGCGATGTACAAAGTATTGTTTCGCTGGGATGAAGTCTTTGTTCGCTATGCTTTTCGCTATATACTTATGGACAAGCCTAATTGCGAGAATGTTAAAGAGTTAACTATAGTTGCTATGCGATTTCTAATTACCGCTATGCAATCGATTGACACGTTTCACGCCTTCACCGAGAATGAAGAAGTGATTGACTATTTATATCTGCTAGCTGATAACGCTCCATTGCCGGCTAGTTGCTATGCTGCAAATCTGTTAGGCTTTGCTCTGGACTCTTCGGACATTGTTTTCCGCTATCGGGCTCACAATACCCGACTCATTCCCGTGCTACTGCGTCGGCTAATTGCGCTCAAAGACGAAATGCTATCTGTTAATGCTCAGCATTCACTTCACGGATGTAAGTATTGAATTGATGTAAAAAATCACTTTGGTTGTGATTGAATTTTACCTACTAAAATTTTTTTTTTAACAGTCGTGCTTTAAAATCTTAGTTTTTCTCGACTGCAGCGATAGTTATTTTCGCTACATATCAACTAGAAGATCTAGTCACTAGTTAGATGAATAATTGCTTTAATAAGCTATTTTCGCTACATATCGGCTAGTCAATAACGTAACTAGTTGTCTATTATTGCCTTACAAAGTTTTTTACGCAACATATCGGCTGGTCGATCGAGTTACTAGTTAATTGTGTATTTTTGCTTTACAAAGTTATTTACGCTACATATCGGCTAGTTATTCTGTGCTTGTTATAATCTTGTTATAATTAATTTTATTTAACGTGCTAAATATTATAAAATGAAACATTTATAATTAACTCAGCCTCGAGTGCGGCATCTCTGCAACTCATTGACGGCGACTGTTCAAATAGCAGTACTCGCGATGTACTTGCTGGCAGTATCGGGACCTACAGTCTGCATCCGCTAACTATAGAGATGCAGCAGCGTCTCTACCTCACCTATCTAGTGCCAATGGCCGAATACCAAGAGGTCCTAGCTCCGATGCTCGAGTGTCAGGCTGTACAATTGATATTCGACTACATTGATCCTGGACTTACTAAGGATATAAGATTGACATTTAACGCTCTGCGACTACTGTGCGCTATGCTGTGCCATAAGAAATTCTCTGTCGAGTTTCTACTGCAAGGCGGAGTTCAACGACTGTTGAGAGTTAGACGACCTTCAGTGTCCTCTACTGCAGTCTCTGTAGCCTTCTACTATTTGGCCTACTTTGAGGACTCCATGGAAAGGGTGAGTTGTTTCTAATATAAAAATGAGTCACAGAAAGTCATTCAATTTTCATGTTGAGTCAGCTCGTGTAATACCGATAGGTCATAGGTCGTAAAAAATTAATAGTGAGTCATAGGGATAGCTCATCTAATAGTGCAGGATGCAATTGATAGTTCATCAATATCAATGTCATGCATTAGCGATGGGCCATCAAAGGTCATAAAAATCGATAGTTGGGTCATAGAATGTCGTGTATGGTTTCAATTTGTCAATCTTGGAATCTATGGAAGACACACCTGAAAGGTCATGAGACATCAGTTGTGTCAGGTGTCACAACGCCAAATACATTTCAGCTTTGCAGTCTGCCAGAAGATTTAGTGGCCAATTTAGTCGAGTACGGCCTATGGCTGCTGGAGTGCTCCATAACACTGGTCGTTGCTATGCTACGATGTTCTTCTCTCACGCCTTTGGCTTTAAACTGATTTTGGATTATTTTGACAAGCAGGACGGTTTGAGAAAGCTGTACAATGTGGTGAGTTTCTGTAGCTTGTTGTTTAATGAGAATTATATTTCACCGACTTGGGATCTGGATTGTACTCGTAGGACTTGGGATCTGGATTGTAGGATTTGGGATCTGGATTGTAGGAATTGGGATCTGGATTGTAGGAATTGGGATCTGGATTGTAGGATTTGGGATCTGGATTGTAGGAATTGGGATCTGGATTGTAGGAATTGGATCTGGATTGTAGGAATTGGGATCTGGATTGTAGGAATTGGGATCTGGATTGTAGGACTTGGGATCTGGATTGTAGGAATTGGGATCTGGATTTTAAGGAATTGGGATCCGGTTGTAGGAATTGGGATCTGGATTGTAGGACTTGGGATCTGGATTGTAGGAATTGGGATCTGGATTTTAAGGAATTGGGATCCGGGTTGTAGGAATTGGGATCTGGATTGTAGGACTTGGATCTGGGTTGTAGGAATTGGGATCCGGATTGTAGGAATTGGGATCTGGATTGTAGAACTTGGGATCTGGATTGTAAGGAATTGGGATCCGTAATTAAGGATGTGGGATTTGAACTTTCTGGACTCGGTATCTGGATACGAGGACTTGAAATCTGAGTTGTTGGACTTGGGTATTGCGATTTTAGGATTTATTATGTTGGATTAGGGGATTTAGGATTTGAGTTTCGGTCTGTTTTTAGGAGTTTTCCTAACTTAAAAATGGACTAACTTTATAATCTTGGATCTAGAGGAATTTGCCTTCGCTTATTTAGAATATCATTTAGTCCTTATTATGACGTAGGGATTAGAAATAATGTTTATGCAATGTTTATGCAAGCAACATAAGCTTGAATCAAACAGTGATATAGGAAGTCTCAATAAAAAATAAATCCAAGCAATGCGTTCTCGTACACGGTTATAATTGTCTTAAGAGCGAGCAGGGCTGTTCTTTGATCAATAAAAAATTAACAGTAGAAAATATATCAGAAGCGGAAGGACAGCGTTAGTCATTCACGTTTCGTCGTTTGGTTTTTCGAAAATTGAATGTAAAAATAAAAATCGCGTCGACCGAAGAAAAGTTGGAAGTGCCGACAGGTTTCCAATGAAAAAAAATGTTGATCAAATAAACAA
>NIVC01001342.1:297500-310324 GCA_002269645.1 Macrostomum lignano | reverse complement strand
GACAGCCGAAATTGCACACGGCTAACACAAGCCAGTCCAAGAGTCTCTGCTGCACTTTTTGGCTGCAGTTTTTGTTATTCCAATCGAAGTGCTTTGGAACGCGCAGAGGCCGTCTGCGTGACCTTATGCCAAACCACAATAACCTTCGGCTGGTAAGGAATAAACAGCTAAAATAGACTTCAGTTCCTGGAAAAAAATAGGTTGCAGCATAAGGACATCGGGCCCCCACGCGGGTCCGATCCTCGATCCAAACTTATTTACCCAGATGCAATAAAAAGCAAGGGCTGACGCAACCTTTCAAGTGAGTAAACTGAGCAGAAATTTGGCTTAGAAACAGCATAGCAACAGCTTGGCTGGGAGTCCCTTTGCTCGCATGAGTGAACTTGCCCTGCAAAAACTGGGGGCGGAGCGCGGGGACCGGCGGTTGCAGCCCCTGCCACGAGCAGGGTGGTGGCTGCGGGGTCGGCCAGCTGTTCTCACTGGCCTCAGCTCTGCCTGAGTAGTGCTGGGCTTCAGGGCTTTGCACTATTTTTGGGACAGGACAGATTGCAAAATCCGATGCCAAAACGCGGCTTTCACTACTGTTACACTCGCTATTAGTAGACAAATTCGACATTATTTTAGTCCCATTAGGTGCCGCTAGATAAACTGAGCACTTAAGTTTGCCAGTTCTGTGCAAACAGAGCGCAATTTTCATATCTCTACGCGTCTCCTTCTCTTTGTATTTGATGCAACGGGCAGGCCGGTGCACTGCGACTGTCAGCGAGCAAACGGGCTAGCGAGGTGTACGCAAGGAGGGCACTTGAGCTGCGAAAAGTGAGAGGGAGAGAGGGAGATAGGGAGCGAGATGCCGTGTGAGCAGCGCTGCTTTGTGGGCTGAGCTGATGGAGCACACAATGAGCTCTGGCTGTTGCCGTTGCCAACGCCATCTTCGACAGTCTCCGACCCTCACCACCTCCCCAGCCTGCCCGACTCTCCTCTCTCAGCCTGGCTGCCCCCCCCCCCTCGGGGTGAACTGCTGCGCATCAAAAGCAACAAGACGCTCCTTTTGCTCGCAGTTTTTTCAAGCATCAAAACGCAGAGAAGAGAAACACAGAGTTATTTAATATGAAAGATTGCAACTGATAAAGAGCAGCGAGAGCAGAGGAGAACAAGTGTACTCGGGGGTAGGCCAATCGGATTCGAACTGAGCTGAGACTGGACAAACTCGCTCAAATATGGCGAGCGGCGCTCCGAGCGCTGAGCAGGCTGAGAGCTGAGGAGCAGCTCAGGCGAGAGAGTTCAGAAGCTTCGACGAGTTCGGAAGGACGATCCCGGAGATCATGGCCGAGGAGGAGGACACGCCGAGGCAGCAGCGAATGCGCATCGGCCTGCCTGCCGACTGTGAGGCACCGGCGGCGGCTCTGGGGACTTCGGGGCCGAGCTGGGGATCTGGGGCGCTGCGGACCTTGGGATCTGAGGATCTGGGGCGCTGCGGGACCCTGGGATCTGAGGATCTGGGGCGCTGCGGGACTCTGGGATCTGGGGATCTGGGGCGCTGCGGGACCCAGGGATCTGGGAATCTGGGACTCCCCTGCTGTGTCAGACCCTGGCATTTGGGACTCTCATGCTGTCAGACCCTTGAATTTGGGACTCTCAGGCTGATAGACTGTGACATTCGGGACTGCCCTGCTGTGTCAGACCCTGGCATTTGGGACTCTCATGCTGTCAGACTGTGACATTCGGGACTCTCATGCTGTCAGACCCTGGAATTTGGGACTCTCATGCTGTCAGACCCTGGAATTTGGGACTCTCATGCTGTCAGACCTGTATTTGGTACTCTCATGCTGTCAGACTGTGACATTCGGGACTCTGCTGTGTCAGATGGCATTTGGGACTCTCATGCTGTCAGACTGTGACATTCGGGACTCTCATGCTGTCAGACCCTGGAATTTGGGACTCTCATGCTGTCAGACCCTGTATTTGGACTCTCATGCTGTCAGACTGTGACATTCGAGACTCTCATGCTGTCAGACTGTGACATTCGAGACTCTCATGCTGTCAGACTGTGACATTCGAGACTCTCATGCTGTCAGACCCTGGAATTTAGGACTCTCATGCTGTCAGACTGTGACATTCGAGACTCTCATGCTGTCAGACCCTGGAATTTAGGACCCTCATGCTGTCAGACCCTGTATTTGGTACTCTCATGCTGTCAGACTGTGACATTCGAGACTCTCATGCTGTCAGACTGTGACATTCGAGACTCTCATGCTGTCAGACCTGGAATTTGGGACTCTCATGCTGTCAGACCCTGTATTTGGTACTCTCATGCTGTCAGACCCTGTATTTGGACTCTCATGCTGTCAGACCCTGTATTTGGGACTCTCATGCTGTCAGACTGTGACATTCGAGACTCTAATGCGGTCAGACTGTGACATTCGAGACTCTCATGCTGTCAGACTGTGACATTCGAGACTCTCATGCTGTCAGACCCTGGAATTTAGGACTCTCATGCTGTCAGACTGTGATATTCGAGACTCTCATGCTGTCAGACCCTGTATTTGGTACTCTCATGCTGTCAGACCCTGTATTTGGGACTCTCATGCTGTCAGACTGTGACATTCGAGACTCTCATGCTGTCAGACCCTGGAATTTAGGACTCTCATGCTGTCAGACTGTGACATTCGAGACTCTCATGCTGTCAGACCCTGTATTTGGTACTCTCATGCTGTCAGACCCTGTATTTGGACTCTCATGCTGTCAGACTGTGACATTCGAGACTCTCATGCTGTCAGACCCTGGAATTTAGGACTCTCATGCTGTCAGACCCTGTATTTGGTACTCTCATGCTATCAGACCCTGGAATTTAGGACTCTCATGCTGTCAGACCCTGGAATTTAGGACTCTCATGCTGTCAGACCCTGGAATTTAGGACTCTCATGCTGTCAGACCCTGGAATTTAGGACTCTCATGCTGTCAGACCCTGGAATTTAGGACTCTCATGCTGTCAGACCCTGTATTTGGACTCTCATGCTGTCAGACCCTGTATTTGGGACTCTCATGCTGTCAGACCCTGTATTTGGACTCTCATGCTGTCAGACCCTGGATTTAGGGACTCTCATGCTGTCAGACCCTGGAATTTAGGACTCTCATGCTGTCAGACCCTGGAATTTAGGACTCTCATGCTGTCAGACCCTGGAATTAGGACTCTCATGCTGTCAGACCCTGGAATTTAGGACTCTCATGCTGTCAGACCTGGAATTTAGGACTCTCATGCTGTCAGACCCTGGTATTTGTCGAGACTGTATTTGGGACTCTCATGCTGTCAGACCCTGTATTTGGGACTCTCATGCTGTCAGAACCTGGAATTTAGGACTCTCATGCTGTCAGACCCTGGTATTTGAGACTCTCATGCTGTCAGACCCTGTATTTGGGACTCTCATGCTGTCAGACCCTGTATTTGGGACTCTCATGCTGTCAGACCTGGTGAGAGTCCCAAATTCAAAATGGCAACTCTCATGTTGCCATTTCGGCCTAATTTGTCACTTTTTAAGTGTATACGAGTGTACGCTGGAATATTTATCAAATCTGATATCAGTTCAATTGTCATGATAAACTAAATGACCCTAATAGGAGCTTTGAGACTGCTCTAAAGTCTTACCAGGACTTCCAACAAAGAACCGTATCTGCCTTCCTTGCAGGGGTCACCCCCCGAGGTGAGGAGATCCAGCCCAAGGTGGATGCCTACAATGAGGATTACAAGCCTGGAGGAGGGAGTGTAAGCTAGCTAAAAATTTATCATGGTGCATAAATTGAAATGCTTTTGAAAAGAAATCGTTAAATTCGAAGCTAAACATCGTTTTGTTGTCATTTCAGAGAAAGATTTTCCACGAAAAAGTGGAATTTCAGACTGAGAGCAAGATTAAATCGCTGGAGAACCAGGACTACCAACCAGGTGAGTTATGGCTGGTGGGAAAAGAGTAGTTCGTTTAGAAAATTTGAATTCTATGTCAATTTTTATTTTACGGACATCTCTACCTAAATAATAAAATTCATGGCACAGCTCGACTCATTGGTTTTATGAATCTATTTTATCATAATTGCTACACATATTGTTACACAGTCAGCTAAGAATGACAGAATAGATTCATAAAACCAATGCGCCGAGCCGTGCCGGAGAATAAAATTCCTAATAGAATAGAATAGAATCCTAATTTTCTGAACGAAAAGCTCCACGAATATCAGTAGAGCTATAAGAAAGGCAAAACATATCAAAAGATGAGCATTGGTTCTGTCTCCTATCGAAGGCAATAACAATTTTAAAATGAAAAAGTGAAAACTTCCTATCTCCGTGGTGCATTTTTCGGCGAAAATCAGCCTCCTTAACATTTTCTAAGAAACGTAGTTTCCCGATCCCGTCCTACTTGAGTAGTCCTTGGCTAAAGGTTAGAAATGGGTTGGCATGTACATTTGATAGGGAAGGAAATTCAATATTTAATGCACACTTGTTTACTGCTACTAACGGTATTGTCGGTGGGATAGGGCTGAAAAGGACAGAGCTGGAATGTACATTTAAAAGGGAAAGAAATTCAAGATTTACTGTACACTTGTTTACTGCTAGCTAACGGTAGGGTCGGTGGGATAGGGCTGAAAAGGACAGAGCTGGAATGTACATATAAAAGGGAAGGAAATTCAAGATTTACTGTACACTTGTTTACTGCTAGCTAACGGTAGGGTCGGTGGGATAGGGCTGAAAAGGACAGAGCTGGAATGTACTTTAAAAGGGAAGGAAATTCAAGATTTACTGTACACTTGTTTACTGCTAGCTAACGGTAGGGTCGGTGGGATAGGGCTGAAAAGGACAGAGCTGGAATGTACTTTTAAAAGGGAAGGAAATTCAAGATTTACTGTACACTTGTTTACTGCTAGCTAACGGTAGGGTCGGTGGGATAGGGCTGAAAAAGGACAGAGCTGGAATGTACGTTTAAAAGGGAAGGAAATTCAAGATTTACTGTACACTTGTTTACTGCTAGCTAACGGTTGGGTCGGTGGGATAGGGCTGGAAAGGACAGAGCTGGAATGTACATTTAAAAGGGAAGGAAATTCAAGATTTACTGTACACTTGTTTACTGCTAGCTAACGGTAGGGTCGGTGGGATAGGGCTGAAAAAGGACAGAGCTGGAATGTACATTTAAAAGGGAAGGAAATTCAAGATTTACTGTACACTTGTTTACTGCTAGCTAACGGTAGGGTCGGTGGGATAGGGCTGAAAAGGACAGAGCTGGAATGTACATTTAAAAGGGAAGGAAATTCAAGATTTACTGTACACTTGTTTACTGCCAGCTGACGGTAGGGTCGGTGGGATAGGGCTGAAAAGGACAGAGCTAAAATGTACGTTTAAAAGGGAAGGAAATTCAAGATTTACTGTACACTTGTTTACTGCTAGCTAACGGTAGGGTCGGTGGGATAGGGCTGGAAAGGACAGAGCTGGAATGTACGTTTAAAAGGGAAGGAAATTCAAGATTTACTGTACACTTGTTTACTGCTAGCTAACGGTAGGGTCGGTGGGATAGGGCTGAAAAGGACAGAGCTGGAATGTACTTTTAAAAGGGAAGGAAATTCAAGATTTACTGTACACTTGTTTACTGCTTTCTCGTGATAGACCCTGGAGGCCCGGAAGAGGCAGAGTTAGCATGTACATTCGACTGCGATTCCAGCTAGATTTTCAACCCTCCAAAACTCAACCTGGCAGGCGGCGGCAACAAGCCCATCTTCAACGAGCGGCTGAATTTCAGAAGGAGGCCAAGCCGAAGATTGGCTCGCTGGAGAATGCGGAGTACAGGCCCAGCGGAGGCGACAAAAAGGTGAAGATTGGAATGCTTTTTTTAATGTTTAAGTTTTATTTTTATATCAAAGCAGGCTTTGATTGATTTCCTGCTTAGTCTAATCAAAAACATTCAGTTTGAACGAGCTGTTCAGTCCCTGATATTCAACAAACTCTCGCGGCGGCTGTCAGGTGTTCCAGGAAGCGGTCCAGTGGCACGCGCACTCCAAGATCGGCTCCTTGGACAACGCCACCCACAAGCCCGGCGGGGGTGACAAAAAAGTACACCCCCATGCATACTACTTATAGCGGAGTAGAACTCTTGATTTGATTTGTATCCAGTAGATATAGATAAACACAATAACACGATGAATAGGAGTTCCGTTTTTAGTTGTTAATAATCACCATAATTATTTTTAAAGAGTGTTACCATAGCAACAATTGATAGAAAATTAATAACCCGGTGACTGGGCCAACCAAATAACTGTAATTTAAATTATTATAAAAACCAGAAGTAGCAAAAACTAATACGTTTGCTCATTAGTTCCCTGTGCGTTATATTTTTTTATGTAGTTGTTGTGTTTCGCAGTAGATCGTGTAGCCAATTCCTTTTAATTGTAGCGTAGTGAGAAAGAAAACATTTTTTTTGTGATTACTTTACCGGACACAGAAAATCTCGATCGAGGGTGCAGACAGCTCGCTGACAGGGTGGGCAACAACGCCTTTCGAATGGCCTGGCGTTTTTGCGAACTTAAGATTATTTAGTATTCGAGGTCGTTGGGAAAATGCCCTTCAAACTTATTCGTGAACTTATTTTTGCAAAACCCGGAAAAGTTTCTGCTGTTTTGAAGTCATTTTAAGAAAAGCATTCGTGTATTTAAATTAAATAATTGCTAGAAAACTGAGTGAACAAATGGCTTTAAAAAAATCTCTTCCTAAACGTATTTGTTTCCCGGAAAACTCGGAACTTATTTGACGGAAAACCTTGTCTTTTTTTGAAATCATTGGTTTCGTAGAAAACCCGCGAAAAATCGTAAATAACCCGAATAAATGTCGTAATGAGAACTTGAGTTACGTGACAGTGTTTTACCAACGCATTGTTCCCTCTCGACTGCTCGATGGCAGTTTGTGTACAGCGAGCGGCTTCGATGGACGGACAAGCCGGCCCTGAACACCAGGGAGAACATCGACTACCAGAGCCGGCCGTCCAAAACGCGGGTGAGGCGTGCGGACCGCGCCAGCCCTGGGTTCGGTAGCCCTCAGCCCTGACGCTTTGCACCTTCTCACAAGTTGCTTCTCCCTGTTTGCCAATAATTCTGACAATATTTTTCACCCTATGCAGTCTTTGGCGCTTCTGTGACTCGAGAGTTTCTTTGGCCACTCTCACCAGCCAGCCAAGTTTCGAACAACACCCGCGTTTTGCTGTGCCGCTAACTAAAATAACACATTGATTTACCAGTTTCCATTCACTTGTATCCTGGAAATAGTTCAGAATCTTATTTTTCTCCTTCCTAAATGCCTACCAAAAAACTCAGATTTTCAACGACCAGCTGGACTTCACGGACAGGGCGCAGCCAAAGGTCAGATCTCTGGAGAACAAGGACTACGAGCCCAGGCGGCCTGGAATTCGAGTGAGTTGGAGATCCGGGATCTAGGGATGCATCCGGGATGCAGTGAGCAGTGAAACTGAGGGAAGGAGTTTTGTTTTGAGGAACAGGCACACCACAGCTTAATCATGCAGACACACTACAGACAGCTTAATCACACAGGCACACTACAGACAGCTTAATCACACAGGCACACTACATACAGCTTAATCACACAGGCACACTACAGACAGCTTAATCACACAGGCACACTACATACAGCTTAATCACACAGGCACACTACATACAGCTTAATCACACAGGCACACTACATACAGCTTAATCACACAGGCACACTACAGACAGCTTAATCACACAGGCACACTACATACAGCTTAATCACACAGGCACACTACATACAGCTTAATCACCCAGGCACACTACATACAGCTTAATCACACAGGCACACTACATACAGCTTAATCACACAGGCACACTACATACAGCTTAATCACACAGGCACACTACATACAGCTTAATCACACAGGCACACTACATACAGCTTAATCACACAGGCACACTACAGACAGCTTAATCACACAGGCACACTACATACAGCTTAATCACACAGGCACACTACATACAGCTTAATCACCCAGGCACACTACAGACAGCTTAATCACACAGGCACACTACATACAGCTTAATCACACAGGCACACTACATACAGCTTAATCACACAGGCACACTACAGACAGCTTAATCACACAGGCACACTACAGACAGCTTAATCCCCCAGGCACACTACAGACAGCTTAATCACACAGGCACACTACAGACAGCTTAATCACACAGGCACACTACATACAGCTTAATCACACAGGCACACTACATACAGCTTAATCACACAGGCACACTACATACAGCTTAATCACACAGGCACACTACATACAGCTTAATCACACAGGCACACAGTTTCAAGTCTGACTCACGGAGGTCGCAGGCGAGACCCTGGGGTGTTTGCCATTGTCATGTAATTGTAAAGTTTCTGAATAGAGCATCCGTCCTGCCCCGCTGCACAATCAGCAGTGCTCAGACAGCTGTCCCGACTGCCGCCTTCCGTTGCTGGTAAGCCTGAGTCCTCCTCCTAGCAACTGGATTGAGTGGAGGATTAAGGACCCCGGATGTGGGCAACCGCATGAGTCAAACTCTGAGCACAGAAGTCAATCCCGCGCACTCTATGCACACAATATGAATGCTGTAACCTTTTCAGTTCACACACGGCAGATTGGGCAGTTTTTGCTGAATAAAAATCTCCATATCACATGTAAAATGCGCCCCCCATAAAAGTAGAAATTTGATGCAATCAGCTGTGTGTGAACTGAAAAACCCCGGCCTATTAAAATTAGGGTTTGGGGAGAGGTCGGCACTGCATGCTGTGGTTCAAAGGGCTCCTTGAGAGCGTGCTTTATGCCCCATCCGTCAAGCTTCTTCTTCAAATCTTCCACACTTCGACTCCGCGACCCCGAACCCCTGGAAGGTGTACCACGAGCGGCTGCCCTGGCTGGAGCACGACAGCAACCGGCCGAGGCTGCGCCGCGGCTCCGGGGACCTCGGCAGAGGTGGCGGCTTCGAGTCCAGGCGGGAATACGCGGAGGAGGTGGAGCAGCGGGCGCAGCGGCAAGACGGGGACGGCCGCGGCAGCAGCGGCGGCAGCAGCGGCGAGCCAACAGCGAGGAGGCGGGCCAGCGGGCGGCCTTGCGCGAACGGCAGCGAGAGTTCGCGCAGCGGACGGCAGCCGAAGCGGCGGCCAAGCCGGCGGCCACGCGACATCGCCGGCTGCCGAACGAGCGGGACCCAAAGCAGGCCGATCCAGCGGCCGAGGCGGCGGCGGCGGACAGGAAGCGGCGCCAGCAGCAGCTGCAGGAAGAGAAGGAGAGGCGAGAGCAGCGGCAGCGACAACAGCAGGAGCAGCAGCAGAAGCAGCAGGAGCAGCAGCAGAAGCAGAGAGAGCAGCAGCGGCAACAGCAACAAAATTTGCAGCAGCAGAAGCAGCAGGAGCAGCAGAGGCAGAAGGAGCAGCGGGAGAAGGAGAAGAGGGAACGGGAGCAGAGGCAGCAGCCTGGCAACAATTCACAGGCCGCACAAAAGCCATCCGGTGAAGCCAAATTGGCAGGTAATAAAAAATCTGCCGGAGCTGCTGAGGCAAAGCCGGGCGGCGGTATGGCTCAGCAGAAGCAAAAACAGCCGAAGCAGCAGCAGCAGAAGAAGAAGACTCCGCCGCAGCAAAAGCAGCCGCAGCGGGAGCCGGACGAGTGGGAGTACGCCAGGCACGAGTTCGACAAGCCCCGACAGGCCTCCCCAGAGAAGAAGAAGGCGGCGGACAAGGCGGGCAAGAAGCCGACGGATGAAGCAGCTTCGGTGCCGCCGCTGGAGCTGCCGGCGCAGCAGCCGGAGGAGGCCGAGGCCGGCGCCGAGACGGGCAGGGGCGCCAAGGACCTGTACAAGACCGAGGGCTACGCCAGGCGCTTCGAGCTGGCCCCGGCCTCCGTCACCAACCGGTCGCTGATCCTGGCCCCGCTGGAGAACTACCGGCACGACTGGCACGAGGACGCCGATGTGAAGGTGCGCATGGACGGCGAGGGCCGCCTGGTGCTGAAGTCCAACCGGAAGGTGCCGACCCGCCTGCCCCGGGTGGCGGAGGCCGACCCGCCTGCCGCGGCCACCTACGTGTCGTCCATCTCCAAGAAGGAGCGGCCGCTCTACGACCCGAAGCCGAAGCTGGTGACCGGCGACGACCTCGGCCACCTGCTGCCCCGGCTGGAGAACCTGCTGGACAGCCCGGCCGCGCCCAAGAAGCACTACAGCCAGTACAGCCTGGACAAGCGGGCGGGCAAGCCGCCGGGCTACGGCGAGACCATGCGGCGCCAGCGGGAGCGCCACGGCTACCGGGTGAACCCCGAGGGCGAGCGGGTGGCGCTGATCAGCTCGGATGACTACAACAACCAGTTCTACTCGGAGGTGCGGCTGCGCGACGCCCAGCTGGAGCCGCGGTCCACCGGCCAGTACGCCAGGAACTTTGAGCAGCAGCAGCAGCCGCCGGTGCAGCAGCCGCAGGCGCTGGCGCAGCAGGCCGAGCCGCAGCCCGACGAGCTGTCGGACCGCCTGCTGCTGCAGCCTTCCGAGCAGCTGCCGCACTACCGGCCGGACGGCGGCGAGCTGATCCAGCCAGTCACCACCTCCTCGCTGATGGACTTCGCCGACTATTACGGCGAAGACGCGGACGCGGCCACGGTGACGAACTCCTCGCAGGCCGGCGGACGGGCGGCGCAGCGTCGGCAGCGCCGGTTCGTGAACTGGAAGCCGGGCGAAGTGCTGTACGCCACCGGCGCCGAGCGGCAGGCCGGAGGTCCCGCAGGCGGCGGCGACGGGGCCGCGGTAGCGGCTTACTCTGAGAAGCTCAAGAAGCAGCGGCAGCAGCAGCAGCAACAGCAGCAGCAGCAGCAGCAGCAGCAGCAGCAGCAAGGCTTCTCCGGCCTCCACGAGCAGCGGAAGAACTGGTACCGCGACTACAATCAGCGAATGCTGGCCAGGGAGGGCAATGTTGAGAAAGTGTCCGAGCGGGACCTCCTGCACACCACCTACGAGCTCTACTGATGCCGTCCACGCCGCAGCCCCACCGCCTCTTCCACAGAATTATTCCTCACAAATACTTCTTATTTTATTTCCCTTTCTATTTGCACTTTTCTGCCCACCCTGCTGCGCACCGAACAGGTTTTATAATTATTTATTGCTTTATTCCTGGCATGATACTACTTGTAGTTCATACAGTAGCAAGCTACGAAATAGACGCTGAATATTTTTCCACGCGGTGGCGAATTTTAACTCGGTAATTATTTTGCTACTCTGAATGAGTTTCGCCTTCGGCGACAACGAAAAACAATTTGCGCTGAGGCGATTCTGCCCATTCCGCTGACTTGGCCGCTGGGGTTCCGCTGGGGTTGGCTTACTTGACTTAGCTGCAGGGGGCTCCCTGCAGCGTCCGGAAACAGCGAGGAGGCGTTGCCGCCCATTTCGCTAACCCCTGGCGACCACGGGCAGCTAGTGCTGCGGTGTCGCGCAGGGAGTTCCGGTGGTGCCGGCGTCCGCAGCGCGGTCCCCCTCCGGAGAGTCCAGGAGGTGGATGTTCGCTCGCCCAGTAGCCCTTAGGTAGCGGACGAGCTGGCAGAGATTCTCGGGCCTGAAAACGTCGGAGAGGTCCGGGTTTGGGCCGAGGTAGGTGAGCCTGTCCTGAGTAAAGGCGGGGCATTCACAGATGAAGTGCTCCGCATTCTCGACACCGGAGAGGCAGAAAGGGCATTCCTCACTGCGGATTTTCTCCTGGAGGTAACGATGCCTGGCAAAGCAGCCATGACCCGAGAGGGCCATGGTCACCGCCCTGATGTCCCTGCGGTTAAGGTTGAGTCCAAGCAGGGCCCTGCGTAGGGCGGAGGAGGGACAGGGGACAGCCGCGCGGGATTGCCGGCAGTCGGGGGCGTTGGCCCACCTCTCCCTGTGCTTAGAAGCCACCCACTGGTTGATCCGAGTGGTGACAAGGGCGATGGGGATGGGGGCCACGGGCGCTGGGGTTGGCCCTCACGGGTTTAAATCGCACGACAAGCCCCAAATGAATGCGGCCGCGCTCGGAATTGAACCAGGGTCCGCGTTTTCCACTGACGCCGAGTTACTATGGCAACTAGTTTTGGGGCTCCAAACTCCAAACCCCAATTTTAGTAGGGAATCCCAATTTTAGTAGGGGATCTCAATCCAATAGGGAATCCTGCTTGGAACTAAACCCTTTCATGCATGTATAACGCAATCTGCTTTCAGGAAACTGAAATCGACTAAGACGCCGCCGTATCGGATGAAGCCGGGAGGCTGAGCTGGTGGACTCTAAGTCTCTAACTTGATATTGGATATTTTTCCTGGCAAAACTCCTACTCAAATAAAAGACTCAAGCTTCCGAATGCTTTTAGAATGCCGACAAATTAAACATAACTACTCGCAGTAGAATTTCTGAGTACGTTCCTCTTCATGTATATTTTACTGCTGAAAAATTGCTCCGATCTTTTGCTCAGATCAATTGCTCATCACTGACTCTGGCGTTTGCCATGAACCGCAAGCTGATCAGCGCGGGGCATGCGAAAAGAAGGGAAAATTTGCTTCAATACACTGCACTGGCGAGATAAGGAAGTTTGCGTAGCTTTTCTAACTGCTAAATTGAAAATAGGCCAGCCTCCCAGATCCCCAGCCGTTGGGCCAGCCTCCCAGATCCCCAGCTGTCTTGCCAGCCTCCCAGATCCTCAGTTGCTGGCCAGCCTCCCAGATCCCCAGCCGTTAGGGCCAGCCTCCCAGATCCCCAGCCATTGGGCCAGCCTCCCAGATCCCCAGCT
>NIVC01001342.1:270000-292500 GCA_002269645.1 Macrostomum lignano | reverse complement strand
CTGGCCCAGCGGGATCAGGCCCAGGAGGCTCGCGAGGCCGACAGCCGCCTGCTGGAGGCTGTGATGCGAAAGATCCAGCTGAACAAGCAGGTTGGCTTCGAGCAGGCGATTAAGTACAAGTCCAGTGAGTGAGAGGGGCTGATTGCTCACCTTGTGTTGATACACTCATCCTCATCCACTGTGTGAATGCCCACGGATTCCGGTCAGTGACTGTGTGAATGCCTACGGATTCCGATCAGTGTGTGAATGCCCACAGATTCCGATCAGTGTGTGAATGCCTACGGATTCCGATCAGTGTGTGAATGCCCACGGATTCCGATCAGTGTGTGAATGCCCACGGATTCCGGTCAGTGACTGTGTGAATGCCTACGGATTCCGATCAGTGTGTGAATGCCCACAGATTCCGATCAATGTGTGAATGCCTACGGATTCCGATCAGTGTGTGAATGCCCACAGATTCCGATCAGTGTGTGAATGCCTACGGATTCCGATCAGTGTGTGAATACCCACGGATTCCGGTCAGTGACTGTGTGAATGCCTACGGATTCCGATCAGTGTGTGAATGCCTACGGATTCCGATCAGTGTGTGAATGCCCACGGATTCCGGTCAGTGACTGTGTGAATGCCTACGGATTCCGATCAGTGTGTGAATGCCCACAGATTCCGGTCAGTGACTGTGTGAATGCCCACGGATTCCGGTCAGTGACTGTGTGAATGCCCACGGATTCCGATCAGTGTGTGAATGCCCACAGATTCCGATCAGTGTGTGAATGCCCACGGATTCCGGTCAGTGACTGTGTGAATGCCTACGGATTCCGATCAGTGTGTGAATGCCCACAGATTCCGATCAATGTGTGAATGCCTACGGATTCCGATCAGTGTGTGAATGCCCACAGATTCCGATCAGTGTGTGAATGCCTACGGATTCCGATCAGTGTGTGAATACCCACGGATTCCGATCAGTGTGTGAATGCCTACGGATTCCGATTAGTGTGTGAATACCCACGGATTCCGGTCAGTGACTGTGTGAATGCCTACAGATTCCGGTCAGTGACTGTGTGAATGCCTACGGATTCCGATCAGTGTGTGAATGCCCACAGATTCCGGTCAGTGACTGTGTGAATGCCCACGGATTCCGGTCAGTGACTGTGTGAATGCCCACGGATTCCGGTCAGTGACTGTGTGAAAGCCCACGGATTCCGATCAGTGAATGTGTGAATTCCCACGGATTCCTGTAATTGACTGTGTGAATGCCCACGGATTTCGGTCAGTGACTGTGTGAAAGCCCACGGATTCCGATCAGTGACTGTGTGAATGCCCACGGATTCCTGTAAGTGACTGTGTGAATGCCCACGGATTCCTGTAAGTGACTGTGTGAATGCCCACGGATTCCTGTAAGTGACTGTGTGAATGCCCACGGATTCCTGTAAGTGACTGTGTGAATGCCCACGGATTCCGGTCAGTGACTGTGTGAATGCCCACGGATTCCTGTAAGTGACTGTGTGAATGCCCACGGATTCCTGTAAGTGACTGTGTGAATGCCCACGGATTCCGGTCAGTGACTGTGTGAAAGCCCACGGATTCCGATCAGTGACTGTGTGAATGCCCACGGATTCCGGCCGCAATTACAGAGAAGGTGCAGCAGCAGCTTCGCGAGCAGCAACAGTTGCAGCTAGGGGCCCCCAGGACACCGCCAACGCCGCCGCCGCCGCCGCCGCCGCCACAGCTGGACCTGCGGCTGATCTGGCCGGGCTTGCGCAGCCGCGGCCACTTCAGGCGGCTGTACGCGCAGCTGCTGCTGGCCCAGCCAGGCCCAGATGAAGCCAGGCGGCGCGGTGACGAGTGCCTGCAGGCGCTGGCCGAGAAGTTCGCCGTCCGAGTCGGCACTACGGCTGGTGAGGACGCCGCCTTGACGGTTGCGAAGGCTCCGGCGGTGGCTGCAGCGTCTGCCGAGGAGCTTCGGCTCTGCTGGACTCGCTGATCCCGAAAGGTGCTGTCTGGTGGGCTTTTTTTGACTCCTCAGCGAGAACGCACGCTTTACTCTCTCGAAGTTTTTTTGAATTTATGTTTCTGTCAGGGACTTCTGATTTTTGGTCCCTGGTGTCCATTGCACAGAATATTTTAATCAAATTTGGCTTCACCAAAAAGTACATAACGGAACGGACGAGTTAAAAGCTATCAATCAAAGCTAAGTTTTGTTTGTTTAACTTTAATTTTTAACAGTCTACCTGTACCCAATTCATATATGTGTTGTGAGCCCCGTCCTCCGGAGCAGCGCCTACAGCTTTAACCTGTCGGGAAGCTGCGACCCCCAGGTCCCCAGTCAGAGCTCCCGTCCCGCGCCCTAGGGAGAAGCAGAAAAAGGACAGTAACTCGCGAACACGAACTTACACACCGTAGCCTATGCAGTTCGCCGTGCACTTTTTATGGTAGATCGACGAGTCGTTTTAGTCAATAGCCAACGGAGGCGGACCAATGCGCGCCAGGGAGGAGTCTGCCCTCCAGACAGCGACTACGAGCTATATATTTTTCATTGGTCCTACGCGTATATGAATATATTGATAACTTAAGAACAAATGTACGGTACAGCAGGGGAGGTGGGGCGGGGTGGTGTGATCGGCGTACGCATTGATTATTGATCGGAGGGGTGGGGCAGACTGGAGGGTTGGGGCGGGGCAGGAGGGCGAGAAAGGGCACGATTGCACAACATATGAATTGACAGAAGCAATTTTATAGTGCATAATGGATATAGTGCTTTAAACTTGACTGGAAATCTCAAAAAAGCGAACAGCCTGTATGAGATCTGCTACTTGGCAGAAGACTTAAATGAGGGGAAGGAAAAGGTCAAATAATTCATAAAGCTGCTAAACGTACCTTTTTATTTTTGTCTTAAGTGCTCTAGATGTCAATGCATATCGATGGTCCGACCAAATGTAAGCTAGATCATTTTGATGAAATGATGCGCTGTTGGCATGCGGGAAGCCGGATTCTAGAAACAGGAAATGTTTCGAAGGACCGCTGTAGTAACAGATTTATACAGTCATACAGACAGTACCGTGTGGTCCGTGGCCTGTGTGTCAACCGTTCAATGTTGTAAAGCTACCTGGGCGTATGAAATTCGAAGTCGAAGAGAGAAAGAACGGATCATTGACTGTGTGTTGCTCCCAACCTGCCTGTCACAACTGTTGTTTTAGTCCGCTGGTTACGATAGAATCCTCACAGTCACTATGTACAGTGGATAACTACGTATGTCACTACACAATTGGTCCTTTAATAGAATCATAAGCAGTATAGCATCCTCAGCATTAACCCCCCCAATGCCTTTTCTATAAGCTTCCCTATTCACTTCCGCGCACTCCTGATCCGAGGATATAGCTTCAAAATCATAAGAAATGTACACCATTTTTTAAACCATGGACAACTGATTTATTCACGTCATAGACCAAATTATGCCGAAAAACATCCAATGGCAATGATTTGATTTCAATGAAGCTTAGTTTGTTTTTATATGAGCTTATTTAGACGGCAGTCTCAAAAAAGTCCTCAGAATTGTTTGGTGTAAAAGAATTAAAGTTGAGTATTTATTCGCTTACGGAATTTTCATTGTTTGGTTGATAGTATTTTTTGTTTCCTTATACTATTTATTTAAATTTTATTTATTTTTATTATTTTTTTTCAGCATTATCTTTTTTCGAAAGTTCAAGTTTATATTTGTTGTAAACACTTTTATTAGCACTAATTTAAACACTTCACGTTCTTCAGCAAAAATATGCAGAAAAAACTCTCAAGCAAGAGCTTTCACAATTGAAAATGTGTCAAAACTAAACAAGCCGCACCTAAAATGACTGAAGTGGAAAGTAGTTACACCGTTGTCACTGGAAACAAGTTTGGTTTCCTACTGGACGACGTGGAAGATCCTGATGAAATCCTCCAGGCAGCACTGGCTGAGAAGGGTGAAAAATCTAAGCAAAAGAAGAAAAAGGATCCAAAGGCCGCAAAGCCAGAAGATGTGAAGCAGGCTGCTAAGACTGACTCAGCAGATCAATCGGGGGCGAAAAAACCAAGGAGAGAACGACAAGGCCAGCAGGACAGTATGTTAATAGAATCTTTTCTTAATTTAAAAATAATTTTGTTATAGGCCCTATATCACCTTCACCTTTAGCTTTAGTAAAAATAAATAATAATAAGACTTTTCTTGTTTTGAAGTTAGTTTTTTATTATATTTTAAAAATATATAAATTTTATGAATCTAGCCTCTTGATATTTTCCTATTGTATTTTATCTTTGACTTTTGTATCATTGGCATTAACATTTAAACTTTATTCTTTATATATTTATGTTTGGCCTTAGGCTTATTAGCTTAAGATAGGCTTTTTAGGGTCTAACATTGACAGTACTACAACAAGGGGACTTCTTTAACTTTAGGTATGTAAAATACTTCCGATTTTCCGATTTTTCTAAAACTTTTGCCAGAGTCTTAGACTCTAGAGGCTGTCCAAAATGATAATAAAGCAAAGAAAACTGCAAAAAATTACTGTCAGAGTTAACAGGAGCTCAATTTGTTAATCCCCAATGTAATTAATGATAATTTGATGCAAGTAGTTTTGGAGAATTGTATGTTTTAAAATTAAACTTTTTTAGAATCATGACTTTCAAAGGTAAATATTGTCTAAAATTATTATAAATTCATTGTAAAAAAACATTTAGGAGGTTAAATTTTTAACTCTAATAAAAGGAGTGTCTGTTCTAATTTATCTTCACTCAGTTTGTTATACTGCATCAGGATGCTACGTCAAATTAGTGTTTTTAAAAAATGCTGACTCATGGAATTCGCCACCACCCTCCCTCGCCTCCTCCTGCTTATGATTCGCTATTGTTCTCCCATGGTTGTGACTAGCTGTATATTCTTTAAATGTTTACATATATTTATGTCTACTAATCTGTATTGTCTTCTCTATTCTGAAAGGTAATTATAGCTGCTGATATCAATTACTTTGATAAGATTATAATTTTTCTCAATGGAGGTATTTGATAACTTGCTAAATGTTTTATTTAAGCTTCATTACATTTCCACTCTGGAACCCTCCGTCTCCAAATTTATCTATCTAATCTACAATAGACCCCCATGCCTCTATTGAAGTTTAGGTAAGTAAAATCAATCCCGATGAAGAATCTCCCTACCCTAAACCCCCATTCGGCATTCCCCATGTCCTAATGATTGGTGGTTATTGGCCCATCCCCCCCTCATCAGACCCCCCTTAGGTTTAGAATTTACCTACCTAGTCTTCAATAGATCCCCATGCCTATTGAAGTTTAGGTAGGTAAAATCAATCCCCATGAAGATTTTCCCCACCCTAAAACCTCCCATTCCCCATGTCCCAGTGGTTAATAGTTATCAGCCCACCCCTCTTGTCAGACCCCCCCCCCCTCATCAGACCCCCCCTCCCTTGGGTTCAGAATTTACCTACCTAATCTTCAATAGCAGTGCTAGGCAAGTTACTTTAAAAAAGTAAATTACATTACTGGTAACTTCCCTTACCAAAGTCTCCAAAACAGATTTTTCATTCATTACTTGTAATCATTACTTTTCAATTTTTTGGTAACTTCCGTTACTTAGTCCGTTACTTTGTCACTAATGTCATTTTTTCAGATTTTCTGGTGCCTAAAAGATAAAAACGTGCTCTACATGGTGTAGAAAATGCAAATAAATGAAAATAAAGCCTTTTATGCCTGCCTGCAGGTAGAAATTTTGTTTGAATATATTTTGATTCGATGACGCCGCCGATTTGAATTAATAAAATTTTTAGTGTCATTGATCTCCACAGTTGCAGTTGCAGACTGCATGTTGTCAATGTTACTCTCGATCTAGGATCTAGATCTATTCAACTCAATTAACAATTTGCAATTTCAATCAACGAATTACCTTTTAAGTTGTAAGAATCTAAATAAGAATAAGAAAGAATTTGGAATTAAACAATTAATTAAGTCAATTTTAATTTTAACTAAGTCAATTAAATTCAAAAACAAAAAAAACGCCGTATAAACAGGAATTTCCAAAAAATTAAAATTCATTTTAAAAAGAAGCAAATTAACAAAAAAAAAACACTGTACTAAATAAATATTATAGTGTTTAGAGTCATATTTTAAATATTTTATATTTATCTATCCATTCTATTGAGTAGATTGAAGTATATTAAAAAATTCCTCTTTTCTAGGAATTTCTAATGGCTGGTAACAGAGGACTGGAGGACCAGACTACATAAAAAGGCCTCCGTTACCGTTACTCCGTTACCCAGTTGAAAAAGTACCTCAAAAAGGAACACTTTAGGATAAAGTAAATTGCAGTACTTTCAAAAGTTACTAAGTACCGGAAGTGCCCAGCATTGTTCAATAGATCCCTATGCCTCTATTGAAGTTTAAGTAGATAAAATTAATTCCCATGAAGATTCTCCCCATCCTAAAACCCCCCATTCCCCATGTCCCAGTGGTTGGCTTTAAGCTACAAAAAAGTTAAGCTCAAATTTGAAATCAGCACCATAAAAAACCTCTATGGAGACAAAATTATGATCCTATCAAAACTGCAACTATTTTATCTACCTAAAGTTCAAGAAGTCCCAACAAGGTATAACATAGTGTACTTTACTTTAGAAGCAGCAGTTAGATAAATTGTGAAAGGAAATAAACATAAAAAGTTGACTTTTGCAAGTTAGCAAAGGGGTAATTCTACAAAAATGGGATAGCAGGAAAATTAAGGCTAACAAATTTAAAACAATATTTTAAGGTTTTTAAATGAAACCATTGAGATTTTTATACAATATTAACTGTAACACTAATTAGAAAAATATATAATGACAAACTCTAAAGTGTTTTAATGTTGTCTAACCCAGAAATTTTGTGGATATCTGCCCTCACAGATTTCAACTTCATAACTTTTAGGCATATCTTTGAAAGCATAATAAAGTGTGTGTTTTTAAACGCATTTCATTTAGCAAAGTTTAACTATTTTTTTAAACTGCCTACTTTCATTTGCATGCAATTTTTACTATTTTAGCTTCTAAATACACTTTCTTGAGCAAGTATATATTGCTTTTATTTCTAATTGCATTTTCCTGTTTTTCAAAGTTTAAATTGATTTTAAAGGCAAAGTTTTTTTCAAATGAAAGAAAACACATTGTAGTTTTTACAACTTTTCATTTGTAAATCTAAATCATATAGTTATAACATGAGTTAATTGCCAAGTCAAACTAGGATAGCATGAGAATAAGTATCTACCTAGAGTACCCAACATATAGAATGTAGAAAGTAGTGATAGATCAAAATCCAATTTCGATTTTGATATTCCAAATTTCAAAACTAATTTTGCATCAAAATAATTTCAATTTTGAATTTCAACTATTCATAAAAAATCATTTCAAAATTTTGGTTATATTTTAACAATTTAGACATTGATGATCATGCTACATGAGAAAGAAAATCTATAGGAAGTGAAAGGAAGTGCGGTTCAAAGACTCAGTGGGGAGGTGAGAATCGCCTTTTCTATAAGAAATATTGTGCGAGGCACACACTGTTCCAGGCCTTGTGCTGCACCCACCTCAACCTCCTCAAGCCCACTGGCTGAACTCATTGGCGTGGATTTTAATTGGCTAAAGACTTAAAGCCTTAATGAAATGGATATAGGCTACTCGTATCTAGATCTTTAGCTTAAACAATGGTAAAGTATAATACAACTTCTACTATATTTCTATATACAAGTATATAATACATAATACACCAGCATTTTCTATTTCGTATTTTTAAAGTAAGTTAAATCTTAAGTATTCTGGTTTAAACATATCAAAGATACTTTTTATACAACATGTAAGCTCATACATGCAAAGGCAAGGTGTTAACCTTTTTGCATGATTAGCGAAAAAGTAAAAATTTGTTAAGCTCAAAAATTTCGATTTTGATTTGAAAAATAATTTCGATTCATCACTAATAGAAAGCCAAGTTTTTATTACATTAATCTAGACACTCCAAGCCTGGGTTTTTTGTGCAAATAGGTGCGAATAGCATCTTGGTCTTAAAAATTGCACCCAGAAATTTGACTTGGTGCAAAAAGTGCACCAGAATTTTTTGCAAGGATGTGATGCAGACTTCACAATTTAGTGTTATGGACATCTTAAGTCTGTAACTTCATATTCTTAGAATTAGCCAGTAATTTGAAACACACTATTAGTGTTAGACCAGTTTTGGTTTGCAGCAGTGCAGTGTATCCTGGTCTTGAAAATCGGACCCTAAAATCTAGCATAGGGTGTGAAATCACACCTAAGTTATAGACAAAAAACCCTGTGTCCAAGCTTTGTAATAAGTGTTTAGTTGTTTTTTTTGAACATATTGCATTGCTAAAAATTAGACAAATTATACCTGAAACAACCATATCACATTGAAAATGTTTCTACAAAACCCGAAAGTATCTAACATACAATGTGTAAGGACCAATTTTTCATTAAATGAATCGACTCATTCTAAGCTTTCTAATAAGTGGTTTGTTGCTTTTCTAGCATATTGCATTGTTGAGAAATTAGTTTGACAATGAATATTGGAGTCAATAACATATCTAAGACATTTTTTCACATTGAAAAATGTTAAGCAGTCATATAGACCTTTTTATACTTATTCGTCTTTTAAATTAATCATTTTCTATCAAAATTTATAAAACATCCAAACTACATATATGTATATTGTAATTGTAAAAGTTGATTGAAGCCTATAAGTATCGCCTTTGCAACATTTATCTTTTTAATTTGTATGGTATTAAATGTTGTTTAAGAACATTTATAGCTATTTAACAATTTAATACTTCACTATAAAGCATTTTTTGTGCTTTTTGTAGATGTCATGATTGCTGTTGTATTATTTGTATTCGTCTAATAAAGTTTTGCAGTACTTATATTTTTTCAGTTTTAAGGTGGACACTTTGTGTTCCATTTTGGTAGAAATACCCAAATAATTAACATAGTCTAGATCATGCTAGGTGCGGTGCATACCTAAACAAAAAGTGAATAATTACAAATGCACACCAAAAAAATTAGTACATACTTCATCTTAAATCTATACAAGTTTCGTAATGGACCCTTTTTAGCTAATAATTTGTTCTATAAGGTGCATGCCAAGTGTGCACATACACTATTTTCTTAGGAGTGATGCACATCAACTGTGCATACCTACTTTTGGCATGCAAAGCCAATGCTTGCCCAAATTTTTGGATATATTATCTGGAGTGTGGAATAATTATTGCATTTAGAGTAAAAAAACCTTGAAATTGCCCATCTGTGCTTAGATTTCATGCTAAAAAGTGGCATAAGCATGCTATAATGATATTTATTAGGGTCATTCTACGAAAAGGTCCCATTATGTTTTTGAACTTTAAGCACTTGTAACTTGTTAAATGACCATCAGCATAGTTTATGCCTCTGATATGTGTTCAGTTGTTTAGAATTCATAAGCAGCTATGTGAAATATATAAAACTAGAAGTTTGACACAGACTGATACTTGAAGCTTTGTTCCATCTATTGTGGTTCAAAAGTTACAAGTGCTTTAAGTTCAAAAACATGATGGGACCCTCTTGTGGAATGACCCATTATATGCCTTTTCATATATTTACTATACCAAAAATAATATATTGGTTTTAATATATACCAGATTCTAGATAGTATACATATATGCCAGGATTTTCTGATATGCAAAGAGATCTGGTATACATCATTGGCATACAAATTGGTATACAAAAGGGCCTGGCTACATTCTGGATCATGTAATATACCCAAAAATTTGGGCAAGCATTGGCTTTGTATACCAAAAGTTAGGCAAATATAGTTGGCTCCTAAGAAAATAGTATATATACACCTAGTGTGTACTTCATAGAATCATATGGAAGAGTTTAGTGTTAAGTGGAAAAAGTTAAAAAAGTTCTTTTTTAATGTAAATTTCAAGCTTTCTATTTTTAAGCTTATAATGAGGCATTTAAACAAATGTTTGTGCATATTGATTTTCTACTTAAAGTAATATTGACAAAAAAGAAAAATAAGCAACCAAATTACAAGGGTGTCCCAAAAGTCGGTGCACTTTCTTCACTATAGCCTTTTCTGACCAATCAGAAATATCAAGTCTGTTGCAGTTAAAAAAGAACTATCTGCCCATTAAAATGACTTTCTGTTTATTTTTGTATCTGCTGGCATTCTTAAGATATGAGCACTTTTTTGCCCCACCCCCTGTGCTACTTTTACAAATTGCCATAGACCAAAGCTTTGTATCTTATGCATGAAACAACAAAACATTCATTGAATCAACAAAACATCTGCAACATGAAAGCTGAGGAAAGAACAGTCAAAGTTAATCATCAACATTGTCCTGAGGCTTCTCCACATAGTCATTACTGTGCTGCACACTTCTGTCATTGGCTATTCATGTTGTCAATGTTATCAATCAGCAAAATCTGAGTGCAGCATCTCATGAAGGAGAACTTGGCAAGTCAATGCTTCCAGACTCCCATGACAAGCAAAGATTCATCCATGCAGCAGCTTCTTCCTCTTAGGTAAGAATGCAGTCAGCTATTGACAAATCTGGAGAGTAGGGTGGCAGTGAGAGCAGCACAAAATTTGCCTGCTCAATTGTCTCTTCTGTTTTCTTGGCCATGTGGGATATGCATTGTTGTGGCATAGAAGGTATGGAGCCGCAGTACCTAGTGGGCCGAGATCTTTGACAGTTCTAAATCCTCAGTCATTGTGCAGTGGAACAGTGGACTTTGGACTGCTGAGCACATCTGCAATCTCACAAACTGTCAGTCTGGCATCAGTGCCAAGCAATGCCTAAATTTGTCTATGCTATTGCTGATGCCATTGACAACATGCACAGCCAATGGCAGAAGTGTGCAGCACAGTAATGACTATATGGAGAAGCCCCAGGACAATGTTGATGATTAACTTTGACTGTTCTTTCCTCAGCTTTCATGTTGCAGATGTTTTGTTGATTCAATGAATGTTTTGTTGTTTCATGCATCAGATTCAGATACAAAGCTTTGGTCTATGGCAATTTGTAAAAGTAGCACAGGGGGTGGGGCAAAAAAGTGCTCATATCTTAAGAATGCTAGCAGATACAGAAATAAAGAGAAAGTCATTTTAATGGGCAGATAATTCTATTTTCAACTGCAACAGACTTGATATTTCTGATCAGTCAGAAAAGGCTGTAGTGAAAAAAAGTGCACCAACTTTTGGGACACCCCTCATATTAGTGAAAAGTGTCTTTTATGCAATACAAAAAAGTTATATATTGTTGCAATGCAAAAAAGTCATTTATTGTTTCAACATTGGCCTAGATTTGAAAGTGTGGGCAAGCACTTATTTTTGGCATGCATTTGTAACTATTCAATTTTAGTTCCATATGCACCCAGTATGATCTGGACTATAGGGGCCTGGCATACCCTTTAATATGCAACTTCGCATATAGAGATTTCTGAGATAGTAGATGGGACCAAAGCTCCAAGTCCCAATCAATGTATACAATTGGTGTACAAAAATTCTCAAGTTCAAGTTTGGCACACTCTCAATATACATAGTTAATGTAGCTAAGTTTTGATAAATAAAGATTAGCTTAACAAAAAAATATTAAAAAAATTTGTTCAACTGTTCTAAGAAGTTAAATGTAAAAAATAAAAATTGTTAAAATAAACTTGTTCTTTTCCTTTTAGTAAAAATTAAATAGTTTATACAAATCATAAATTTAAATATTAAAATTTTGTGAGCCATTTAAATTCAAAGATAATAAGTTTTTAAATTTGGTTAATAGTTTTTTATTTTATATTGAATATACTCTATTTTATTGGAAGTGATTTGGGAAAACATACCTGTTTTAACTATAAAAATTCTACCTATGGCCAAGCACAATTATATTGCATACACTAGATGAGTAATATTGTTATATGCACATGGAATTATTAATACTTAGTAAATTAGTATTAGTTCAATGTAGTAAATAATATATTAATATCTTATTGCACTATGACAATTTAATGTACTGCTTTAATCTGCACAATTTATATTGGTGCTAACATTTGCCATTATTTTAATTATGGAATATTTAATTCCTATATAGTTATTCTGTGCCAATAATCCTGCTGGGCTAAACACATCCTTCTGCTACTTAACACATTCTTCAACTACTTAACACATTCTTCAACTACTTAACACATTCTTCAACTACTTAACACATTCTTCAACTACTTAACACATCCTTCAACTACTTAAGACATCCTTCAACTACTTAACACATCCTTCAACTACTTAACACATCCTTCAACTACTTAACACATCCTTCAACTACTTAACACATTCTTCTGCTACTTAACACATCCTTCAACTACTTAACACACTCTTCTAAGATCACATCGCTGCGATTGTAAAAGTGCAACTGCTTGCATTGGCATCAATCTTATCCGCCTGACAGATCGCAGCGCCATCCCACGATTCAACGAGCCCTCGGGTGGAGAGGCTGGCGCCCAGGATCGGCCCCGCGGCTTCGGGCGCGGCGGCGGCGGCGGCGGTCGCGGCGGATTTGGTGGCTCCCGGCCGTCCACTGGCGACGCTGGCGGCGAGGCTGGCGAAGGCGGCCGTGGCGGCTTCGGTGGCCGGGGCCGCGGGCGCGGCGGCGAGGGTCGCGGCGGCTTTGGCGGCGGCGAGGGTCGCGGCGGCTTTGGCGGCGGCGAAGGTCGCGGTCGCGGACGTGGCGGCTTCGGCGAAGGTCGCGGCGGTTTTGGACGCGGCCGCGGCGGCGGCTTTAGCGGACCGCGCGGCGAATCCGCTGGCGGCGAGGAGGGCGGCGCCGGCGAGGATCGCCCGCAAGGCAGCGGCTTTGGTGGTCGCGGTCGCGGCCGCGGTGGCTTTGGCGGCTTTGCTGCCAACCGGGAGGCGCCCACGGACGCCGGCGGCGCCGCCGAGGTGGCCGGCGACGAGGAGGCCGGAGCTCCGGTTGTCGGCGAGGACGGCAGGCCGCGCGGCCGCGGACGCGGCGGCTTCGGTCGCGGTGGACGCGGCGGTCGCGGCGGCTTCGGCGGCGCCGGCGGAGCCCAGCGCGGCCGCGGTCGCGAATACGAGCGGCACTCGGGCTCGGCCACCACCGGCGTGAAACCCGTCGATAAGCGCGAGGGCGCCGGCGCTCACAACTGGGGCACCGTCAAGGACGACCTCGAGTGAGTCCGCAGGCGTTCGGTCCTCTTTGAAAGCAGAGAGACGCGTATAGGATAAAACACGTTAAATTGGATACATTTTTAGAGGCTTTAATAAAGCAGGGGTCGGCAAACTCCGGCCCGCAAAGCCTCTCTATCTGGCCCGTTCAGGGATTGCGCCTTCGCATCTCTCCTCTCATCGTCGTCTCTCACTTTTAACTTCTTCTCTCGGCTTTCAAACCCTCTATCCTCTTCTCTCCCCTCTGTTCCGTCTGGACCGCAGCAATGCAGTTCCCCTCTAGTGAAAGCTGCAAGAAAAGTATACAAGTTTTGAGCCTATGGCAGTGACTCTACTGTTAGTAGTATGCGATTGCAGTTGAGCTTTGCACTATTATTATATTTGCACTGTAAATTCCACCACAGGGAGCAGCTGCAGGACGGAGCCGCCCCAGCCGAGCCGGCCGTGAAGGAGGACTGGGCCGAGGCCGTGGACCAGGAGGCCGCTGGCGAGGACCAGCCGGCGCCCAAGGCCATGATGACGCTGGAGGAGTGGCGCCGCCAGCAGGCCGAGGACCGCTCGAAGCTGCAGGCCAACGCTGGCAAAGCCGGCCGCAAGGTGGACACCTCCGGCTTCAAGGAGATGACCGCCTACAGGAAGCAGCGCATCGCCGACGAGGAGTCCGATGACGAGGAGGAGGCCGAGGCCACGGCCGCCCAGCTCATCGTGAAGAAGCCGGAGGTTGAGACCAACTTCTACGTGAACGTCAACAACCCGCAGGCCAATTTCGACGAGGGCCGTCGTCGCGGCGGCGGTCGCGGTGGTCGCGGCGGTCGCGGCGGCCGCGGCGGGCGCGGAGGCGAAAGCGGCGCCGGCGCCAGCGGTGCTCGCGCGTCGGGACCGCCGCAGTCGGCCGCCGGCGCCAGGGCGGCGAACATCCGCGTCGACGACGCGGCCGAGTTCCCGGCGCTGAAGTGAGCGGCCGGGCGGGCCTCCGCAACTGACGGGCGTCTGTGGCCCGGGCGTCCCACCCGGATACTGACCTAAACAGCGCTCTGCGGAGTGTCCGGCGTGTTTTTGTGCTCGTTTTCTCTTATTTTCTAGCCGCTCCCCGCGCTTTTTCTGTCTCCGATGACCCACGCTCCGTCTGTGCGCTCATTCGCTCCCCGCTGCCCCCCCCCCGTTATTTAGTTATATTTTGCCCCATTCTCAACCATTTTGGCTTCAAATTTTTTCTGTGCCTGCATCGGTCAGTTTGCGTGCCGGAGGCTGGGCCTGGCCTTGCGTGACTGAGGCTCTAGTGGCGGAACTTGCATCGAGTATGCCGGCTTCCTGGCTCCGGCTTGCCCGCATTCTCCTCTTAATTTTGTGCGCGTTTCAGCTTTTTTTAACTTCTACGGTTTCTCCCAGATTTATCTGAAATCCCAGCTGCAGGGTGGCAGATCCCGTGGCACTTATAAAGGTAGCCTAGAGCTCATTAATAAATATAAGTCAGCCAGCTCATTAATAAATGAGTCAGCCAGCTTAATAATAAATATGAGTCAGCCAGCTCATTGATAAATATGAGTCAGCCAGCTCATTATTAAATGAGTCAGCCAGCTCATTAATAAGTATGAGTCAGCCAGCTCATAGATAAATATGAGTCAGCCAGCTCATAGATAAATATGAGTCAGCCAGCTCATTGATAAATATGAGTCAGCCAGCTCATTAATAAATATGAGTCAGCCAGCTCATTATTAAGTATGAGTCAGCCAGCTCATTGATAAATATGAGTCAGCCAGCTCATTGATAAATACGAGTATGAGTCAGCCAGCTCATTGATAAATATGAGTCAGCCAGCTCATTGATAAATATGAGTCAGCCAGCTCATTGATAAATACGAGTATGAGTCAGCCAGCTCATTGATAAATATGAGTCAGCCAGCTCATTAATAAATATGAGTCAGCCAGCCCATTGATAAATATGAGTCAGCCAGCTCATTAATAAGTATGAGTCAGCCAGCTCATTAATAAATATGAGTCAGCCAGCTCATTGATAAATATGAGTCAGCCAGCTCATTAATAAATATGAGTCAGCCAGCTCATTATTAAGTATGAGTCAGCCAGCTCATAGATAAATATGAGTCAGCCAGCTCATTGATAAATACGAGTATGAGTCAGCCAGCTCATTGATAAATATGAGTCAGCCAGCTCATTAATAAATATGAGTCAGCCAGCCCATTGATAAATATGAGTCAGCCAGCTCATTAATAAGTATGAGTCAGCCAGCTCATTAATAAATATGAGTCAGCCGGCTCATTGATAAATATGAGTCAGCCAGCTCATTAATAAATATGAGTCAGCCAGCTCATTAATAAATATGAGTCAGCCAGCTCATTAATTAAGCTGTGATTAAATATTTGAACATCAGAGTGAAGGCGGTGCCCCCGGCGTGTCCAGGCCAGTCCACAAACAGGGTTTTGCTTGTAAGTTCAGCCAACCAGTCCCCATTCGGCTATCTGAGTTGAAAAGTACATTTCTACATATCAAGCACATTTATTTTCGGTTCGTTTTGGGGGTGGGTGCGACAGTTGCCTGTTTTGCTTTTTATACTATTTTATTATTTACGTAATTAACACCCATTCTTAACTGGCATTAGCGGGGCTTTTTAACGCAGTGTTGCTTGGTTTGCTGTTCTGTTTGCAACAAACTATTCGATAAAATGCCTGCTTATTAACATCTATGCCCGTTCCTTCCTTGAACTGATCATTTCCAGTTTTTATAACATTATAATATTATAATTAGCTCGCGACTACAGCTTCCTGCGTTTGGATTTCTGCGCTGCCCCTTGGCCCCCTCCCCTAACCGATGTGTTCTTATTAATCATATGCGATTATTAATTGCTTGATTCTGCCGCAAGTGCTTATCCGGCTTGATGCCCTGGCTGGCGAGATAGAGAACTGAAAGACAGACAGAATTGAGGAGTCAATGAGATAGACCAGAGCAGGTGTTAGTGTGCGCTGTATTTTTCCGCAATTTTTGTCAGCTCTTGAACTTAACTGCACTGCCTGCAGTGAATTGTGAGAGATAAAAACCCAGGCTGTTTTGCCTGCTTCTTTCACTGGCTTCGCTTTTTTTACTATTGGATTGCGGGAACACGTCTCATACCGGTTAAGTAATGACCTACCTACTCACTAGTCATCAATTTGAATTTAAATTCACCAAACTAAAAAAATTATTCCAACCGTCGGCTTATCATGCTATACTATATTTAAAAAACTTTACCATTTATTAAGTTAATGTATACAAGTCAGTGACTGAAACAGTTTACGAGAGTGCGAAAAGCAAGTATACAAGTGTCCTTATAACGAGAATATATGTGCACTATGGTACATGGCTATAATTCTAGCATAACGAGCTGAAGGAATTATTTAATCTCGTGTTGGAAGGATTGCATCCTACGTTAGTCGCTCTAGCAATGAAATGTGCATGTAGCGCTTTCTATATGTAATTAGGTAGTATAATTCAGACAGCGCTTTCGTGTGCTAGTGTGAGTAATTTAGTACATGATAAACAAAGTAGAAGTGCTTTGTTTTAATACTTTACGATTTCAAAATGCAAGCTTTCGTAGAATTGCGCAATGGCTAATTTAGTAGACTGTACATTTAAACAACAAGCAAAGCATCCAAGATGTAATATTAATACATACTTTTTGGAAGCAGTTCCATTTATCCTGAATTTGATTTGTTTTTATTTAATTTAGTATTTCAAGTAAAGCTATGTATAATAACTTAATAAGGAATATTTTAGCCTTTTAAGTTTTTTCTTAATTTTATGAAAATATGTTAATATTTATGTTAAAATGTACTGCTCTCCAAAATTTGTGTATTTTTGTGTGCCAAAATTCGTACATTAAAAATTGGCATAATTTGTATGCTGAAATATGTATGCCAACTTTGAAGAAGGTCATTTGTATGCTAGGATTTTTTGATAGTCAATGCATTGCTATGCCAGAGGAAAAACTAGGTTAGCTTAGTGGTACTATTCTGTTCAATTTTTCTAGTGAAACATATAAGCTTAGGCCTAGTTTATTAACTTTTGCTTATTTGGAGCAAGCCATGATCATTAAAGTAGCAAATTACTTAGGGATTATCATCAATTTTTTACCAAAATGTGGGTGAAAAAAGGATCATAAATCAAAGCCAAAGAAATCCTATTGTAATAATTCCTTTTTATAAGCTTTGATATCTTCAGTGTTGGGCCCTGTTAATGAGTGTTAATCATGTGTAGATACTAGAATAATTAGATAGGCTACTCAGTACAATTGGGCCACAGTTTGGATTGTGTATTAGTATATGCCAGGTTTAATGCTGGAAAAAATGATAAGACCTTGTTTTTATGCCAGGTTTATATGCCAATACAAAAAATGGCATTTGACACACACAATGTATCTAGGGATATACGCCAGGATATATCTAGGGATTCCAAAATCCTGACAATTTATAATCCTGGGATTAAAAAATCCTAAAATCCCAATGGTTTAAAATCCTGGGATCACTAATCCCGGAAAATCCTAACTGAGAGTAATCCCGGGATCCCGCTTTGAATCCCAAAACAATCCTGGAATTTAAGCCTTACAATCCCGGGATCGCAATCCCACACTGTTGTAATCCCAAGGATCATAAATCCTAAAATTTCAAGTCCCAAAAAATCCCAAGATTGAAATCCCATGTTTTGAGGCTAAATCCCGGGATCCTAGGATTGGAATGCCTAGATATATCCTGATATATGCTGAAAAATGGTAAGACCCTTGTTGTATACTAGGAAATCCTAGCATATATGTTGCCTTTCAAACTATTAAAACTTGACATGACTATGACTATGTTATGACACTGACATAACTAAAACATGATACTTCTTTTTTGACATGATGCTTTTTATACTTTATATGATAGGGCCTAAGCATTTGGGTATAAGCTATTTTCAGTTCAATAGTATGTTCAATCTCCCCCACTTGCCTACCTCAATTTTTATTCAATTATTGCCTTTTTTAGACTTCTAACATAAAGCTGCTAAAAATATATTTTTAGTGGACTGGCTAATATACATTATTGCTGAACCAATTAGCAAGTTGCTGATACTTGCAAGCTTGGACTTCTAAACTTATCAAAGCCATTTCAGCCACCTTTTTTATACAATAAGCTTATATATGCTTTCTTTGCTATTGCTATTGAACTAAAAGTAGAAAGCTGTTTTACTTAATATATATGCCTTAGTGGCCTATCTAGTTATTTTAGTATCTGTGGTTTTAATCCATTAAAGTTAGCATAGAAAATATAAAAATCTTGCAATTTTTCCAAAACAGATATCATAATGTACTGTTTTTGCTTTTCCATCTTTTTAGCAAAACACAGGGGTCATCTAAGCAATTTACAAGCTAAAAAAGTAATACATAATAATTGTAAAAAAATGTAAGAATAATAGGGCCTACTACTAAAAGAAGTATATGCCATATTGTAAAAGAAGTAAAATTTATTTTGACACTAATTAACTTGAAAGCTAATTATTTATTAATAAAATACAAATCAGTATTTCAGTAGCATTGCAAGTGCAGGTGCAGAAAGTTACAAAAGATTGGGAAAGAAGTGAATCAAAGCAATTAATTTTTATGTACAAGAAGTTGTTACATTTGCGTGACCATCATCATAAGCTAAGAGAATTATTAGGCACTTAGATAATTTTGAATACATTTGTAATGTTGCAACTTCTTGTTAGACTTATATTTTTGTTCTTTCTTTGTGTCTTTGGTCATTGACATTGCCATTGACATTAACAATAATAGATGAATTTGTTATTAGCTCACAAAATTATTGATGCAAATTTGTTAATCCATTAGTGCAAAAAATCTTAAGGGCAGTCTGTTAGCATTAACAAAAATTCTTAACTTTTATCAACACTTATTAATGGATTAATGCTTATTAACAGACTGGTATCCAACACTATTTTTAGTTATATTTTTTAGATATATTTTTAGTAATCCCCCCCCTAGAAGACTTGACATCTTAGTAATTTTTCAATTCATCTTTTATGTTCAAATAATGTTTTTTTCATTTTTATTAGTCTTTTAATAGTAGGGATTTTCACTATGCATTAGGGGGTTTATTACCTGTCTGCAAAATGAGCAGCATTAATTTGCATAAGTAGATCAAAGCCAAGATTCAAATTCAGCTCTAAATTAATGAGACTATATTTAGAATCCAGCCTAAGCTAATAGCACATAAGAGTGCTATGCTAGATCACTAAGCTTTAGTTCCACTTGTGTAATCAGTCAGTTTACATGTCAAATATTAACTTTTAATATTAAGCTATCAATCAAAATGTCCTAGCTTATAGTAAATAAAGGTGAAAGTAGATCCTAGTACCTTTAGTCTATATTGCCACCAATGTTAGCAAACATTATTATCTAATAATTTTGTTTGTAGGTCTATCATAGTATTATTAATTTATATTGTTATTTATCATGAAATCGACTAGTTAGAAATTTAATTGGTAAAATTTTATTAATAGAAGTAAAATTAAGATTTCTTATTAGGAAATTATTTAAGACAGAAGATTGTAGAAATGTCTAGAAATATAAATTTACTAATCTAGACTTTCTAAAGTGAATATTTTTCCACATAAACCAGTTTGCTTTAATCAACCAAGCTAATCCTGACAAAAAGTTTCTATTTTTGTTTTAATTATTAAAAATAATTTTTTAACTGCTAGAAGATTCTAAAACAATGATTCTATTTCATTACTTTAATTCCATAATTTAATTGCTCCAATTTCTGGCCAATTGTCAGGTAGAAATGGATTGAGTCATTAAACAGAATTTGTCAACAGAATGGCAGAAACTCATACAATTCTGCTGCTATGCAAGGGCCTGATTCAAGTATCGCTGTTTTTTGGTATGTAGTTTTTACTTCATTTTTGGCATATTCAGATTCTGAAACACATTGTGTGGCAATTTGATTGTTTACATTTCAGGCAGCCTAATTCGATACAATGTGTTCTCCTTTGTCTACCTGCTGTTCCTGCTGATCAGCCCCTTCGCTTCGTTTGATAATCGAGGTGAGTTCAGTCTGTGACCGGAGCTGGGGTAACTGGGCGGTGCCTCAGTTGAGTCCAGTCTGTGACCGGAGCTGGGGTAACTGGGCGGTGCCTCAGTTGAGTCCAGTCTGTGACCGGAGCTGGGGTAACTGGGCGGGGCCTCAGTTGAGTCCAGTCTGTGACCGGAGCTGGGGTAACTGGGCGGGGCCTCAGTTGAGTCCAGTCTGTGACCGGAGCTGGGGTAACTGGGCGGGGCCTCAGTTGAGTCCAGTCTGTGACCGGAGCTGGGGTAACTGGGCGGGGCCTCAGTTGAGTCCAGTCTGTGACCGGAGCTGGGATAACTGGGCGGTGCCTCAGGTGAGTCCAGTCTGTGACCGGAGCTGGGGTAACTCGGCGGTGCCCCACTTGAGTCCAGTCTGTGACCGGAGCTGGGGTAACTCGGCGGTGCCTCAGGTGAGTCCAGTCTGTGATTGGAGCTAGTCCAGCTTGTGACTGGTGTCGGGGTAACTGGGCGGTGCCTCGGTTGATTCCAACTCTTGACTGGGGTTGGGGTGCCCCAGTTGAGTCCAACTTGTGACTGGGGTCGGGGTGCCCCAGTTGAGTTCAGCTTGTGACTGGGGTTGGGGTGCCTCAGTTGAGTTCAGCTTGTGACTAGGGTGGGGTGCCCCAGTTGAGTCCAACTTGTGACTGGGGTTGGGGTGCCTCAGTTGAGTTCAGCTTGTGACTGGGGTTGGGGTGCCTCAGTTGAGGCCCCACAGCCTGCAGGCGAGTCACTATCGGCCGAAGCCAGCCAGTTGTCACGTGACCACCAGCAGAAACGAAGGGCAATTTCCAAAAGTACACCCTGTGTGAGCTCGTGTCTGCGCATGCATCAGTTTGCGTGTTCGGGTGCCAGTTGAATCGGCATGACTGCTGGCTTGCTTAACTGACTTGACTGCCTTGAAATCCCAGCATTGAGACCTCAAATGATCCCCGCGCTACGCCCCGTGTCTGAACTTCCAGGCTGCTTCCTGGCCTACAACCTGGCTCTCATCGTGTGCAGCGCCTCCTTCAGCCTCTGCCACGTCGCTTTCCAGATTGTGCTGGGCGCACACCCGCCGTATGGCAGCATCCTTGCTGACTGTGAGACCCGGCACTGGGTTGTTGGGTAGATGTGGGTTTGAGATTGATGGATGTAGGTCTGGGATGGATAGATGTGGGTTTGGAATGAATAGATGTGGGTCTGGGATGGATAGATGTGGGTTTGGGATGGATAGATGTGGGTTTGAGATTGATAGATGTGGGTCTGGGATGGATAGATGTGGGTTTGGAATGAATAGATGTGGGTCTGGGATGGATAGATGTGGGTCTGGGATGGATGATGTGGGTCTGGGATGGATAGATGTGGGTTTGGGATGGATAGATGTAGATCTGAGATCTAAATATGAGGGTCTGAGATGGATAGATGTGGGTATGATATGGATCGATTTAATTCTGAGATGGATAGATATGGGTCTGGGATGTATAGATGTGGGTTTGGGATGGATAGATGCGGGTTTGGAATGGATAGATGTGGGTTTGGGATGCATAGATGAGTCCGGGCCAGATTTAAGTTGGAAGCGCGCAGGCGGGCGTGCCAGACTCAGGCCAGCGGTCACTCTCCCCCCCCCACCGCAGGCGAGGCGGACCTGCTGTGGCGGCAGGTGGGGCTGCAGCCTCTGCACCGGACGGAGTTCTACCACATCGCCAGGCTGCTGTGCCCGGAGCCGCTCACCCTGCTGCTGTCGGCCGGCATGTTCGGCGCCATCTGGCGTCACCGGGCCGAGTTCTTCCCGGCCGCCGTTGGCGACGCCTGCCCGGACTGCGGCGTCCTGGACGGCTACAGGCGGAACCTGCGGCGAATGGGCGACTGGCTGATGTTCGTGCTGTTCCTGGCGCTCATGTGCACAGCCGCGATCTGCCTGCCCTGCCTCTTGTCCAGCGTCTACCTGCTGTCCTTCCTGCTGGCGGCGCTGCTCTGGACTGCCGGCCGGCTGCACTTTCGCCGGCGCGGCCTCCGCTGGCAGCGTCGCTGGCTGGCGCTGTACACGGCTTGCCACCTGGCCAGCATCTTCCTGTACCAGTTCCCGGCGTCACAGAAATTCGAGGGGCTGCGGGCCAATTCCACGACTGCCAGGTGCGCCAGCGCCTTCTGAGCTGGGAGCTGGCCCCCTTAAAGATATGAGAATACTCTGTAAACAGGCATGAGAAT